>CM035361.1:5122959-5595857 GCA_020137815.1 Hormiphora californensis | reverse complement strand
ATTTACCATTTATTATATTAGTACTTCGTCATTTTATTTTTGTTGTTGGCGGAGGATAAAATTTATTAACCCTTTGAGGGCGATAGGTCATATATGACACGGTCCATTCTAGACCGTCTGGAAGGCGCTATGATGTTCTAGGTGGGCTAATTTTTTGTCACAAGCTAGTTTTAGGGATTTGAACACAAAAACCACGTCCAAATCTGCTCGGAAAATCGAAAGAAATTTTTTTATGGCCCTTCTCGGGAGGCTAATTTAGGCCTTTTTTTAAAAAACCCCTCTCAAATTTTGTTTTTTGAGGGGCACAAATAATCCTTTGAAGGGATATAAAACTACTGACATAAAAAAATCGATGCAAAAAACCGCATCAAAAAATATTGAAAATTGAATGAGGTTATAACGTTTTAGTCGTTGTATCATATATGACTCTATCGTCCGTAAGGAATTCTAGTAACAAATGTCATTTGTGCAAAAGTGATGGGTCCAATAGTCAAATTTTATGCTTTGAGGCAGTCTATAGCTATAATTTCTACAATTCTGAACGGTTTTACTAGAAAAATACCCCAAATTCACATTTTGTATCATAGATGACTCTATTCGTCCCAATTGGTAAATTCTCAAAATATCCATAACCGGGCCTAGAAAAGAAGCTAAGAGTCAATATCAGGGCACTAAACTGTGTAGAATCATCGCATTAGTGGGGTAGAGCACATATTAGGTCGCTATCTTGCCCCCTAATTGAGATAATGGATAATTAGCCAATTTTCTGTCACACGCATGCAATAAATGAAACTTTACTTTGGGAAGGAGTTATGAGGCGAATGGGGGCACTAAAAGTGTTTGAATACACATTAGTGGGGTTAGAGCACATATTTAGGTCTCTATCTGGACCCCTAATTGAGAAATTGAATAATTAGCTAATTGTTGCCCTCCAGCGCTAAAAATAAATTTGGCGGAGTATCAAGACGGACTGGGGGCACTAATGGTGTAAAATCGTCGCCTTAGAGGCAGAGCACTATCGAGTTTCTATTCCGCTCCTAATGAGATAATTGGATAATTAGCTAATTGACGGTTGCATAATGCCCCCTTTCACCATATAACGTGGTTCTGGCTAATCTGAGCTCTTTTGTTCAATCTAAGGCCCTTCTAGCATCCCTTTACACCATTTGTATCACTTGACTCGTTTACACACTAATATAGCACTCTATACAACCTAGACACCGCCTTCCGCTCTTAGAACCCTGTGCTTAATCCTAGACCTCTCCTAATTCGAGATCCATCACCTTCCTAACCGATTTTTTTGGGATATCCATTTGCTCCTACAAGACGTTCAACCCCATAATGTACTACCTTTCCCATTTTATTATTGGACACACGTTTGATTCTCCCTACATTATTTCTCCATCCACTCTCACAATCTCATTTGCCACAAGGAAACTTCTCGTGCACCCATCGGGAAATAAAGATGACAGTAGAGGCGTTTAGTATGGTGTATGAAGGTTAGCTAGGAGCGGATGAAGCAAGGGGGTTGTAGAGAGCCGAAGTCGGCGTCTAGGGTGTATAGAGTGCTATATTATTGTTTAAAACGAGTCAAGGTGATACAAATGGGGTAGTAAAGGATGCCAAAAGATCCTTAGATTGAACAAAAGAGCTCAGGATGCCAGAACACCACGTATATGGTGATGAAAAGGGGGCATTATGCAACCGTCAATTAGCTAATTATCCAATATCTCAAATTAGGAGCGGGAATAAGAAACTAAGCTATGTGCTTGCCCCCAACTAAGCGACGATTTTTACAACATTTTAGTGCCCCCATTTGTCTTGGTATACTCCGCAAAATTAATCTTTTAGAGCTGAGGCAACTAATTAGCTAATTATCCAATTATCTCAATTAGGGGGTCCAGATAGGCAGACCTAAAATGTGCTCTAACCCCACTAATGTGATGATTCTACACATTTTAGTGCCCCCATTGCCTCATAACTCCTTACCCAAAGCAAAGTTTCATTTATAGCATTGCGTAGGGACAGGATATTGGCTAATATCCAATTATCTAAATTAGGGGGCAAGAGATAGCGACTCTAAATATGTGCTCTACCCCCACTAATGCGATGATTCTACACAGTTAGTGCCCTGATTTGAAATTTTGGCCAAACCAATTATTCATCTCATGAATTTATAGTTCCGAAATATTAGCGCTCCACAATACCTGTAGAACCAGGTTTTCGGTATTAATAGGGGGCCGGTATAATCATAGGGGTCTGACTGCATTCATTTATTATTTTAGTACTTCGTCATTTTATTTTTGTTGTTGGCGGAGGATAAAATTTATTAAATAACATAACGTTTAATATAATATACATGTTATATAATATAACAAATTAACCCATATTAAAGAGCGTCCTTCTCTTACTCTATAGTCTAACACATGTCTCTCACTTTTATCGTATTGTTTGACGGCAGGGCATCAAGACAGAGAGACCTCTCTCAAATTAAAATCGATCAAATCAAACAAAGCATAGCGTAGATTTAAATTTTATTCTCCATAAACGTCTTAACCCAAACAACAAGGTGTTTTTAAAGTGCATCATAACTTTTTTGAAACTTGTTTTGAAACAGGTTTGGACCTTAGCTGTGATACATTTGAGGTTCCATTAATGCGCGTCCAATTTGAGTTAGAGTTTCCCCTTAGGGCCGGACTTCCCTAGAATTACCCTTTTCCCGATTCTTCACAACTTTTTTTGTATTTCAAACTCTCTTTTTTTTCTTTTCTTTTTCTTCTTTGCTACCTCTTGAAAGACATTAACCTAAAGGAAAACAACGGAGGCAGACGATTAAGTTTTTCCCTTCAGAACCGATTTATAAACAATGTTCTTGGGGAGAGGTGCAGGAAAGAGAGAAAGAAAAGGAAAAAAGATAGACTGCTAAGTTTTTGGGGGAGAGATGGAAAGATAGAAGGAAAAGGAAGAAAGATAGGGTTTTCAGGGGAGAGATGGAAAGATAGAAAGAGAGACTGCTAATGTTCCGGTTCTCTCATTGTCCTGTGCAGGGCAATTGCAATTGCCCATTGAACATTCTACTGCAACTGCAACTTTGTTATGTTGTTGTTTTCCTCTCTCCGAGAGAGTCTCTCGAAACATCACGGGCATGCAGCTGTCACATACGGCTCTCTGCAGTCTGCACGGCTAGTATAGTCTCTCCTTTCTCGCAACATCACAGCTGTCACGCACGGCTTATATTCTCCACACACGCCTACACGACGATCTGCAAAAAGACAGCTTTGTTAGTTTTCTTAAAGTTTGAACATCAAGAAAAGCTTCCTTCTATTCAGATCCGTCATACACATTTATATTTGGAATTTTTAGCCATTGAAAGTTATAGCTGCAGTCTGTAAGACATTTTTTTCTAGAGCTATATTGCTGGATCTTCCAGGTAGCTGCAGTAGCTGGTCATTTAATGGTATTGAGAAAACGGAGATAGATAGTGGGAGGGAGGAGTGCCGGAGGAGAGAGAGATAAAGAAGAGATATATAAGAGAGAGTGATATAGATGTAAGAGAGGGAGATGAACATCTGCAGAGCTGGTGGGCACGATGATTATAGTTAATATTATTGACAGTTGACACTTCAATCCTGTAGATAGACACATGTCTTACTAAGGAACAGATATAGCGAGACACAAGGAACAACTCTTCATTTCTTCACCTGGACAGAAAGTTAACGTTGTTCAATAAATCCAATTCTCAATCATTATATTGATTTGAGGGGGTTTTGATTGTAACACATTGCAATATCAATCAAGCCAATAGTATTGATTTTGAAGCGGACACAGGAACCTACCGAATCAGGAAATACTGGTCCCTGATTGGCTGATAACCAGTCACGTGACCTAAATAACGAGTTCTGATTGGTTGTTTACTTGTGTCGGACACGGCCACATTATGATCCGGCTGGTAGTTGCCTTTGTCCTGATATTCCAACCAGAACTGATCACATCTCTCAAACCAAGTTAGTTCTATCAATCGATTTGTAATGTTTTAAATTTTAATTATGTTTTAAATAACACAGCTCAAATAATGTGTTACTCGATTTTTAGATAGTTAATTAATTGGCTGATAATTATCTTATTGATTAATTAGTTCATTTCTATGAGAAACATTTCACCTCTTTCAGCCGAATTCTGGAAGGAAATTGACACTTCCTCGAAGATCCTACGATATCTAGCAACAGACGGACTAACGATCCGAACCAACTCGCTCCCATCCAGTCATGACGTCATAAAGTTCAAAATATTTCACAGCGGCCAGCAACTCTCCACAGTGACCGTCCAGTTTTCCAACACAGATCAGTTCAGACTGACTCTGGTTGATTGTACCAGTCAAAATGGGGATGAGCTCCCTGGTGTAAGAGATATCATTTCTCAAGATCCGGAGGTAGAGTGGGCGTTTCACATGAACACCACTCACTTTTATATCAAATGCGCTGGCAAGGTCGTATTTGAGTTGGAGTTTGAGGGTTCGAGTTGTGAGGTGGGATATTTGAATAAGGTTATAGATCAAGTACAGTTTCTTAACACTGACACTGCTACTGATTTTTACTTGGCTACTATTGGA
Organism: Hormiphora californensis; assembly: GCA_020137815.1. Lineage (NCBI taxonomy): Eukaryota > Metazoa > Ctenophora > Tentaculata > Cydippida > Pleurobrachiidae > Hormiphora > Hormiphora californensis. Next base: position 5,591,248 of record CM035361.1, on the reverse strand, counting down.
GGTAAGGTTTGAAACAAACCATTGGAACTTTGAAAGTTTGTATGTACATACATATAAGCTGAGACATGTTGTATCAGAACTATGCGACTCAAAAACAGCCGATTGGTCAACTTATTGATAGTACTGAGATAAGTTAAAGAAATTATAAGTTCTCTCCAAATAGATAAACTCCTCTTCCCTCATCAGATTTGACTGCTGGAGATATCAGTCCAGTGGATTTCTGGGACTTAGAAAAGTTTCCTGTCCAATTCACTTTCTCAACTACATACCTCCAGAATCCTATCACATTCAACATGTTCACCGCGGCATACGGCATTCTAGGCACCTTGTATGTCTGGCCCAGAGAAACTGCAGCCTCCGCATATTCCCTGCAAAACTGCACTGGCACGGGGGCTGATGTGGCGTTCCCAAGCCAACCTCCCACCGAAAACGCTGAAAAGAGGGTGTGGATGATTGCAAAAACTAATACAACGATTGAGGTTAGTAAAAAATAATGAAATTCTTCAATTATGCATAATTATGTATATCTACTTTATCATACTATTGAATTGTTTCTTGAGTTATAAGAATTGGAAGGGGATACACAATATTACAATTAATTAAGTTATAACACTAGGCCAGTAACACATCCAAGAGTTACAATTACTATTCCATATAGGTGTAAAATTTACAATAACTCATTTATTCGTAGACAGTTTTAAACTTTTCAACACTACTTTAAACAAATTAATTTGAGCCTGATGAAGAGGTAGATCCTTGTTGCGATAATAAATCCCAGTCTGATTCATTTGTACAGCCCAGAGAGAATAATAAAAACTCTGACAACTCATTTATTCCCTATTATATAGGTGTACTGTGACGGAGTGCAGTTAGTTGTGATCAATCTTATGGCTGGTGAGTGTAACACTGCACTACGCGGTGATGTGGCTGATAAAATAATGATAAAAAGTATTGTGGGACATAGAAAAGGTAATATGTGATAATAATTAATTGATTGCATCAATAAATTAATGTTAATTGATATTGATAAACCTACTTATTTCCGGTCCATATATCCGATAATAATATCTGATAAAGGAACCGACAGACACAAGTAAACAACCAATCAGAACTCGTTATTTAGGTCACGTGATTGGTCATCAGCCAATCAGGGACCAGTATTACAGTCGGACCCCGATTTAGTGACCCCCGATTTAGTGGCACCCCGATTTAGTGGCACGATTTTTTTCCCCCAAAAATTTTTTGAATTTTTTTGTGAAATTTTTTGAAATTTTTTGAAATTTTTCAAAGGAATACCAGCCACGTCCAAATCGTGTTTCGAATCGGTGCATCTTATCGCATGTCCTACTGCTAATTAGACGGTTCGGAACGAACCGATACGTGATCCCCATGGGGCCATTGAATCACAAGGTCACCAAGAGTCAAGATTTCGATTCGATGGGGATCACGTTCCGAACCGTCTAATTAGCAGCAGGACATGCGATAAGATGCACCGATTCGAAACACGATTTGGACGTGGCTGGTATACTTTTTAAAAAAATTTAAGACTTTTTTTTGCAAAATTTTACAGTACGATTGTCAATGCTTTGATCGGTGCTCCCCATAAATTTTGAGAGAAAAAGTTATTTTGAAATTTAGATACTTCCTCACCCGCTTAGGGTGTCCCGATTCGGCATGGTATCACGTATCGGTTCGTTTCGAACCTGCTAATTAGACAGGACATCCAGTAAGCTGCACCGATTCGAAACACAAATCGGACAGGCTGGTATAACTTAGAAAATTTTTCACATTTTTTTTGAAAAAATTATTTTCAAGTTTCTATTTCTAATCAGAAATGATCATGTCATCAATACATGAATATTGCATATAACAGATAGAGGTGTTTTTAGTCTTAGTATAGCATTTTTGGCATAAAATAGGTTTTTATGGGCCAAATATGGATCTCCCCGATTTAGTGGCACCCCGATTTAGTGGCAGGATTTTTTTCCCCCGAGGATGCCACTAAATCGGGGTCCGACTGTACCTGGTTCGGTCGGTTCATGATAATATCTGATATCTCCTCACAGGTTGCTCTGCTGACAGTAATCCTAGTTCCACCCCGATCACAACTCCCGTTAGTCCCGGTTATTCCTTTACCCAACCATGTCAGAAGGGATCAGGTAACCGGTCTTTTCCTGCTGAATGCAACTATCTGTGTTACTATGGGGGAGAGTGGAAGGAGAGTTTTACACAAATAGGAGGTAACCATGACAACTATCACGTGACACAGTCTATATTGACAACTATCACATGACAGTATTGACAATGACAATAACATGCACTCTCCTAATATATATATGACACTTACCCCTACCCCATTCCCCCCATTCCCTCAGTTATATTTGGTAAGTCCTTAACATGTTAACATCCAGATATCATACTACAATTTAGAACACAAAATCATGCGGGAGTCAAGTTTGTGTTCAACCTGCCGATTAGATGTTAATATAATACCTGCACTACCCCTATTATAATTATTAATTGTCGGGGGCTATTCCCTGAACAGTTTCCTGTGATCTCAGGGAATAGCCGTCACTGAACCCTGAGATCTCATGTCTCAGTGGTATATGACCGTGACATGAACCCGAGATTTGGTTACAAAGTCACCCCTACTATTGCGGGTAGTACCTATAATAGTATTGCATATACATTACTATTAGCTATATTGTTGATAACTTGCTGGCTCAAATAAACGTCATAGAAATGTCAGTTCGTTAACCATGGAGAATTTCTCCAGGAGAAATGTTTGAATTTAAATTTTCGGGAATAACTGGGCCAGTCTATTTTTCAGTTCTCTACATCCATGTCTCTACAATAAACGGTCCTCTCTCCCGATTCCCAAACTCAGCTGAGTCCCATTAGCTCTCTCTCCTCCTATCCCTATCTCTTCCTCATCCTCTCCTCCTCTCCTCTCTCATCTCTCTACTTCTCCTCGCTCTCTCTCATCTCTCTCTCTCTCCTTCCTCTCCTCCTCTTCTAGTCTCTACTGACTGACTCAGTTGCTCTCCCTCCTGCAATCATCCTCCTTAGCTTCTACTCAGACTCTGTTCTCTACTATCTTGCTTCCATTGGCTGAAGCGTCTGGAAACAGCAGTATTTCTAGCCCCATTGGCTGAACGTTAGACGATTTTTCGAAGAGTAGTATGGTGAAAACCATGCAGATGCGACACATTCGCATTTCGCTCTCGCTCTGTCTATTACTAGGGAATTGAGGAAACCCCCAAGGGGTTGTCCCCCCTACAATTATCCCTAAAAGTCTTTCCAACTATAAGCATTTTTGAAAGGGTTTAAAAAACCCCCTAAAATGTAACAAACCTAAATTCCGGGAAGTTTTTTTTTTTTTGGGGAAAAAGGGGGGCAAGAAAACCCCCATGCTTAAAATGGTCCTTCCCGTTAAAAATAGGAATTACCCCTTTCCCCTTTTTTTTTCCCCCCCTTTTTCCTCTTCTTTTTTTCCTTCCCCTTTCCCCCTTTTCTCTTTCTTTTTTCCCCCTTTTCCCCTTTTTTCCCCTTTCCCCCTACTTACGTATAATTGTTCAAAATTCTCTTACAATTTCTGAAGTCTGTAGTTGCCTTTCCTTTAAATCACAAAACAGAGTTTGTCCAGCTTCTGAATAGCATTTTTCTCGGTAGTAGTATGGGTTGCATCAAAAGGAAGTAACTGCAGCAGTACATATCGCATCGTTTTGTCGTCCCAACATCATTAAGCATTACTCAAAACTCCTTAATAAATTACCATTAATCATACCGTTTTAACCAATAAAAACCGTTACTATAAAACCTGGGTTCAATTGTAAACCCAGATTTAATATAATACCATTACCACAATAAAGCTTATTATGTCACTCGTTAATTAATCTACAATAACTATAACCCTCGATTATCGTAACAGGGGTTATGATACATAACCCGAGTTTCAGGTAAAAAATACCCCTCTGGGGAAATACATCAACTAGATTGCATCATACACTTAATTTTAGCATATTGTGACTCACTTCTGCCTGAACTTCATCAGTCGTCTTGAAATAAATTACATGTAATTACGAACAGTTATAAAATAAATAGTCTCCATTTTTCTACCCATGCTATAATAGATAACCAGGGGAAAAAATAACGTTTAATTTAAAAACCCCGATCAGCTTTTGGAATTAGGACAAGAGAAAAGAAAGGGCTGCCCGCGATTCCCACTCAACAAGTATTAAGGGTATGTTCCTGGGTATCTCCTTTTTCCATTTTATACCTGCGTTTCATTCTCCTTCTACTCTCTCTTACCGCTCTACTCTCCCCTTTCAATCCCCCAATGCCTATCGATTATTGCTCCCCTAATCTTCTTAGCTAACTCTTCTGAGTACTGATCGTCTGCTTCTCCCATTTGGCTGAAAAGTCTTTTTTCACTGAGGAACCGCAGTATTTTCTAGCACGCCATTGGCTGACACGTTATAGCGATGGTTTTTCTCGCAATGCCCAGTCGTACTGGATTCCATCAGAAAAACCATGCTATTCTGCAGTATATTCATTCTCCCATTGTCGCTGTTCCGTGAACCATCAATATATTTTCTTAGCGATTTACCCTTTATAATTAGATGTATCCCGAGTTTATATAATCAATAAACAGCCGGGTTTATATAACCAATAAACAGCCGGGTTTACATAATTAATAAACCCGGGTTTATATAATTAATAAACCCGAGTTTATATAATCAATAAACAGCCGAGTTTATATAATCAATAAACAGCTGGGTTTATATAATCAATAAACAGCTGGGTTTATATAATCAGTAAACCCGAGTTTATATAATTAATAAACAGCTGGGTTTATATAATCGATAAACAGCCGGGTTTATATAATCAGTAAACCCGAGTTTGTACAGGGTGGTTCAGAAACATTGGAGCCACTTGGGGATAGGAGTTAGAAAAATACAATCCTCTTTTTATAGTACATCAGTTGACAGGCTGATAATTTTTAGGACATATATGTGTGACTCTCTACCGATAGCAAGCCTCTGGGGAGACTTTTTCTAGTCAAGACTCGAGAGACTGTGAAAATAAATTTGTTTTTTTAATTACACTGTACATCGGAGAGCGAGCTGTATTTAAACATAAGTTATCTCAAAGTGGCTCCATATTTCTGAACCACCCTGCGTAGTAAATATTATCTATTAGATAAACCCGGGTTTGTATACTAAATAAACCCGGGTTTATATAATCAATAAACCCTGATCTATGCCTTATTATTTGGACCTTTTACACGGTCAACCACAAGTAAACCTGCAGGCTTGCCGTTCCGCGCCGTATTTACCAGGTCGTTATGGTTCCATGTGGTGTTATACTGCACTGTCATTTTTTCCAATCATTTGAGTAACTGGAGCAGTCTTTTCTATTTTCATTTCTCTACATCCATCTCTAAAATAACCACTGCTCTCTCCCGATTCCCCAAACTTAGCAAAGTCAGCTGAGTCCCATTAGCGCTCTCTCCTTCTATCTATCTATCTCTCTCCCTCTTTTTTCTTCCTCTTCTATACTCTATTGTATATCTCTCTCCTTCTAATCCTCTCTCTAGCTATCTCTCTTAGTCTCTCTATCCCCTCGTAGCTCCGCTCCCTCTCCCTTTCCCCTCTTCTCTCTCGCTCTCCTTCTATTCTTGCTGAAATTATCTCTTCTGCAGGATACTGACTTTGCTTCCATTGGCTGAAAGCTGCACGTGAGAACACGCATTTTTCTAGCACGCAATGCAAGGAATGGTATAGCGCAATGAGCTTCTTTCCGGCTGCAATCTTACGTCCTGGACACACCAGGACTGGTAATCGCATGCTGGGTTGAATCCGCCGTATAAGTGCCAATATAAAGGCGGATTATTGGGATGTTGCCTCGCGCAAAATCCTTAAATAGAACCCGGTTTGACCCTGTAAAACCTACATCGCCACGGGTTTTCTGTCCAAGACAGCCGTTTAGCGAGTGAGCTAATAAGCGGTTCATAAATAACCGATGTATGATCATAACAGCCGGGTTTTTAATTAATAAACCCGAGTTTTAAAAAAAATAAAAAAACCGGGGGTTTTTTAAAAATAACCCGAATTTTAAAAATTCACCGGGAATTAAAACCCCCCCGGGTTTTGTTCAGGGGGGAAAAAACAATGGGGCCACGGGGGAAGGATTGAAAAATCCTCCCTTTTTTTTGAAATTTTTAACTTTGGGGACTTCTTTGATCCAACCCAGGGGGTTTTTTTTTATAAAAACCCATTGATATAAAATAAAGTTTTTAATTACATTTAAATTTATCAAACAAGGTATTGAAACATAAATTTTATTAAAAGGGGGTATATTTTAAAAACCCCTTGGGGGTGAAAAATAAATTTATTATTAGAAAAAAAATCCTTTTTTGACTTTTTACAAAGGTCCCCAACAAACAGAAACTGGGCTTGGTTGCGCGCCGGTTTTACCAGGGTCTTTGGGGTCGCATGGTTGTTATACTGCAAATGCATTTTTTCAATCATTTGAGTAACTGGAGCAGTCTTTTATTTTTTTTTCATTTCTCTACATCCATCTCTAAAATAACCACTGCTCTCTCCCGATTCCCCAAACTTAGCAAAATCAGCTGAGTCCCATTAGCTCTCTGATCTTTCTATCTCTCTATCTCTCTCACTCTCCCTCTCTTTCTCTCTCTCTCTCTCTCTCTTTCTATCTCTACTGCTGAATCAGTCTGCTCTCCCTTTCTTCAAATCCTCTCTTTGAGCTAGACTCTGTTCTGCAGTTGGCCACATTGATGCCTGAGTGAGATCGAGGTCGCGCGGCGACCGAGATCGATCTCACATCTAGGCCTCCGGCGCGTTATTGATTTTAGAGCAAACTTTTTCAAAGACCTGGCTGCAAGGAACTACTGAACCGATTTGCTTCTCGTTTGTTGCTCCTGGCAGATAATTGTCTCTAGTTTTACGGAAAATACCCGCGAATATCAGCATTTGAGGAATAGTGGGTCAAAATTGACGCTAAACATGAGCAATTCTTTAAAGACCTGGCTGCAAGCTCCTACTCGGTCCTGGGACAATCTGCGGGTACTGGGTGAATCGTCATGGCCTTGTGAGTATGGGAAAATACCCGCCGATACATCAAAGTGCCAATTGAGGCGGTAATTGGGGTTTTGGTAGTGCTATGTCGGCTAAAAATGCCTGCTAAAACAGTATATCGCGCGCGATTTGATAGTCCCACTGCTGAAAACGTGCTTTACATCGCGCGCACGTGAGTTCTTGCTGTCCACAGGCCGGGAGCCTATTCTTCGCGGAGCGAGAATAGGTTGCAATGGAGCCAAGTTCTGCAGTACTGATCGTTCCCTTCTCCTATTGGCTGAAAAGCTATCACGTGAGGAACACGCGGTATTTTTCTAGCACGCCATTGGCTGACACGTTATAGCAATGGTTCGCAATGCCCAGTACGGCAATTTCTGATTTGCCGCATACGGCGTCTAGACGGTATACCGTCTGGACGGGTTTCGGTGAAATCAGCTAAAAACGGTACCGAAATTGCTTGAGACGGGTTATAGACGGTATCAGACGGTCTCTAGACGGGTTATAGACGGTATCAGACGGTGTTGCGACGGTATCAGACGGTCTCTAGACGGTGTTTAGACGGTACCGTCCCGGCGTCTGGACGGCGTCTGGACGGTGTCTAGACGGTATCCGTCCGAAGTTGAGACGGCACGTCTGAAAATTGTACCAGACGTTGAGACGGACTTTTAGAACTCCGTCTGTATTTCAGACGGAGTTTTAAAAGTACGTCTCAACGCAGTCTAAAGGAAAATCGATGAAAGTACCGTCTAGACAACGTCTCTACTGAAACCGGTCAACATACCGTCTAAACAACGTCTAGACAACGTCTAAACAGAATCTCGCGATTCAGTTTCAAATACCGTCTAGACAACTTCTCCAGCAATTTCGATACGAATACCGTCTAAACAACGTCTAGACAACGTCTCAAATAATGATGTCTAGACTCGACCGTTTTCGAAGACCATTCTGGATTACCCATGCCAGTTGGAATTAGTGGTAGATGTGTGCCTATTGAATGAAAATTACACATGTGTTTAACCAGCACAGTTGTACCGCGATGCTCGGGGACGGGAAAGGGGTTATCCTCCCCGGTAATTTTCGTACCCAACTTCTTACATTCAACCAAACTGTTTTGGTATCTCCACATTCACTCTTACATCCAGCTATCGCGTTGTAATACAACTGTGAGATACTGTCTATAGCTGATACTATCAGTGATAGATAGTGTCGGTTATGAGACGTTGTTTAGACGGTATCTGTATCGGATTCGCTTAAGACGTTGTCTAGACGTTGTTTAGACGGTATTCGTATCGAAATTGCTGGAGAAGTTGTCTAGACGGTATTTGAAACTGAATCGCGAGATTTTGTTTAGACGTTGTCTAGACGTTGTTTAGACGGTATGTTGACCGGTTTCAGTTGAGACGTTGTCTAGACGGTACTTTCATCGATTTTCCTTTAGACTGCGTTGAGACGTACTTTTAAAACTCCGTCTGAAATACAGACGGAGTTCTAAAAGTCCGTCTCAACGTCTGGTACAATTTTCAGACGTGCCGTCTCAACTTCGGACGGATACCGTCTAGACACCGTCCAGACGCCGTCCAGACGCCGGGACGGTACCGTCTAGACACCGTCTAGAGACCGTCTGATACCGTCGCAACACCGTCTGATACCGTCTATAACCCGTCTAGAGACCGTCTGATACCGTCTATAACCCGTCTCAAGCAATTTCGGTACCGTTTTTAGCTAATTTCACCGAAACCCGTCCAGACGGTATACCGTCTAGACGCCGTCTAGACGGCGTTGCGACGCCGTCTAGACGCCGTATGCGGCAAATCAGAAATTGCCGCCCAGTACTGCCTAGTACACCAACTAAATCTCTCGCTCTGTCCTTGTCTTGATTCCAAAATAAACTATCATATATTTAGCTTTTCCTTTATAATCAATAAACCCTGGTTTATCGTTATATTTATAATCAATAAACCTGTGTTTATATAATAATCAATAAAATTTTAATTACTGCATTCGAATGCAAAAATTAATTTATGCACTGATCATGATGTCGTAAAACCGTATATTTATCTTTTTCTGCACATTGCATTTTTTGTTTCATTTGATTTCCTCTGCTGTATAATGACATCGCAATACAAAGGGATACTAAAAAAAGGAGGTGGAATTGATTCGAAATTCTCTCAACAGAGTTGGAAGGGGGAATACGCTCTCCGCTCCCTTGGCGAGGCAATAGACAATACCTTATTAGTTATTACATACCTTGCTTTTTCACGATCACATATAGTGACCTTTACAGTCGGACCCCGATTTACCGGGATCCTCGAGGGAAATGATTTTGCCCGGTAAATCGGGGTTCCGGTATATCGGGGTCCGACTGTACCTGGACTTTAATTAGATTAACCTGGAAAATTGAGACTCTCTTAAGAGGATATCAGGGTCATGAACGGACAGTTATATACTTAGGGGTTGCTGAGTCGAAATGAATCGCTATGAATCATTTCTTCTGTTATTTATTGGGTAATTATCTACTGATATCTGGAGTTTCAGCCCAAATACGGTTGAACCGGAAATGCAATAATATACAGCTTTGTTTTCTATTTCTATTTTTATACAGCTACTGCAGCTTACCTTATTGCCTAAAGGCTACCTAAATTTAACGTACCTAAAATTAACATAAAATAATGTTGTTTTGTTATGGCTATAATTTGTTATAAAGCTTTACCCTCGTTAGTTTTAGGTTGCCTTATTTTTTAGTAATAAGGTATAGACTGTAACATATTATATTACATACTAGAGATTAACTCAACACTGTAAAAGCTAACAGTTTACACCCTCAATTATGCAGTGATATGTGTGTTGAAATGATACGCCTCCTTCTCTTTACAGCTGCATTGTGTGGAACAGCTGTTCTTACCGCAGGTTCGTCAATTAACATCACATATTCACATATTTAGTCCAAAAACCAATTAAATAAATTAGTTTGGATGCCCGGGCCCATGTGGTGTCACGGGGGTAACACCTTTAGACTACTGCCATAATTAACGGCATATCTCGTTAATTGTTAATTGTTATCCTTCAATCTGTCTATCTTTATCTATCTCTCTCTCTCTCTCTCTCTCTCCCTCTCTCTCTCTCTCACTCTTTCTCTCTCTCTCTCTCTCTCTCTCTCTCTCTCTCACACACTATTTCTGTCTCTCTCTCTCTTTCTTTCTCTCTCACTGTTTCTTTCACTATATCTCTCTTTTTTCTCTCTCCTCTTATTTATCTCTCCGTCTTTGATTATATCTCACCCTTTCTATCCTCATTTCCTTTGCCTTTATCTCTCTCGATAACCATCATTTATGACAGTTATAGCCTAAAGAGTAAAGGTGTTACCCCCGTGACACCACATGGGCCCGGGCATCCAAACTAATTTATTTAATTGGTTTTTGGACTAAATTTCTGTTCTTTTTGGTGTAAAATAGAAAAAGCTATTTTTTCGGAATTTTTTCTGATTTCTGCATATTTTCGGATTTGAATAATTCATAAATATGCGAATAACGACTGAACGGTGAGAGATACGACTTTTTGTCAGGTGGACAACCCCCATAAATCGACTATTCTGCGCCGGAATATGTCCATGAAAACGTTCTAGGACCAGCTGAAGTGGAAATATTCAGAATATGCATTAAATCATAAATCCGTGCATAAATATGAAAATAACGGCTAAACGGTGCGAGATACGACTTTTTGTCCCGGGGACGACCCCCCATAAATCGACTATTTTGCGTCGAAATATGTCCATGAAAACGTTCTAGGACCAGCTGAAGTGGAAATATTCAGAATATGCATTAAATCATGAATCGGTGCATAAATATGCAAATAACGGCCTAACGGTGCGAGATGGAGATTTTTGTCCCGAGTAAGACCCCCCATAAATCGACTATTTTGCGTCGAAATATGTCCATGAAAACGTTCTAGGACCAGCCGAACTGGAAATATTTAGAATATGCATAAAATGGAGAATAAGGATCGATTGATTGTTTATTAGCCGCATATCAGTGAGGAAGTTTTGTTTTCTCCTTCCGGCTGGACAAATGAGTAGACGTGGTTTTTATTGTAGAATTGCGTTATTCTACAATAAAAACCACGTCTACTCATTAGTCCAGCCGGAAGGAGAAAACAAAACTTCCTCACTGATGTGCATAAAAGCATGTATCGGTGCATAAATATGCAAATGACGGCTTAACGGTGCGAGATAGAGATTTTTGTCCCGATCGGTCTTACTCGAGTAAGACCCCCCATAGACCGACCATTCCGCGTCGAATAAGACCGGTTTCAAGTCTTTATGACCTTCAGCTTCCAGTCGTGTCATATCGCAACCATGGTTAAAATGAATATTTAATGAATAATTAATGAACTTTGGCGATTTCGAAGTTCTCACACAGCTATTACCGAGCTCAATGATGTAAGGAACCACTCCCCCATAAAAAAGTCGCTTGGCAAATTCCCTCGTCGCTCGGCAATTGGTTCGGCAACAACAGGTGGTTTGCCGAGCCAGTCGCTCGGCTAATCAAGGAAGTCGCCGTGTTTTCACCGCGTTCTTACAGAAAAAGTACATTTTTTCAGCACTTTTTTTCAAAATCTCCTGCTGAAAAATACAAAGTGCTGAAAAAATGTGCTTTTTCTGTAAGAACGCGGTGAAATCACGGAGACTTCCTTGATTAGCCGAGCGACTGGCTCGGCAAACCACCTGTTGTTGCCGAACCAATTGCCGAGCGACGAGGGAATTTGCCAAGCGACTTTTTTATGGGGGCTGTTTCAAACGGCAAGTATCTACTATTTGTGGTTTAGGAGAACACCCAAAGATAAAAAAGCGTCCTCCTCCCCCTCCCCTCCCCCTCCCCCTCCCCCTCCTTACATTTTTGCATTTTGGGACCCCTCTGGCAAATTTTTACCTTACATCCTATCGTTCTGAAAATTTGCATGCCTCTTCTCCTATATGAGGGCCCTTAGAGTACAAAATTTCAGCTCTCTACTTCATCTGGAACATGCTTTTTTAAAGCATCAAAAACCTCGAAATCTGCAATGGTATATAGTAGCACTGGCAGGTTTTCACGCGCTTATGTGTAGAAGTGTTGCGTGTGCTCTCTCTTTTGTTTTTTGAGTTAGAGGATAATCTAAGGTGGGGGCTCTGCCCCCACACCCCCGTTTACTTGCCAGTGCTATGATTAGACAAATATCAGATGTGCAGTATTGTGTACTAAATCTATTTGTGCATCCTACTGCATTATTTATTGTGTTTCAGACTGGACAGCTGTGGAGCGGGATGTAAAGATCTACCCCATGACCTAAAGGGAACACCTCTCGTGATAAAGACGGACTCTGCACTGGGTAGTGATGAGCAGATCTTTGTGGACATGTACGACAAGGACAGCAGCTCTATCGGTGCTGTGGGTGTGAGGTTCTTCTCCCCAATGAAGTTTAGGATAACTGTCTGCATGAACGGCTGGAGCACCATGCGAGTGCAACCCCCGGTGCAGGAGGTGGATAAGATCTGGACAATCACCAAAACAGAGACCACCATCATCATCACATGTAATGGTGTTGAGGTGCTGAACTACCTGTTCGCAGCTACTTTAAATAGCGACTGTGTTACCAAGTGGGATGGTGCTGTTGTGGAGGAGATCAAGTTTTACAGTTCTGACACAGCATCTGACTTCTACAAAAGAGCAGGTATGGAAATTAGAACTATATGTCATGTATACGTATGATCGATTGATCGCAATTAAGGCAAACTAATTCCGCTCGTCCGACCTTTGGATCCATTGCAACCTATTCTCGCTCCGTGAAGAATGTGAGATCGTTCTCAGTCGCGCGCGATGTCGATCTCACTCAGGTATCAATGTGACCAAGTCCGACCTAAAGTTGAGTTTTTTAGTTGTGCGAGTCCGTCAAAACGTGTCGAAAAAAGTCAAACCGGGAATGATTTAATTTTTTCTCATCTCAAATGAGAATCAAAAACGCCTCATAAAAAATACATATTAACAAGAGTTGCTCAACGTCATTGTACTCAGAATGAACCCTTTTAACGACCCCAGCCAATGCTCAAATTTATTAAGGGTGCTAAGGCATCGTTTCCGGGTTAGCGGGGTACATTTACTTTCGGTAAGCGGTATAAATACTCACATACTAAATATTTCTTTTTTGGACGTTTTTTACCATAACTCAACCGTTCAAATTTTAAAAGCTGATTTAGAAAACCCCGTGCCTCATTTGGAGCTATACACAACGTGTTTTGTTTTCTGCCATTTAAAACTTTTTCTTGCCCGCTTGACACCGATTTTATTGTGTTTCAGATTGGACAGCAGTAGAGCGGGATGTGAAGATACCCTGGGACCTGGAGGCAACACCTCTCCAGATAAAGACGGACTCTACACTGGGTAGTAGTCAGTGGATCTATGTGATGATGTACGACAAGTACAGCAGCTATATCAGTAGTGTGGCTGTGAAGTTCTCCTCCACATTGCAGTATTATATAGCCTTCTGCAGCACCAGCGACACAGACCTACCAGTACAACCCCCGGTGGAGGTGAACAAGATTTGGACGTTCACCAAAACAGAGACCGGCCTCATCATCACATGTAATAATGTGGAGGTGGTGAACTACCTGTTTGCAGATAGTTCAAATAGCAACTGTGTTACCAGGTGGGGTGGTGATGTTGTGGAGGAGATCAGGTTTCACAGTAGTACTGACACAGCATCTGACTTCTATAGAGCAGGTAAGGGTTTAAATCTATTTACTTGGAATAAAACGTGTACCCAAGTTTTCCATAACATATCAACTGCAACTGCTAATGAAATTAAACCAATCACTATTTCCATTTAGAACTTGTCGATTGTCCTGGCTTTACTGTTGACGGATCAACACAGGGAAACTGGGCTACTTCACAAACAGGAACAACTGTCACCGTCGAGTGTGCTGCCACCTATATCATAGTGGGAAGTGCTACACTGACATGTCAGGAGGATGGATCGTGGTCAAGTGATGTACCACAGTGCAACAAAATTGGTAAGTTGATCAACAGATCCACATAGTTTTTATAAACTTAGAATCTAACTAAATAATTTTCTCGCTATACTAATTTACTACATACTACGGTCGTCTATCGTTTTTTTTAAATTTTATTTATTTATTTTGAACACTCTATCGTAACACGCATGCTATTGGAGTCCCAAAAAACATAGGCCCACGCCACACGGGCCACAGGTGAGCCCAGGGGGAGCCCCTTAAGTTGGGGCCCATTTGGGGTCCCCTTGTAAACGCGCTTGTACTCGCTAGTCCTTGAAATGCTAACAATATGATCCTCTCTCAAATATTAAATTTAGGATAGAAACTATCCTTGTGTTTAAGTAGATTTCATAATCTTTCTCGTCAATTATTATTTAAGCTTATCAAAACTAGGAGAAAAATTACCAGAATACAGAGACAAGAAAGATTATGTACTCATCGAAACACAAGCCTAAATTTTACCTAAAACTTCGAATTTCAGAGAGGATCATATTGTTAGCATTTCAAGGAGTACACTAGCGCGTTTACAACGGGACCCCAACTGGCCCCAAATTGAGGGGCTCCCCCTGGGCTCACATTGGGTGTGTGGGGCGTGTACCTATGTTTTTTGGGACTCCAATAGCATGCTTGTTTCGATGTACAGTCGGACCCCGATTTACCGGGATGCTCGGGAGAAAGGGTTTTGCCCGGTAAATCGGGGTGCCCGGTATATCGGGGTCAAATACTGTTAATTTCTTATTTCGGGGGAAGATTATCCTCCCGGTAAATCGGGGTTCCGGTAAATCGGGGCCCGGTAAATCGGGGTCCGACTGTATAGTGTTCAAAATAATTAAATAAAATTTGGGTTTTTAGGCCCTTTAAGAATTTTTTTCAGATTTTTTTTTCGTCTAAAAAAATCGAAAAAGGGGGTCTACCGATATTGTCAGCACTGCGATAACTAGGCACACTCACTGCGTCTCGCAAATCGAAATTCACGTATACCAGCCCCGTCTGATTCGTGTTTCGAACCGGTTCAGCTTACCGAATCACCTGTCGATAGTTGGTGGGTAGGTGTCCACTCCGCCCCCTAAAAAAGGGTTGTGTCTTTCAAGCCAAATTGCACGTGATCCACTGGACCGATTTGCACCCGGTTTGTCGCAAAAGACTACAAATTGGTCCTAGTTTACTGGAAAATACCCGAGAAGTTTGTCTGTCAACAGGAAGTGGGTCAAAATTAACACTGAAGTCAAATCTATAATCTGGCTTCCGAGCCTTTTTGCATCACTCCCAGACGGTTTAGAATGAATCTGAAGGTATCAGAAGGTAGGTTGAACTCTTGTGAGTACTGGAAAATACCCGGCATTAATAGTTGATGCTAATTGCATCAACATATCTCCCAATATCTTCTAAATCGCATGGGCGTAGTGCAGAAACTCTCGGAAGCCAGATTATAGGTTTGACTTCAGTGTCAATCTTGACCCACTTCCTGTTGACCGACAAACTTCTCGGGTATTTTCCAGTATATTAGGATCATTTGTAGTCTTTTGCGACAAACTGGATGCAAATCGGTCCAGTGGATCGCGTGCAACATCCCTTGAAAGAAACGACCCTTTTTGAGGCGGAGCAGACACCTGTGTGTGAGCTCAATCTTGGTCGCGCACGGTGTCTATGTCACCAAGTTGGTGGGTTCGAAACGAACCGAGACATGATTTGTTACGCGGCGTCATACACATTTTTTCCCCGCCCGGGAGAATGCCGAAGGCATTCACCCGGATGCCTTTTGTAAAAAGGCATAGGGGTTTAGAATTCGACAAGTTTACATACTAGTGAGGTGTCACGGTCACAAAACTGGCTGTAACACGCTCGAGTTGCGAGGGACAACGGTGTTGCTCCTTCATCAAATACTTCAATGGCACGTTTTCAGGAAATATGAGCCGCGCATTGTGGAACGCAATTTAGTGCTAAAACACAAGACCAAGTTCCATACGGTTTGCACGTGCATGCGCGTGGATGGTTTTCAAATGAAAATTCCAAATGAAAATTCCAAATAAAAAAGTGTATGACGGACTGTTTTACAACATGATTTGTTATGTTTTACAACATGATTTGTTATGTTTTACAAGGTGTTTCGGGGCGGGGCGCCCGAACACAGACTAGCCAGGCAATACATGATACCATGCCGAAGCAGGGTGAGGACATACCAAAGTTTCAAAATAGCTTTTTCTCTGAAAATTTATAGGGAGCACCGATCAAAGCATTGACAATAATCTCTATTATAATTAGAAGATGAACGTCGAAGTGGCCGTTTGTTCAGCGGCATCTAAGCGACAGTGCTCCTTCATAAAACGCTTAAATGTGACCAAAGCTGTAAAGCTGTCATTCACACTTTTGGATCTTCCAGTGGAAGTTTGTTGATATTTTTGAATGAATTTTAAAATGCCAGTCCCCATAGTTATCAATATACAGTCGGACCCCGATTTAGGGACACCCTCGGGGGAAAGGCTCTTGTCCACTAAATCGGGGTGTCCACTAAATCGGGGTCAAAAAAGGTTAATTTCCTATATCGGGGGAAAAAAATCATGTCCCTAAATCGGGGTGCCACTAAACCGGGGGCCCCTAAATCGGGGTCCGACTGTAGTTGCCATGGCAACCGCGTTAATGACATTAAGGGTACGCCGACCGAAATTATTTTTCGAGTGCAGGGAAATCTCTCACCGTAGGGTTGTAGGCCATACCATGAGGTAAGCGGTAAAGGTTGACCCGTCTCCTGAGAATTTAAAACTGTTTTGGCCATAACTCAGCCATTTCTTGACCAATTTGCAAAATCTTGGGCTCATTGGAAAGAAGACATTAAGATCTTTAAAATGAGCTCAATGAAATGAAAATTGGCGCAAATTGCGCGGCGTAGTGGCGAAAACGAGCATTTTGCGCCATTGCGCCGCGCAAAGCCGCGCAATTTGCGCTGATTTTGATTTTCTTGGGCTCATCTGAAAGAGCTCAATGTCCTCTTTCCAACGTGCCCAATATTTTGCAAATTGGTCAAGAAATGGTTGAGTTATGGCCAAATAAAAATATAATTCTCAGGAGACGGGTCAACCTTTACCGCTTACCATACCATGAGGATACCTCAAATATGCAATTTTAGCCCTTAAATCGAATTCATATTTTTGCTACAGCTGTTTAAAAAATGTCCTGTAAAAACGTTTTTGGCATCTCAAAAATTTGGGGATTTGAAGAGGACATGAAGGTGAATAACCACACATTTTTTTTTGCAATCCGAGCTGATTTCCGGTCCTGAGATGGATTTCTTTTTTTTCACTTTAACGCCCTATTTGGCAAAGTTCCGAAAACATGTGAAAGCTGTAAATTGGTGAAAAGTTGCGTCTAACGATTATCTAAGTGGCCATAAATTTTGGGCGTGTCCTTATTTGAGATAAGCTGTACAGAGTTTTTTTGTGAAAGCCGTCATTTGAGAAATAAATAAATTCCCTGTATCTCAAAAACAGCTGAATGCTGATCGTAGAGACCTGAGACTATATATACAGTCGGACCCCGATTTACCGGGATGCTCGGGGGAAAGGGTTTTGCCCGGTAAATCGGGGTGCCCGGTATATCGGGGTCAAATATGTACTGTTAATTTCCTATTTCGGGGGAAGATTATGCTCCCGGTAAATTGGGGTTCCGGTAAATCGGGGCCCGGTAAATCGGGGTCCGACTGTATATGCTTAAACGATTCAGAAGGTCCGATTTTGGGGCGGTCTTCTGAGAGACATTTTGCTCCTAGGGTCAGCACACACCAACGTTAAGATTAAAATTAAAATTTGACGTTTTTGGTCATAACTCTGCCATTTCTTGGCAAAATTGCTTCATTTTGGGCTTGTTGGAAAGAGGGAATCGAGCCCGATCTGAACAGCCCAAGAAACTTGAAATCCGCGCAAAGTGCGCGGCGTTACAGTGCAAAATGTGTGCGTTAAAATTTTAAAATTTCCATATAAAAATGTGTATGACGGACTGTAACAGTCCGTCATACACATTTTTATATGGAATTTTGTGCTCGTATTTTCTGTCAGAATCTGTATAAAGTCGAATTTTTTAATCAAGGGACAGGGGGCCGCGCATTCAGAGGGGTCGCGCGGCTTTGTATTTGCGCGTGATAATCGAGATCGAGTTCCTGGCAATCTTAAGACTTGCACCCGGAAGCGTTGGAAAGATAATTTTAAGACCTTTTCAACGCAACCAAGACCAAGTCTTTATCTTATCAGGAACAGGAAATATGAGCGAAAACGTTTAGCACGCGCAAAAAGACTTTTGTAAATGCGCGGCCCCTGTCCCTTGATTAAAAAATTCGACTATAACATGCACGTGAATTTGAGCCGCGGCGCATCTGCACGTGCGGGTTTTCAAGAGAGAGCGAGAGACAAACGTACAACGTTAATGTGCGTCTCTCTCTTTAATCTCGCACGTGAATTTGAGCCGCGGCGCGGCGCATCTGCACGTGTGGTTTTTCCAGATAGAAATTCCAAATAGAAATCCCAGATAGAAATTCAAAATAAAAATGTGTATGCCGCCGTGTTATGCGCCTTAAAGCCGCACAATTTGCGCCGATTTTAAGTTTCTTGAGCTCTTCAGAACGGGCTCGATTCCGAAAAACAAAAACCCATCTTCGGGGATTTTTTGTGATTTTCTTTTGGTGATTATAGAGACCCATATGGACCAAATAGTGAAGGAATTAGCTTGTTACACAGTTTTCCATAGTTTCGGTCCTTTCTTAGCTAAAATTCCCTAATTACAGGATATTGGAGTTTAGCTTTTGCCCTTTTCATAGAATTTGTTTTTCGCAATTACAGCAAAAACGGTTGAAGTAGGAGCAAAATGTCTCTCAGAAGACCCCCCAAAATCGGACCTTCTGAATCTTTTAAGCATAGTCTCAGAACTCTACGATCAGCCGTTTTTGAGATACAGGGAATTTATTTATTTCTGAAATGACGGCTTTCAAAAAAAAACTCTGTACAGCTTATCTTAAATAAGGGCACGCCCAAAATTTATGGCCATTTAGATAATCGTTAGACGCAACTTTTCACCAATTTACAGCTTTCACATGTTTTCGGAACTTTGCCAAATAGGGCGTTAAAGTGGAAAAAAAGAAATCCATCTCAGGACCGGAAATCAGCTCGGATTGCAAAAAAAATGTGTGGTTATTCACCTTCATGTCCTCTTCAAATCCCCAAATTTTCATGCTCCTATCTTTAAAAAAAATTTTTTTGAGATGCCAAAAACGTTTTTACAGGACATTTTTTAAACAGCTGTAGCAAAAATATGAATTCGACTTAAGGGCTAAAATTGCATATTTGAGGTATCCTTGGTATGGCCTAAAACCCTACGGTGAGAGATTTCCCTGCACTCGAAAAAAATTTCGGTCGGCGTACCCTTAAAAGTGGCGAAAAGAACCACCCTGCTAAGCCGGTTGGGTTATCAAAAAATCCTTACTCGATGCGCATTGCGCACCCAATAGGTGCGCTAGTTCTATAAAATTTTGCAAAAAAAGTTATGAACATTTTTCTAAGGTACACCAGCCACGTCCGATTCGTGTTTGGAATCGGAGCATCGGTGTATCCCATGTCCTGCCGCTAATTAGACGGGTCGAAACGAACCGATACGTGATACCTTGCCGAATCGGGGCATCCTAAGGCCTAAAAGGGGTAAGGAAGTAGGGCCTAGTATATAGAAATCAATATTGGATGACCTAGTAGATCTCCGGATGTATGATACATTTGTAATATACACATTAATAGAGGTTTACAGGTGGGCATAAACGCCTGCTAGCATGCCCGGTATGCCGACCACTACTTTACTGCAATATATATATACCGCGAGTGCAAATATCACTCCTGCTACGCGCGACCATTTTCACTGTGAAACTTGCACTGTGCTTCCGCGGGAGCGTGCAGATATGGAGGCAGAGGGATATAAGTAAAGAAAGTGTTGTTGCAGTGTTTTTACACACAGAATATGACTGACAAGCTTTGCACTCGCGGTATATATATATTGCAGTAAAGTGTTGTGTAGTACCTTGTACAAGGTACTACACAACACATAGTCTGCTATTTTACACTCACTTTCCCTCTTTCTCTCACTAATTATCCCCTTATCATACTTTCTTGTTTGCTATTTCCAAGAATTCCAATCTCCTTCTCTCGTATCTCTCACTTTATCTCTCTCTTCTTTTCACTAATTAAAACTAACAGAACTTGTTCCCTTGGGCAATTGCCAATTTTGCATTTGCAGGCATCGCACTATAGACGCATTACCCACGTACTATAGACGCATTATAAACGCATTATAAACGCATTATAGACGCATTATAGACACACGCAATATAGATGCAATTTCGTAAGCAGCACTATAGACGCAATATAGACGCATTATAACAGCAATGTAAACGCATTTTTATAGACGCGACGCAGTATAGCCGCATTATAGGCGCACTACCCACCCCAAAATCACCTTATAGACGCACTATAGAAGCATTATAGACTAACTATAGCAGCACCATAAACGCTATATAGACCCATATAGACGCATGATAGAAGCATTATAGACGCAAATCGCTTTTTATAGACGCCGCGTCTATAAAAAACGTGCTTTTTAAAGAAGCACTTAAGACGTACTCCAGGCTACAGTGCGATATTTGAGGCGCAGTTGGGCGTTTTATAAACGCATTTTTGTCGCATATAAAAGGAAGCAGTACAGACGCATTATAGACGCATTATAGCCGCATGTGTGCGAAATCGATAAAGACGCAATATAGACGCAAAATAAAAAGGAGAGGGAGAGAGAGGCGAGGGAGGGAGAGGGAAGGAGAGGGAGGGACTGAGAGAGGGGTACAGGGACAGAAACAGACGGATAAAGACCTGAGACAGAAGGACAGAGTAAGATGGAAAGAGAGTAAGATGGAAAGATAGTGATATATAAGGGACGGAGTGAAACATAAAAAGAGTGAGACAGAAAAAGACAGAGATGGAAACAAACGGACAGAGACAGACGGACGGACAAACACGCGCTCTCTGTCTCACTCTCTCTCTCTCTCTCCACTCTCTTAATCTCTCTCCATCTTACTCTGTCCGTCTGTGTCAGATCTGTGTCCATCTGTCTCTGTTTGATCTGTCTCTGTATCCCTCCCTCTTTCCCTCTCCTTCCCTCTCCCTCCCTCCCTCCATCCCTCTAGTCTCTCTCCCTCTCCTTCTTATTAATTGCGTCTATATTGCGTCTTTATCGATTTCGCGCACATGCGTCTATAATGCGTCTATAATGCGTCTATAATGCGTCTATACTGCTTCCTTTTATATGCGTCAAAAATGCGTTTATAGTTCGCCCAACTGCGCCTCAAATATCGCAGCGTGCGTCTGAGTACGTCTATAGTGCTTCTTAAAAAAGCACGTTTTTTATAGACACGGCGTCTATAAAAAGCGATTTGCGTCTATAAAGCTTCTATCATGCGTCTATATGGGTCTATGTAGCGTTTATGATGCTACTATAGTCAGTCTATAATGCGTCTATAGTGCGTCTATAAGGTGATTTTGGGGTGGGTAGTGCGCCTATAATGCGGCTAAACTGCGTCGCGTCTATAAAAATGCGTTTATATTGCTGTTATATTGCGTCTATATTGCGTCTATAGTGCTGCTTACGAAATTGCGTCTATATTGCGTGTGTCTATAATGCGTCTATAATGCGTTTATAATGCGTTTATAATCCGTCTATAGTACGTGGGTACTGCGTCTATAGTGCGATGCCCGCAAATGCAAAATTGCCGTTCCCTTGTGTGTAATAGGTGTAGAAGTGTATTTTTGTGTAGTTTTGCTTAGTTCATACTCACTATTTGGTGGAAAGCAATTTCCGGTTGTAACCCACCTATTTTGACCCGCTGAACACGATCCCGTTCATATGTAAGGTCGCAAAAGTGAAGAACATGCCCAAATCGGCCACGCCCTTTTACCTGTATTTTCAGCATGTAGCCAAAAACATAAATCCTCTTAGAATAGGAGTAGAGACAAATCTGAGGGGTGATTAGCGCCCTCGCATTAGCGGGGGTAGGTGCCGGAATTAAGTCTCTATTATATATTTTATTAAATCTCTATTATATATATATATATATATATATATATATATATATATATATATATATATACAGTCGGACCCCGATTTAGTGGCCCCCGATTTAGTGGCACCCCGATTTAGTGGCAGGATTTTTTTCCCCCAAAAATTTTTTTGAATTTTTTTTTGTGAAATTTTTTTGAAAATTTTCAAAGGAATACCAGCCACGTCCGAATCGTGTTTCGAATCAGTGAATCTTATCGCATGTCCTGCTGCTAATTAGACGGTTCGGAACGAACCGATACGTGATCCCCATGGGGCCATTTGCATTGAATCATAAGTTCACCAAGCGTTAAAATTTCGATTCGATGGGATCACGTTTCGATTCGTTTCGAATCGTCTAATTAGCAGCAGGACATGCGATAAGATGCACCGATTCGAAACACGATTCGGACGTGGCTGGTATACCTTAAAAAAATTTTAAAACTTTTTTTTGCAAAATTTTACAGTACGATTGTCAATGCTTTGATCGGTGCTCCCCATAAATTTTGAAAAAGTTATTTTGAAATTTTGATACTTCCTCATCCGCTTAGGGTGCCCCGATTCGGCATAGTATCACGTATCGGTTCGTTTCGAACCCGCTAATTAGACAGGACATCCAGTAAGCTGCACCGATTCGAAACACAAATCGGACGGGCGGGTATAACTTAGAATTTTTTTCACAATTTTTTTTGAAAAATTTATTTTATAGTTTTCTATTTCTAATCAGAAATGATCATGTCATCAATACATGAATATTGCATATAACAATTAGAGGTGTCTTTAGTCTTAGTATAGCATTTTGGGCATAAAATAGGTTTTTATGGGCCAAATATGGCTCACCCCGATTTAGTGGCACCCCGATTTAGTGGCAGGATTTCTTTCCCCCGAGGATGCCACTAAATCGGGGTCCGACTGTATATAATATATATATATATATATATATATATATATATATATATATATATATATATATATATATATATATATATTATACCAAAACTAATTGAAATTAGTAGGCCGGAAAGGTTGCCTTACGATTTGAGCTACCTTAGGCACCGTAACTTTCACGGGGTATAGACAGGTTACAGATGCTTCGGTTATCTTCAAAAGGGAATGTACCAGTGCCAAAGGTAGCTCAAATCGTAAGGCAACCTTTCCGGCCTACTAATTTCAATTAGTTTTGGTATAATTTGCATCATTTTTGGGATTTTTTATCCATGTAGATTTAGTAGAATTGGTACAGAGAGGTTAGAATTCTGAATAATGAGTTCAGAGCAAGAATTAAATAGGGAAGAAAATCGAAAAATACTGGGTTTGACCGGGAATTGAACCTGGGACCTCCAGAGAGACATGCTCGGAGCTATAAACCACTAAGCTACCAAACCCTTAGTGCTAAGCGCTAAGCGCTAAGCTACCAAATCCTTAGTGGTTTATAGCTCCGAGCATGTCTCTCTGGAGGTCCCTGGTTCAATTCCCGGTCAATCCCAGTATTTTTCGATTTTCTTCCCTATTTAATTCTTGCTCTGAACTCATTATTCAGAATACTAATTAATCTCTCCTTAACCGAGTTCTGCCCGTGTATGTGTGAGATTCCCCATTAAACTGTTGTACAGAGGGCGTGTGTGTGTGTTGATCACCAGAAGGAGATATCAAAATTACTTCCCCAGAGAGGTTAGAGTCGCGAAATTAAGAAATTTTCATTTTTGACGTCATTTTGACGTCATAAAATGACGTAACGACGTTGTAACGTCAAAATGATGACGTTATATTATCGGGCCCACCTAGATGAAGATACTGACCAAGTTTGAGATCGATTGGATGAGATTTGACTCCGCTATGGCGAAAAAACCCATAACGTCATATCTGTTTTTAAACAGTCATAACACTTTAGACGCGTTTTAAGACCCTTATACGTCTGGTTTTCAAAATTCACAATATGGTTTCTGAAAGTTCAGATAATTCTCTTTCCATAATATAGTCTTCGATTTTCGATTAGAATCCGTCTTCAGGGTGTAAACTGAGCTCAAAGAATTTTGGTTAGAGTCTGAAAAATGACGACTTTAAGACGTTCTGTAGGACGTTCCTGGCGATGAAAAGGGATCCCACTACGACTAATGCACACACATCCAGTAGATCTACCAGCTGTGAAAAGATGAAGTCTCTATCTCTTTTCGTTTGGCGTCACATTCACTTATAAAAAGCGTCTCTCCTATGCGCGCGCGCATGCCTGTTACACTGAATTTAGGGCAAATGGGACCTGTCTGTAACTTCGGTTCCAGATGAGATAGAGACTTGAAATTTTGAACTTGAGTCAAAGACCCCAAGCCGGGTATACATTCCAAATTTCAAGTCAAACGGATGAAAGGGAGCCACGCTATAGCCTTCTGAAATCTGGATTTTCAGCCAAACACCCATAAAACGTATAACTGCGTTTCTGGCGGCGCTTTTTGATGGGGGGGAATGGCAACCTTTGCGCTTGCCAGCGCAGTGATATACAGTCGGACCCCGATTTAGGGACACCCTCGGGGGAAAGGGTCTTGTCCACTAAATCGGGGTGTCCACTAAATCCATATTTGACCCAAAAAACCTATTTTATTGCCCAAAATGCTATATTATTAAGACTAAAGACACCTCTAACTGTTATATGCAATATTCATATGTATATATATATATATATATTGATGACATGATCATTTCTGATTAGAAAAAGAAAAATATAAAATAATTATTTTTCAAACAAAAAGTGGAAAATTTTCTAAGTTATACCAGCCCGTCCTGTTTGTATTTCGAATCGGTGCAACTTACTGGATATCCTGTCTAATTAGACGGTTCGAAACGAACCGATACGTGATACTATGCCGAATCGGGGCACTTTAAGCGGGGTGGGGAAGAATTTGAATTTCAAAATATCTTTTTCTCTGAAAATTCATGGGGAGCACCGATCAAAGCATTGCCAATCATTCTGTAAAATTTTGTAAAAAAAAGTTATTAAAATTTTTCAAAGGTATATCAACCACGTCCGAATCGTGTTTCGAATCAGTGCATCTTTTCGCACGTCCTGTCGCTAATTAGACGGTTCGAAACGAACCGATACGTGATCCCCATGGAGCCAGTTTAAAGTGAGAGTGGACCGAATCAGAATTGGACAAGTTTGTTGTAGATAGTAGAGATTAGCTTTCTGGGCATTTTGCGTTTTTGCCGCTCAAAATCGACCCACCCATCACTGAGATATTTTTGTTATGTTGGGAGAACTCATGTTTAATCAGTATGTATAAAACAGAATAGAAACAATCGAGGTGTTTTACTAACACATTCTGAACATAATCAGTGAGGTTGACATGTCCATGCACAGAAGCAGGGCAATGCAAGCCAGCATATTAAAATTTTAAAGAATGTGTTAGTAAAACACAAGGATTGTTTATATCCTGTTTGATAAATATTGATCCAGCAGGAATTCTCCCAACATAACAAAAATATCTCAGTGATGGGTGGGTCGATTTTGAGCGGCAAAAACGCAGAATGCTCAGACTCTACTACCTACAACAAACTTGTCCAATTCTGATCCGGTCCACTCTCACTTTAACAAGTGTCAAAATTGCGATTCGATGGGCCTCATAGGGATCACATATCTGTTCGTTTCGAACAGTCTAGTTACCGGCAAGACATGCAATAAGATTTGTTTTGTTCAAACCTTTTGGGAGGGTCGAACAAGGCAAAATAAGATGCACCGATTCGAAACACGATTCGGACGTGGTTGATACACCTTTGAAAAATTTTCAAAAAATTTCCAAAAAATTTTGGGGGAAATTTATCCTGCCGTTAAATCGGGGTGCCGCTAAATCGGGGGCCGTTAAATCGGGGTCCGACTGTATATATATATATTCATATATATATATATATATATATATATAATAGAGATTTAATAATCTATACTGTTTCCGTGATGTATAAATGATCCGAAATTAATGTCTGACCCTCTTTGTGTTAGAAATGAAACGTTGGCGGGGAAACATAGCATTATGAAACATAATATGTATATATATATATATATATATGTATATATCTGATCTGGTTAATTAGATAATTGGATAATTAGGTTTGCGTAAAACCGTTTTTTGGCTATATGGCTATAGCCACTTAGGAATGGTTTAGAGACTTTTCACTGGCGCCATTTTGTAGGCAATAGCCTAAAAAGTTATGGGGGGTCGACGTCGGACTTTTAAGCTCTATCTCCAACCGTTTAGCCGTCAAAATCGGGCTTTTTAACGTTTTTCGCTCATTTTGAGCATCGATTAAGCCCAATAACGGCTAAACGGTTGGAGATAGAGCTTAAAAGTCCAACGTCGACCCCCCATAACTTGGCTATTGCCTACAAAATGGCGCCAGTGAAAAGTCTCTAAACCATTCCTAAGTGGCTATAGTCATATAGCCAAAAAACGGTTTTGCGCAAACCTAATTATCCAATTATCTAATTAACCAGATCAGATAGAGACTTAATTCCGGCACCTATTCCCACTAATGCGAGGGCGCTGATCACTTTAGTGCCCTCAGATTTGTCTCGACTCCTATTCTAAGAGGATTTTGTTGTTGGGCTACTGATCCTGAAAATACAGGCGGTAAAAGGCGTGGCGATTGGGCATGTTCTTCACTTTGCGACCCATTACTTTCATGAACGGATGTGTTTCAGTGGGTTCAAAATAGGTGGGTTACAACCGGAATTGCCTTCCACCAATAGTGATCAAAAAATTAAGATCGTCCCTACTATAAAAGGAACCACTGTCCAAAGGCAATGGGTAAACTCAATACCCCTAGACCTTGCGGGGACGCTAAACTTGCATTACTACCGCAATGCCTATATAGTTAGAGGGGTAATTTCGTACCAAGGGGTTGGATCTGAATTGTGTCTAATTTACATTGAAAAGTGTATTACCAAAACCGTTTCTTAAAAAGAGAGTAGGTAGTAGCTATGTGGATACTATATTTATTGTATTTCAGACTGGACAGCTGTAGGACGGGAAGTGACTGTGAAGATACCCTGGGACCTGGAGGCAACACCTCTCCAGATAAAGACGGACTCTACACTGGGTAGTAAAGAACAGATCAGTGTGTATATGTACGGACACGGACATCAGCTGGATCGGGGTGTGTGGTGTCAGTACTTCTCCCCTCAATGTTATTTTATAAGCTCCTGTACCAGCTGGACAAAGCTGCCAGTGCAACCCCCGGTGGAGGTGGATAAGATCTGGACAATCACCAAAACAGAGACCACCTGGATTATCACATGTAACAATGTGGAGGTGCTGAACTACCTGTTCGCAGATAGTTCAGAGAGCAACTGTGTTCCAAAGTGGAGTGGTGATGTTGTGGAGCAGATCAGCTTTAGCAGTAGTACTGACACAGCATCTGATTTCTACAGAGCAGGTAATTGGGTGAACAATTGGACGTCAATCAATATTACCCAATGCTACTATTCAATACTATAATACCTATAGCCATTAATAATGCTTTCTCAGTATTGTAAAGACTACAAAATACAAAATAAAACTCTTGATGACTACACAGATTGCTTCTTTGGTGTAAGGGTCAGCACACATGTCTACGCCAAAATCAAAATTAAGACTTTGATTTTGGAGCCATTTTGACGGTCGCGTTGGATGACAAAATGATTTTGTCATCCAACGCGACCGTAAAAATCGCACGCGAGATTGTTATTCTGAGAATGGGGAAGAGATAATTTTTATCAGCGCTGGTACGTGTGTCTGGCTCCAAAATCAAAATTTTAATTTTGATTTTGGCGTAGGTGTGTGCTAACCCAGATATACATATTTGCATTTTGTATTTTTAGTGGTTAATGTATATACTACAAATTGCTTTTCAGACTGGACAGCTCCAGAGCGGGATTTGAAAATGCCCTGGGACCTGGAGGGAACACCTCTCCAGATAAAGACGGACTCTACTTTGAGCAGTGGTGAGAAGATCTCTGTGAAGGTGTTCAACAAGTACATCAGCTGGATCGGTAATGTGGGTGTGACGTTCTCCTCCCCAATGCAGTACGGTCACTCCACATGTACCTTGCAGCGGGTATCAAGATGATAGCCATTTACATCCGCAAGGTTGCACTATTTGTCAATCACTTCGGCTATTAAATACTGTTTTCTCTTATATTATAACAGACAGGGCGCCGTTACGATCTGGGTGTTTGGTGGCCTGTTTGGTGGCCTGTTTATAGGTGCGCGCTGCCAAAAAAGTTGATTCACTAAAATGGCTCTAACCGCCAAACCACTCAAACGTTTTGGCTAATTGAGTCTATCTGGTAGGAAATATCAAGGCCTAACCCAAACCCAAACCCCAGCGCAAACCCCAGCCCTAACCCTAACCCACTTTAGCCTTAACCCTAAAAAACCGTTTGTCAGCACTCACGAAACACCCAGATTTTAACGCTGGCCTAACATACATTTATCCTCAGATACGTGAAGAGGACCTGGAACGGATGCCTCCTGCCATTGACAGGCTTCTTGAAAGAAAGACAGGGGAAAATGGTTATCGCTACGTTAACTGTTACCTGAGGTTTTAATATTACTTTTCAATCAAGCATCAGCCTTATCAGACTTATAGAAACCTTTCGATTTTTTAGAGTTGTAAATCTCCATTATTTAGGACGAAAGAAGTGGACATCAGAGTTTCACTTGAAAGTGTACGCAAGTACTTGAAAGAAAAAGAGCCCACAGCAGTTGAGAGGCGAAACCCAAAAAACTTCATGGAACGACGGAATAACGGTAATTTCAAATTACTATATAAGTACTACCATTGTTAAGTCCTACAACAGCCCCCCCACCCGTCTCTATGTATCTCTCCCCCTCTCTCCCCCTCTCACTATTCGTCTCTCCATGTCGGGGTAAAGAATACGGAGGTTGGTAGTGGTAGAGCGCTGGTGATAAACCTCAAGGGAAATAACATGTAGAATCGGGTGATAAAGATCCGTAGAATTGTAGCTGTGTAGAGAATCAACGGGGTACATAGGTAGAAAGGCTTTGGCAATCACGTCGGCCCCAGCAGTAGATCCCAAAACACCACTAATTACTAAACACCACAGGAACACGCAACAAACATCCAAAAACATGCACGTGCAGTATCCCCCACAACCACCTATACCCCTTCCAAGGCACCTCCTTGGCAACCCCCTATATTTGCACGTGCCATCATACTCACCATCACGCATTTCTACTTTATAATTAAAACTAGAGAGCCCAGGCAAAATACCAAATATTTCGTCTCACCCCTATTGACTCATCTACCCCCCCCCCCCCCCAATCCCATTGATCACCTAGCAAAAGCAAAGCCATATGGATTATTGACTCTTTCAACCCCTTAATGACACCCCTCATACCTAGCTAATGACTTGCCGCACCCCCGTACTGAATCCTCCCACCCCATATTGAATCCTCTCCCTCCTGTTGACTCCCTTAATCTCTATTATAATTTGGAGATGGTTGCAAGACAATTGCCCACCCCACTCCCCTATCCCTCTTGTTGACTCCCCTCATCCATATTGAATCCCCTTAGCCCTTTTGATTCCTCTCACCCCTACTGACTCTCCTCCAAACCCCCCCCCCCTCGGCCCATTGACACACTTCACCCTCCATAATTGAATTATCCCACCCCCTATCGAGCCCACTGCCCAGGCTAAAGACCAAAAATCTCCTCTCACCCCTGTCCCCTATTGACTCCTCAAAATCCCCCTAATTGCATTGAACCCCTAGCAAAAGCAAAGCCCTATATGGATTATTGAATTCTCTCACCCCCTAATGACACTTCTCACCCTCTAATGAATTCATCAAACTCCTCCCCCCCCCCCCCGTATTGAATCCTCTCGCTCCTGTTGACTACTCTCACAACCTTCACCCCTTGTTGACCAGCACAATAATGCTAACTAAATCATTCAGGTCCTGGAATGAGCGTGCCTGGACCGGACTACCTATACTCGGCCGATGGCCACGATAAACTAGCGGGATATGCAGGTTCTACATTTGACCTGCATATATACGGGTTGGTACTAGGAGTTAGAACTATATTTTTACTGGTTTTAAGCAAGAGCTCGTTAAATCTTATAGTGAAATGAAAGAGCGTGTGGCTGATATATAATGACTAATGAGAGTTATTATCAATGATGAGATCTTGTTCAGGAACCGACAACCTCTGGGTTTCGCGTCCATTGCTCTACCTATTGAGCTACCCAGTTATTATCTATATTACAGTTTATCGTTTATTTGTATTCAGGGCGATAGACGTTTACAGCCGGAAAATAATGTTCATGAAGGTACTTCCGGGTAATAAGAATCCGTTGGTTGTTGGGAAATTGTACCTCGAATTTTTGGAGGACAAAAGGACAGTGCCAAGGAGAATCCGGCTTGATCATGGTACTGAAACGATAAAGCTGGCAGGGATGCAGGTAAGTGACCCCGACGTTACAAATTTGTGGAATTTGTTTTGTGCATGCCACTCATAGTGTCTCATTTGGATCTATGTATTACCTCATTTGGACAAAATATGTCTTTGGTGCTATTTTAGCCCACTTTTACCTAGATTTGGGGTGTGTCTACATTTGTTTTGAAAATTTGGCAGTTATGGGTGCAGTTTGACACCAAAATGAACTATGAAGTCTCATCACTGATGACTTTAGGAAGCCGATCAGATAATTGGATATTTAATAACACGCATAGCCGTTTTGGGAAGATGCGGCTATCATAATTCATAGCCGTTCTGCGTTCAGGTTCGGTTTTGAGATCGACCATGTATCGTATCTGGTAGAGCCCATGTTTATATATGACTAAAGAACCATAGCAATTCGGCCTTTTTTTGGCAAAATCGACACAATTTGTAAACTTAGCGTAGCACTTAAATTTAACCCTCGAACCCCCTATCAGTGCTGTCTGCTGGAACGCAAAGGAAAACCCCAACTGGAAAACCCAGAATGTGTAATTTTTGGGCCCAGCACCAAAAATAAGATTGAGTCATTTTGGCGGGGTCTGAGAGAGAAAGTTGAAGATGGATTTAGGGACCAATTAAGGTATATCGAGACATCAGGGTATTACCAGCCGACAGATATCTATGACCGCAACTTGTTATCTGCAATTTTTATCCCTGTGGTGCAACGGGCGCTCGAGACCTTTATTGAGGTCCATAATATGCACAAGTAAGTTGCTACTATTTCTAAGTAACAGTTGACTAGCCAAAGTGGGGTGATGGGTATTCAAGAATACTATCCATCCATTTTTATAGCATTACTATTTACTAGTATAGCAATGCCAGGGCTGGGAAAATAACTATTGTTAATGCAGGATACGAGCGCAGAGGAATGTACAATTGCCCCATGGAAATGTTGAGATGCTTTATGAGAATGTCCCAACTCATCAGGTAAGAATATTTTAATTTTTTGAAGGCACTTTTCAGATTCACCTTTTTTGTCTACTTTTTAATACACTATGTTCCCTGTGCGATCCTGAAGGATTGGCAATTTAACACCAAGTCACTTTCCGGCACCTAAATAGTGATTTCAATGTACATACACAGTAATTGACTTGTGATGAGTGATTTAACACGTTCCTATCTTGAATACAGAGATTTGGATTCAGTCTGACCGATGAGGATATTGGTTATCTTAAACAGCGATGCCCAGAGGTAGTAAACGCCTCAACAGACCTTGTCGTGTTAACAGAAGTGAGCCAGGCTCTGCAATCCGTCGGAATTCCCCTTGAGGTATGAAGTTCGTGATTCAACTTCCTATAAACAAGCTATCAAATGAAACACCCAAAATAATATCAGTTTCATCCCAGGTTCATCCAAAGGACACGACACGCTTCTACTTTGAAGCCCGGAAGGCCATGAGACGAATCATAATTGCTCAAGCAACAAGTTGAGGATGAGTTGTACCCTACATCAATGAGGGCACTCTACGCATGATGAGGCAATCTCCAAGTCTGGACTACCCATTCGACTCGTCCCCACGTCAGGCACTACTATTGCCAATCTCATCAAGAGAAGGCAATGTCAACACACCACCACCAATGAACGATGTCCTCCCCCAACCCAGCTGGCACCATACTGTGCACTCCACGAACAAGATGTGGACTGTCAAAGGACGCATGTGGTGTACCACGCCACATGCAAGCAGTGCCAGGCAACCTATATTGGCACAACTGGACGGCGACTCTTAGACAGAATCATCGAGCATGAGGCCAGCTTTAGACTGAACAAGCACCCACGCCCGCACAGTTCACGGTACCACTGGTTCAAACGAAAGGGGACGTGGAAGTCGAGACCTGCCCCGGTTCCTCGAGGACGTGTACACAGTCAAGATATTGGACCAGGCGAGAGATACCCTAGGGGGGTACATCAGAGAAGACTATCACATTAATGAACTCAAACCTGAAATCAATGGGACAAATAGAAATGGTTACGTTTTTTAGAGAAAAATTTTAATTGTGTTTTTTGTGTGTGTGTGTGAGTGTGAGTGTGTGTATATGTGAGCGTATGTATGCGAGAGAGAGAGAGAGAGAGAGAGAGAGAAAGAGAGTGAGAGAGAGAGAGAGAGAGAGAGAGAGAGAGAGAGAGAGAGAGAGAGAGAGAAGGTATGTCCCTGGTTTTACCTTGTTTTACCCTCGTCTCGTGTTTCAACACTGTAATTAACAGTGCCCCCCCCCCCCCCCCCCCCGGTTCTGTCTAGTCCTCTGTTTAGTTCTCTGTTTGCTCCATGTCTTCTCGTTGTCTTAGTTGTTCCCCCCCCCCCCAACCCCGTCCCCGTCCCCCACCCGTTGTTCGCTGTCAACTTGTTCTATCTTTGATTTATGATTATATTGTATACCAGTGTCTGTAATCATTTCGTTTCAATTTTAGTTCCTGAATGAAGCCGCAAGGCGAAAGCTAGAAACGACGACTTTTTCTACCCGTGTTCAACACCCTTCTTTACGGCGGCGCCCCTTCCTCCCCTAGTATCACACTAGATCGGAAGATCCACGTTCATTATGTCCCCCGCCAAGGTCACATACACACTCTGTGTTTTTTGTTTGAGACAACACAACTTCAATTAAACAAATCGCAAAATTCTAAATAGGTTATAATGGATTTGAAACAGTATGAAAAAGCGTTAAAGTTTAAAAGGAAGGGTGGTGAAGTGGTCAAGCGACCAAAGTTTTCCCCGTTGGAGAGAGTCCGGATGAAGCCTCCTAGCCAGTCATCTGAGACAAAATACATCAGAGAAGGTATGTGGTTCAATACTCCATTATATACAGTAAAACCTCGATTTACCGGGCTTTTCGGGGAAGGGCTAAATAAGGTGCCGGGTAAATCTGGGTAAATTGGTTTGGGGGAATCTTTCAGCTCGGTATATATATCGGGTTGGGGCGGGGGGTTAAATCGGGCTTTTACTGTAATGCAAATAATTCTTGAATCACCAAAAATTTGCAACGCCAATTCCCCAATTCAGGGGATCAGACGAGAGTTTACCATCCACCAATTTTAACCCTGGAGACATTGACGGAAGCATGTGCTGAAGCACTGGAAGTCCCCCGTTACACCATCCGGTTGTTACTAAATAAGAATGGTGAGTCCGTTTCAAGCTTTTCATTACTACTAATTGTCAATCGCTACTGCGTTATGGTACTTGAGGTTGTACTATGTAGGGGCTAGGGAAGGGCCACTTTTTGCTTTCCAGTGAAGTAATATACCCCCCTCCCTTTTAGGTTTGGTGCTTGAAGAAGCCGATTTGCACCCTCTGCCAACAAACAAGCCGTTGTATGCCCATTATGATAAAGACGGGCACACTGCCGGGGAGCGGCACCGATCTCGACCCCAATGCTCATCCAAACCTCACCAGTCTTCATCCAAACCTTCTCAATCTCGATCGGTTGATATGCATCACGGTTCTAGCCTACCTCGATATGAGCTGTATCAAGGAAAGGAACATTCCTTCAGGAAACCCTCAACAGCTGTTTCGTTTATGCCAAAGAGTGCTCAAAGAGCACGAAGAAGACCCCTGAGTCTGGAAGATATTGAAGCAGCTGGGCAGGTCGTGCAATCCGGCTTAGGAAAAGCCTGTACCATTTCTAGGTTGGTGAAAAAGATTTCGATTGTGCAGTATGATTGTGTACATGAAACTTCATTTCTAATAGAATGCACGTTTACAAAGTGTTACATATAATCGTTACGAAATACTACATGATGTTACAAAATGTTAAAAACAATAGCGTGAGCATGAGGTTGGGGACTATGAATCGGTTTAGTCTTGTAATGCCTTTTATTTGCCAAAGCGCCTGAGGCCTGAGCTTTATCATGCTTGGCATGGGGTTACAAATATCCATTTCAGGGTCAGGGTCTTAAATTGTGTAACATTTTGCAACATTATGGATCGTTATGTAACACTTTTTGCATTATGTAACATGAGCAGAAACATTTTCGTGCACGTTACATATTACGCTCACTAAACACCGGATAAACCCAGCTCAGACGCCCATATAATAACCGATATTTTTAGGTACGACCCTACAACCAGGACATGGACTGATAAATTAGCAAGAATCGAGGTTAGCGATGAGGAGCTAGGGACGGGAAGCTTCAGAGTATGTGTGCAAGGGAGAATGATCGAAGATGGAGTAGAGCGGACCGTGGCCATCAAAACGTTTACCGCCGCTGCCAAAAAATGGGTGAGTTTCAATAATGAAATTGAAAGGGCGACAGGGCGAATCGGAAGAATCTCGGCACGCTATTACAGTACTGTAATAACTTACTAGTACTGTAATAGCGAGGCCCTGTAATAGTGATCAGCTATTACAGCAGTACCCTCGTATCAGTTCAAATTGTAAGCAGTTCTGCCGCTAATGAGGTTCACCCCGTATCAGTTGATAATGTAAACAGTTCCGCCGCTCTATTCCTATCTCTATCCCTCTCCCTCTCTCTCTCTCTCTCTCTTTGTGTCTCTGTCTCTCGCTCTCTCTCTCTCTGCCCCCCCCCCCCTCTCTCTCTCTCTCTCTCTCTCTCTCTCTCTCTCTCTCTCTCTCTCTCTCTCTCTAGCTCTCTCTCTACCTCTCTCTCGTTTATCCCTCTCTCCCTATATCTAACTCGTCTCTCTTTGTCACGGTAGCAGCATAGTAACTGCTCCTTCATAAAATCAAATAACTGTTTTGATGAAATATGATGTCAGGACGCTTATTTTTCAAAGCTGTGCGCGGCGCTCACAACACTGTTGCTGAAGGGGTGAGGGTAGAGTAAAACAGCTGTGTAACTGTACATACAGGACGCATGCATCTCACACTGTGACCAAGCCTTGATATTGTGATACTGATAGTGTGATACTGATCCTGTCGACGGAGGGCAGGGAAACACCGCATTATGAATACATAATGCAATAATTCTTGTTAATTGCCCGTGCTTTCCGAGTTAAACACGAAATTGCTGTTATATAATATTATAATATACGTATACGTATGATGTCCCCCTTTCAGTTCGTTGATAATGGGCAAGCGGTAATGCTTGAAAATACAAAGTTGGTCATCCAGGCCAATGAGACCATTCGGGCAATGTTCGAAGAATGGTCAGCCGAGAAGAAAATACGGGACATTTCATTCAACGAGGCCTTCGTTGTTGTCACAGGTTCAAAATCTTTTATGGTGGAAAAAAAACTAACAGGTACGAAGTATTTTGGTATTGCCCTGGTGTCCTATTAGTACTGCATACTTGCTGTGTATGTACTTGCTGTATTATAAATATGTATCAGCGGGTGAAAATTTGTCTGATATACCCCGCCTGCTATACAAAGCAAGGATGTTTTTGCCGCTAAAACTTATAATCAATAAATCCTTGCTTATAAAAAGTATAAACCCCCTTGGTCGGGTTTTATACCATATATTTCCCTGTGTACAGTCGGACCCCGATTTAGTGGCATCCTCGGGGGGAAAATCATGCAAATAAATCGGGGTGCCACTAAATCGGGTTCAAATAATGTTAATTTCCTATACAATATCGGGGGAAAAATCCTGCCACTATATCGGGGGCCACTAAATCAGGGTCCGACTGTACCATATATATTTAAGCAAAAACTAATTGAAATTAGTTCGCCGGAAAGGTTGCCCATCTTTTTCTTACTCCTCCATTTCCATCAGCTTTGAGTTGAGGCTTCAGAGACATTGAGTTATCCGTATACTTCTCCGCCTACAACTCAAAGGTGAAGGAAATGGAGGAGTAAGAACAATATGGGCAACCTTTCCGTCGAACTAATTTCAATTAGAACTAAATTTGAACTTTTTTTTTTGTCATTTGAGGTCATTATTGACCTCAAACAACTTAGCTAATTGTCAATCAAATTTTTCAAATGTAATTAAAATGTATCCTGAGTTGTAGGAAACTAATTTGATGAAATTTTAAAAATTCGACGTCATTTTGACGTCGAAAATTATGACAGACTATTAGACTTATGGTAGTCAAGAATTGAATTGGATTTTCACATCAAATTTTTGAGTTCCGACGCGTTTTGAGGTCTGAAAATGACAAGTTAGAGAAATTCACGATTTACCACTAACGATTTTCAGTCAAATCAGGAATCAGAATACGTATTACGTCTTAATAGGGTGTTAGAAGCGTTTGAAAGTATTTGGTCTCAGATTTTGCAATTACGTCACTTTCTGACGTCATTTATACGTGCAGTGATACCGTAATAATTATGCCAAAAACTAACAGAAATTAGTTGGCTGGAAAGGTGACCACTTTTGTTGTCAAACTGACACCTTTGCCCTCTCCGGGTTTCATCATTATCTTTCCCTCTCTGATTTCTATCTCTCTCTCTCTCTCTCTCTCTCTCTCTCTCTCTCTCTCTCTCTCTCTCTCTCTCTCTCTCTCTCTCTCTCTCTCTCTCTCTCTCTCTCTCTCTCTCTCTCTTCTCAAACTCCCTGATTAACCCCCTGATTTACCCCATCGATGATATCCGTAACCCGGGCCGGGCAAAGGTGTCAGTTTGACAACAAAAGTGGTCACCTTTCCAGCCAACTAATTTCTGTTAGTTTTTGGCATAATTGGGGTATATTTTTGGTATTTTCTGATGTGAAATACAATGTAAGACATGTCTGGACATAGCAGAACGTGTAAAGACCGTCAGAAATCGCTAAAATACGAAAATTTCAATTTTGACGTCATTGTGACGTCATAGCGTGACGTCACGACGTTATAACGTCATGATAGGGAAGTCTTATTATCAGGCTCATCTAGATAAAGAGGCTGACTAAGTTTGAGATCGATTGGAACAGATTTGAGGTCGCTATGGCGAAAAACGCATTATCGTCATATCTATTTTCATACAGTCTTAACACTTCAGACGCGATTTGAGACCCTTAGAAATAAAGTTTCACAAATTCGCGATATAGTTTCTGAAAGTATAGACGATTATCTATCGTAAGTGCGATCTCCGTTTTTCAATCAGAAGCCGTCTTCAGGGTGTAAATTGAGCTCAAAGAAATTTGGTTGATTTGAAAAAACTCTTATCTTTATGACAGTTTGTTAAGACGTTCTGGTTGGACCTAGAACATGAAAACTATTCGTCTACACAATTTGAACGATTAACTTTCGAATGCAACAAACGAGAAGTGTCTATCTTATGTCGTTTTCTCTCAAAAATGATTATAAATTTGGTAAAAACAGCGTCTATCCATAGATAGATAGATAGATAGATAGATAGATACATAGATAGACCCGGGACACTTATTGCTTTTTTCACGATGCCATATCTCTAAAACTAAAAGAGATAGAGACTTGCCCTTTTAAACTACAGTAGATCTAGACTATGTGACACTGTATACCAAATTTCAGACTGATTGGTGCAGTGGGGGCCTCACTATGGGCGTCGAAAAATGCCATTTTTGGCTAAAAACTGAAAAAAGTTATTACTGCATTCTGGCACGAGCGGCTGGGGGGAGGGGATGGTCACCTTTGCGCTTGCCAGCGTAGTGATAATAATAATACATTTATGACCTCATGGCCATCTCAACTAATACTTAACACGACTGCACTCGACGCCATTGCGGCTCACACTATAATTTTCAAAATTAAAAGTCCTACTATTAAATAATCAGCGTTTAAATTAAATAATCAGCGATTTGTTAAATAATCAGCGATATATGTAGGGTAAGCTGGGGTCAAAGTGGCCCACTTTTAATGTTTAGGTTCTAAAATACGCAATTTATACAGCAGGAAGCCGAGCTAAATTTTAAAATCTACAAGTTTTATTTAATGGGTTAATTAATCAATAATTTGGTGAGGCGTTTTTTTTGGAAAATTTGCACCGGGGCAAAGTGGCCCAAGCCAATAGCATTGCTCGATTTTATCACGTGCCTGCCTGAACATGGGCCACTTTGCCCCTAATTTGACCGTCTTGGCTACATTTTTGTGCATTCCAATGTCACGTGGTATTGCAGGCACCATTTCATTGGTCCTAGAGGTGGGCCACTTTACCCCAGACCGGACCACTTTGACCCGGAGAGTGGGCCATATTCACCCCGATTTCACAAAATTGACAATTTAGACAAAAAAATGCCAATTTCTTCACAATTTTTATACCAAGTTTTAGAAGGATAGAAAACCTAACTGGCAGTTTTTGCAAAATTGAAATCGGCCAACCCAAACAGAAATGACAGAAATTTTAAAGCGAAAATTCAGAACAGAACGAGCAGGTCTCCGCTGGAGAAAAGGTCACGTGACCACATGTTATTACTAGGGCCGCTTTGCCCCATACATGGGCCACATTACCCCGTGGGCCATTTCGCCCCAGCTTACCCTAAAGTTTATTTCAGTAGGGTAAACTGGGTTAAAATGGTCCACCCTCTCTGGGGCAAAGTGTTTCACCCTGGGACCAATGAAATCGAGCCTCCAATACCACGTGATACCACAACTGGGGCAAAATGGCCTAAGAGAACAGAAACTGCTGAAGATAACGTGGACCATTTTGCCCCGAATTTGATCGTTGCTCTAACAACACCTACCAACCTACTAAATAAAACTTTCAGATTTTAAAATTCAGCTCAGGAAAACGTTTCATTGGATAGCCTATAGAATTTTTTTTTCTTCCTGCTGTATAAATTGCGTATTTTAGAACCTAAAACGTTAAAAAATGGACCATTTTACCCCAGTTTACCCTATTTGGTCACTTTTTGTAACACTTTGGAACACTATACATAGTAACATGTAACGTGCACAAAAAGGTTTCTGCACATGTTACAGAGTGTTACGTGTCCCCCTCCCATATATAAACCCGGGTTGATTGATTATAATATAATTTATACCTTCCGATTTACATCAGGACCGTGCTGGAAAATTGTTTCCAATACTGGAGAGGTCTTCCCCTACCACGTAGCTCCTGACAACATCAAGACGGAGATGATGACTGGATTTTGCCATTGGACGTTAAACAAGACCGACGGAAAATTTATGGTGTGCGACGTTCAGGGTGTGGGCACCACACTCATGGATCCCGAAGCGGCAACATCAGATGAATTCGATCCCTTCACATTGATGTTCAACTCTGTGGGGGCTAACTTTGGAAGCGATGCCATAAAGAACTTCCTTCGTCATCACTCATGCAATGACTATTGGTTAGTGTAATAAATATAACGCCATTCAGTATTGACGTACCAAATACGTAGTTGTTTTACTTCGTTGGGAGTATTTAGAGAGATAGATAGAGAGACAGAAAGAGAGAGAGAGAGAGATAGAGAGAGAGAGAGAGAGAGAGAGAGAGAGAGAGAGAGAGAGAGAGAGAGAGAGAGACCCCCCCCCCGTACTACATAATACATGTACATTCTTCTTTTGAGCCCCCTCTGATTATTCAGTGAACCCCGATTTACCGGCTAAATTCACGGTTAATCGGGGTGCTGGTAAATAGGGGTAGATGAGGGCTCGCTCTATCTCATCTCTGTCGCTTTTTTAATATCCATTGGACTATTTTTCAGTACATACCAAGCTGTGGCTGTGAGTACAACTGAGCGATGAAGATTGGACGATGAAGAAGGGGGAAATTGTTTTTTATCTGTGTTTGATGTGGAGAAGTATGAGGCACATTGGACGATGAAGATGGGGGAAATTGTTTTTTATCTGTGTTTGATGTGGAGAAGTATGAGGCACATTGGACGATGAAGATGGGGGAAATTGTTTTTTATCTGTGTTTTATGTGCAAATCCAGCGATATGGGTGCATAACGCAATTCTTATTACAATTAATAATTATTTTGAGGCGACATTGCATTTAAATTGCATTAAAATTAACCACCAGATTGTAAATTATTTGTTTTATATTTGTACTGCTTCCCCGCCCTGGACATGTGCCCGGACATGTGCCTCGAGCCCTTATTCTCGGTAGAAGAGGTGTGCGCGCGACTTGAGATATGATGAAAGCTTCAATTGTGAGCATGAATACTGCGCGCCACAGTTGGCCGGAATCTGCCACGCGCATGGCAGATTGTGGCCAAGGTTTTTTTAGAATCTTGGCCGAGAACTGCCACGCGCATGGCAGATTCTGGCCAATAATTTTAACGACACGTTTATTTTTATTTTGAAATAATTTTTTTATAAAACTTTGGAAAAAAACATTTTACTCGATTGAAAAAACACTTGGCCGGAATCTGCCACCGTAATCTGTTCATTTCATCGCAGACCTTCTCCACGACCGTGTCCAGACCTTGTGCTGACCTTGTGCTCGACCTCGTGCTCGACCTCGTGCTTCATCTCGTGCTTGACCAATGACCTCTCTCTCTCTCTCTCTCTCTCTCTCTCTGTCTCTGTCTCTCTCTCTCTGTCTCTCTCTCTTCTCTCTCTCTCTGTCTCTGTCTCTCTCTCTCTGTCTCTCTCCTATATCGTATGCTCGATAAGAGCTATCGCGCTCTCCCTCTCGCGAGACGAGCTCGCTCTCTCTCTTTCTCATCTATCTATCTCTCTTCTCTCTCGCTCTCTCTCTCTCTCTCCTCTCTTCTCTCTCTCTCTCTCTCTCTCTACTCTCTCTCTCTCTCTCTCTCTCTCTCTCCTCACATATACACACACACTCTCTCTCTCTCTCTCTCTCACTCACCCTCTCTCTCTCACACACACACACACTCTTTCTAAGCATTGCTCTCCTGCTGGAGTCCAAGCCTCCGTTCTGTCGTCCCGGTCATGGTGATGAAGCTTGTTTTGACAATGTATCGTCTCGTCATATTCCATATCCATAGACGCTGGCCTGGCCTTTTTGCACGGCCTGAAACAATGGTGGTTAGATTGAGGTGGATGCTCCACCAGGAACCAATTTATAGTAAGTATGAG
The DNA here is from genome assembly GCA_020137815.1 of Hormiphora californensis. NCBI lineage: Eukaryota > Metazoa > Ctenophora > Tentaculata > Cydippida > Pleurobrachiidae > Hormiphora > Hormiphora californensis. The sequence continues at coordinate 5,549,669 of CM035361.1, read as the reverse complement.
GTGATTATACATTCAAAACATGAACAATAAATATGTTTTTTAAGCTTAACAAGAATTATTTGCATTATGTATCCATAATGCTACGTTTCCCTGCCCTCTTCGATTTGCAACAAAACGCAGAACAGATTTTTCAATTTCTCCATAATTTTCACGAATCAAAACGCGCGGCCGATATAAAACAAATTTTGCCGCGCGTTACAGTTTATAGCCGCACGCCCCTCATAAAATTTCAATTGTTTGCGCACGCGCATGTTACTCCGCAAGTGTCAGATCGCGCGCGCCGCGAGGTTGCCCGTCGCAACGAAAGTGTGACCAAAATGGTCCCTCTACCGATTAGTTAGTATACCAAAATGTCGTTTTCGAATTCTAACCCTGCTATGCCTTTTTACAAAGTAAAAAGGCATCCGGGTGAATGCCTTCGGCATTCACCCGGGCAGGGAAAAAATCACAGTAATTAAGTTTTGTAATATTTATTGACTCACCCCAATATCAATAAACTATTATAGTCGTTAAAGTAAGTAAGTTGTATTATATTGACTCACCCCTTGCAAAGACAGAGTCCAATGACAACGAAGAGGATGAACAACAGGACACAAACTACAAAGATAATAGTTGCTAGGGAGCTGGCCTCTTGGATAACCGTGCTGGTCTCTCCATATGTACAATCCTGAAACAAACATTGAATTAGATGAATTAGTTTGGGTATATTTTCCATTGCTAGATCAGTCTGTCTGGCGCTCAGTCCTCGGATTGGGTCAGACAGATAAAGATCAATTCATTTGGGCCGTTATTACGAGAGCTTGAAGTTATTTTCACTCCTATAGGCAAACGAATTCCCTCTAGCTATTTTAGATCAAACTACCACTACCAGTTCCCAGTTATAGTCAGGCCAACTATGACCTGATTAACCAAAATGACACGGTGTGCAGAGTTCTCTTACCGAGGCTGTTTTACAAGCCCGAACGTTGATCAGATAAGTACAATCGTCTCGTAGTGGCTCATCCTCCACATCGAATCCCCAAACTTCCATGTTCTTAGATTCCTCAGGCGTGAACTGCATGGGAGATTTGGGTTAGGTGTGAACTGCATGATTTGGGTTAGATCAATGGATTGCGTTTATACCCTTGAAAAGGTCCTATAGCTATTCGTCTTGTACTGCTAGCTATTATAGGGGTTATAATGAACTTTTCCCGAAAATGGTGGCTGAACATGCTCACAATCGTTAACTATACAGGAATGTGATCGGTACTAAATGATAGTTTGCTGTATAAGTATAATTAAGTACCGTTTCAGCGACATAAGCACCCAGAAGAACTCCAGAATCCTTAAGGTACTCTGCACTTCGGTAGATCCATACTACCACCTCAGTGTCCCTTTTGTCCTTTCCATCTGAGATAAAACATGTCAGTGGAAATGTGAAGCTTATAGCTCACCCAGAGACAATTTGGTTAATTGGAGTTAATTAAGTTGATTAATTACTCATTGTCAGTGGAAATGTGAAACAATCAATTGTTGTTTCTGTGGTTGATATCAAACAACTCGGTGGTTATTCTGCAGCAGCTTGGAATTTAATTAAACGCGTGGGCCCTAACGCGTGAGCTCTAACGCATGATAACAAGTAACTCACGTGCGGCTTCCTCGTCATAGTACTTCCAAACCCAGTTAGTCATTGGTCCTTCGTACTGTGCTGACACATAGGTCATTACCACTTCGAAGTCCCTGGAGATGGTTTTGTTGAGTATAGGATGGGAGTTGGACACACAACAATCTCTCTCTCTCTCTCTCTCTGTATCACAAAAACACACATGGGAGAGAAAGAGAAAGAAAAAGAAAAGAGGGGTAGAGATAGAAAGAGGGTGAGAAAGATAGATGGAAACGAGAGAAAGAAAGATAGTTTACCGAGAGTCATGTACAACAGATGTATACCTACAAACAGACAAAACTCCCCACACCTACTTACAAACAAAGTCCCCTACAACTCTCTACTTACTCAACAGGGAAATCTACAGTTGGAATATCAAGTGCTCGGTATGCATCGTCAGTTAACTTAGCGACAGTCCTTGGTATCTCAGTTGTGTACTGGTAGGTGATGGGCACCACATAGTTCCTTCCTGGCCAGGTTATGACGAGGGAAATGTTGTAGGTGGTGCTGTGTTTCAGTCCCTCAAAGAATACCTGGAAAACGAGATTTTGTTAATTTTAGTTAATTGCATAATGGATCGGGTTGGTTGGTTGGTTGGAGCGGCTGGTACTTTTTTGGAGCCTTCGTTAGAGGCTCCCTGTTGACCATGCTCCCTCTACACCCGCCGAGCACTCTTGTGGCCGTCGCCGCCCCATTTTGTATTTTACCGTGTATATCAAATCACTGATATTTTTCCGAGTATATATTTACCTCTCGGTGATCGTTGTCTGTAACCCGAACTTCAGTGTACTTCAATTTGCTGTTTGTAATGGTGAAGGTGTATCGAATTGGGGCAGCAGTGGGGTAGGAGGGTTGGTCGAAGTCGAGGGAGATGGTGGTTTGCCTTGCGACCGATCTCACTGCTCCAACATTAGGACCTGAGAAAGAGGAGTTAGGAATCAGTGATGGAGGGGGGGGGACGTCGGTTTGGGAGTGGTAGGCCGATAGAGATTGGGAAATGGGGGGTTTTGTTATGTCTACGAAATAATACAGCTGTATTTAGGACGCAACACATGTTTCATGGAATCCCTGACGGGAAACCAATCATCGGGCGACAAATTTTAAATGAAAAGGAATTACAAATTTCATTTCAAATTTGTCGCCCGATGATTGGTTTCCCGTCAGGGATTCCATAAAACATGTGTTGCGTCCTAAATACAGCTGTATTATTTCGTTTGTGATACGGTCGCCACAGTTTACTGTCGGCTTGGGCACTTTTTGCCGGAAACCAGTTGGATCCTATAGACATGATGGAAATCTTGTTGGAGCCCAAGTTCTACTGCGATTATGGTTTTGTTATGTCGTTAGAAATATGAAATGCACTCCTGGCAGCTGCCCCCAATTATCAAATGATATTGATATGTTTACACATTAATTTCGATAGTTGAATGCGCCCTTTGAGTAGTATTTTTGACAGTGTTTCGTACCATATAATGGCATTTATAATGGCACTACCCAAAAAGTATAACTTATCAGTTGGCGTTTGAGTAGTATTTTTGACAGTGTTTCGTACCATATAATGCCATGATATATATTTTTGGGTAATGGGTAGTGCTATCATGATAGCACTACCCAAAAAGTATAACTTATTAGTTGTCAGTTACTACTATAACAGTCGGACCCAGATTTACCGGGATGCTCGGGGGAAAGGGTTTTGCCTGGTAAATCGGGGTGCCCGGTATATCGGGGTCAAGTACCGTTAATTTCCTATATCGCGGTAATTTTATCCTCCCGGTAAATCGGGGTTCCGGTAAATCGGGGTCCGACTGTAGTGCCAAATAGTGGCAACATGAGTCGTGAGTGCTTCTAATGTGGTAATAATTAGACTCACTATCATATCACTAAATAAGGCCTTATAAGGGAAATGTATTGAGTCTCATGACCAAATAAGGACATACCATTACACTCGTTCAGCTCCATCAGTTGGCCGTTGTTACAAGTGTCTGTGTAACTTATCTGACCGTTGGTCACGAATGTGTCCTTCTCACAGGTATAGGTGTAGGTGTCCTAAAATAGGGGTCAGCTTTGTTATTTAGTTAAACCTCGATTTACCGGACGTCCGGAGTACTCCTCTGGAGAAAGGTTTTCGCACGGTAAATCGAGGTTTGTCGATGAACTATTGAATCTTGAGACTTGAATCTTTGAATCTTACGTCCACAAATTTAATTTTCTAGCTTGTCCTAGCTTTCTTAATAGCATGTCTATGACATGTTTTCAATCCCAACTGTAAGTATATCTACCTGGTGAGCAACAAGAGTGGTATTATGAGTTGTATCGTAAACATCATTCACAACGTTCCCGTTATCAACGTATTTACACCTGAAAGGAAAATTTTGTTAGTAATTTGATCTCTGACCCCCGCTCTCAACAGCTCTGATCTCTTTGTAGATCAACCACACGTTGAAAACACTGTTGGTATTTTTGTTAAATTGATGATCGTTCGTTATAGGTCTCCTCTTTCTATAATTATATCTCTGAGCTGGGAGCTCTCTATTTTAATGAAAGTTTCATGTCCGCGCTTCAGTGTTTCTCAGATCTCTTTCACTTCTTTGCTGGTGCTGTCATTAAATCAAGATATTATATGTATCATGATTCATGATCAATGATAGGTATATCTTGATTCATGATATATCATGATTCATGATATATCATGATTCATGATATATCATAATATTAAAGTAAAATATCTTACCATGCCTAATATTAATATCATGATACTATAGCTATAATAATAGTGGTATTATCTAGTATAGTGATGTATGTGACCTGTAATATAATTATGGTAATACAGAGCAATTTTTCTCTTCCGATAAAATCAGCCTCGTATACCTGGCCTACCTACTGCCTGCAGGACTTGTTTATTTAGCGCATTTGTAGAATTTGTCATGGGTATTCGATATTTGTCGTGGGTATACGATATGTTTGTTTGATGGCGCATCTTTTTTCCTCTGCAATGCTGTTTAAATGCTGAATATTTGATATATTATGAGGACTCCGCCTGATTATTTAGTACCACCCTGTATGATCCACCTTCTTTTATATTCTCATCTTTACACGGTTTTACATATTTACATCACTTTTTCAGGATATCCTGCATATGTCCAATATTGGCTAAGAAACTGTGTTGTAACCCCTTACTCTCCGACCCTCAAGTTGTAAAATGACCCGTTGCTGCATCATCCTTCCCTATAGCTGCGGGTGGGTCATCCATCGAATTCTCAATCTCCTGATTTTGTTCTCCTCGCTGTTTCTATGGTATCTGATTATAACCCACCAGGAAGCACTTCACTGGTACTTCTTCGATGAGATTCCTAAATGTACTGAGACTGAGACCAGTCAGGTTGGTGATGAAATCAGTCACCATGGTAACCAAGTTGAACAAGATTCTGAGAGTCACCAAGTTGGATCAAAAGTAGAACCAAAGAAAGACCAAACTACAGTGAGGAACAAATTCAAACCACCCAAAGATGAAAGTCTGCAGAACTTATCACCCGAGTCACAGGACATCCAGGATCGATTCAAAGAGCGAAATAAAGTGATAAAGGGTGTTTGTGAGACTGAGAAGTACCCTGATTTTGAGCAAAGTAATATGTACCATTTCCCTGCTCTAAAAGCTACCTGGTTGCCCCTTTTTGGGGCTAGTAGCACCCTATGGAAGAAGTTCTTCATTGATCAGTACACCACTAGAAGACGGCATGGAGATCAGTATAATCTTGGGTATCTTGGGAAGTTTCTTTTGCAGTATAAAATGGGGAAGAAAGGCAATGGGAGGAAAACCCGGTCTTTCTCCGCGGAACCTGATGAGTCGGTGAGGTTTACGGTAATAAGGCATCCTCTATCCAGGTTAATTGCACACTTCCGGAAACCACAGTTGGAAAGAGGTGAACTTGCTGCCCTAAAGGATCAGTGGGTTCGTCCTTCCATCTTATTGGGTCGAACTGATCCAAACTGGACAGATGAACAAAAATCCAGTTTCGAGCAGGAGTTAAATGATTGGATAGACGGGAAGTTAACTCCTGAACAATCACCAAACAATCCTCTACTTTCTGCACCAACTTTCCCAGAATTTGTACGGTTTATCATTGATGCAGATGCCAAAGGGGACGATAGGGCGAATAATGTCCACTGGAGATCTATTTCAGAATGGCTGGACATCTGCCAAAATGACATTGACATTATCGTTAAACAAGAAAATGTTAAATCAGAAATTCCCGTGTTGCTTGAAAAACTCGATCTTACAAGTCATGAGGGGTATTTTTTAGAGAATGCAGATGAAGCAGATAATATCAATGTAGAAGAGTTCGTGGGACAGCTTAGTAAGCAAGATCAGGAGGGTATAAATGCTTTTTATGAAATGGATTATAGGTACTTTGGGTATCAGCCAGTTTTCGTTGATAACTAATATTTTGATATTGAAAAATGATAGTGTTAAGTTGATATTGGAACGCATAATCAATGATAATCAATGATAATCAATGATAATGTTGTATCCATCTACATTTACCAAGAAATTATGTTTACTCTCGACCTAGTCCCCAATCAAACTGACCCAAATTTTAAAGAGGGCTGCGTTTGAGCAACCTTGGAAAAGATAATGAAGGTCGATTCATTACTCATAACTTATCTGTTTGGTTTCATTATTCACACCACTGGTGTTGGCGGGTGTGACATGACATCGAAGACGCTCATTTAGACGTTTCAGCTGTACGGCCATTATCAATAATGCTCAATAAATAGTTTTACGTTGTAGTTGATGAAAGTATCGTCCAAATACTCATAACTTAATTAAAACTGTTATGGTCACCACACACCAAAGTTAAAATTAAAATTAAAATTTGACGTTTTTGGTCATAACTCTGCCATTTCTTGGCAAAATTGCTTCATTTTGGGCTTGTTGGAAAGAGGGCATCGAGCCCGTTCTGAACAGCCCAAGAAACTTGAAATCGGCGCAAAGTGCGCGGCGTTAAGGCGCATAATGCGCGCGTTAAAATTTTAACACACACATTTTGCACTGTAACGCCGCGCACTTTGCGCCGATTTCAAGATTCTTGGGCTGTTCAGAACGGGCTCGATGCCCTCTTTCCAACAAGCCCAAAATGAAGCAATTTTGCCAAGAAATGGCAGAGTTATGACCAAAAACGTCAAATTTTAATTTTAATTTTAACTTTGGTGTGTGGTGACCCCAAATTGGGTTAATCACTTACCCCACAACACAGTTTCCGTCAAAGGTACATGCAGCAGCGTCCGCCTCATTACACACAACAAAGTCCCTCCATGCCTTTCTCAGGGTGTAGTGATCTGCACATGTTATCTCAGCTCGCGTTCCTGGGACACACGCGTGTTAAAATAGGGTTAACAGTTGATCACTTGATCAGGAAACTAGCTGAACGGGCATCAGCTCGTGTTTCTGTTAAAATGTTTCAAATAGGGTTAACATGGTTGATCAGGAAACTAGCTGCATTGATAATATGCAAACTAACAAAACGAGAATGTTCCGGTTGAAGCTATCAGGATAGGATTTAAAAATATCGTAATACTACCTTTGTGTAAAACTTGTCGGCCATCGTTGTAGGCAAAAGCAGCATTGTCATTGGTTGTGTATGTGGAGTAGGTTGGGGCAGAGGGCAGGATGTTTCCAGCTGGGAATTGGGAGAGTTATAGTTAGAGAGGATAATTTTGACTAGATCGAGAAATAGGGGTATAAAAAATAAAATAAACTGGAAGCGGTTAACTCCGAGAACCCCACTTTACAGTTCTTACATTGCGAACTTCTGTAACACCAAATATAGTATGCACCTGATGACGTCACATCAATGCCCATATATGGTAAAATCACCTGTGCAGTTCTTGAAGAATATATCATCGTGGACTGAGCATGTAGCGACATAGCTGCTAGGGTTACCATCGCTCAGCTTGGGTAGGATGTACCCTGAGTCACAGGTTGTCGTGATTTGAACCTTGAAAATAAACCGGGATCAGTTATCGGTTAGTTAATTAGCTGGGTCATTAGTTTATTAATTAATTATCTGGGTTAATTAATTAATTAATTATCTGGGTTAATTAATTAGTTAATTAGCTGGATATCATACACATACAGTATCAAGGACAAACAGGATGCTGTTGTCAACAGTTGTCTCATCATTCAAGTAGTAATACACCCGGCACGCATCTGAAATGCCAATAATAATGATTAATTTGATTTAAATTAGCTAATTATAAGTTAGGGCCTAAGCCGAACCTATATAGTATGGAAGGAAATATTATACGAAGGATAATAGCTGTTTCTGCTTATGACCTATTGTTAGTTATTACTGACCTGTTATGGTGAGGGTAATCTCATCAGAAGTTAGAGTAACCAACTGGTCACCATAATCATCATAGAATATCTCAATAACAACCTTATACTTGTCTCCATTGTGATGCCTAGAGGGATATAAGGGATAGTTAGTTAGTTATGTCGTAATAACTGAAATTCAGGTGCCTTCGGGGCGTAGTGCGATCAGGTACAGTGTAACCAAACGTCATAACTTTAAGATTAGCGAGATTTCCCTCTTTTCATTACAAATAATTTACCCATGTCGAGATGCAATGTCGTCAATATGTGACAAAGGGAAAACCAGTTGTGAATGAAAATTAAATTTAGTGATTGTACATTAACTTACAAACCTGACACAATCGTTAATCGTCCCTACCAGGAACCGACCGAATCAGGAAATACTGGTCGCTGATTGGCTGATAACCAGTCACGTGACCTAAATAACGAGTTCTGATTGGTTGTTTACTTGTTTCGGTCGGTTCCTGGTCCCTACTAATTGTACATTAACTTACTGATAAATCAGTTGGCCAGGATTATAATCTGAGGTAAAGGGAGAGGCTGAAGAGCTAGTTTTAACTTCCGTCTTCTTGATGACATTATTTATCATCCATTTATAGGTACTGGGAGGAATTTTTGTTAGAGGTTGAAGAATTTCGATGAAAGAAGCTGGGAAATCTTTCAATAATATAGATAATAAATCTCCAATAGCATCCATCGATTTTGCAAGATACTCGAAATTCTCATTTCTCATCGAACATTTTAACCTGTCAGGCCAATGCTCTGACCCTCCTCAAGGCTCAAATCCAAACTACCCACTGCAGTTTGCATATTGAAAAGTTTAAGGGAAGAATTAAACATGTCTCACATGGTTGAGTAGTGGTCATCATTGGAGATTGTCACGTCAAAGGTGTGTGATCCAAGCCCAGAAATGAACTGTGCAGTGTTAGTCTTGGGCTGTTTGTTGATAGCTGAAATATTACGGTTTTAATCCCAGCTATATATTGGTATAGACATCAGTTGTCTCAATTACAAGGCATTAGAGAGGTGTTTAAAATCTATTCCATCGCTGGAATCGCAGTAAATATCCATCTGAATCATAACGGTATAACTATCAACACGATAATTACAGCCGTGTAGCCCAACATCAGCTGATTCAGGAGAGATGCAGGACGTATCGGTTAATCGTGGGGTCCGACTGTATGTTGTATTAGTATGTTATTCACACATGAACGTGTGTACCCCAAAAACAACAAGACAACTTACACATTACGTTCTTTACAACAGGATTGGCGGCCCTAGATGCTACCCCAGCTACAGAGTAGTCCCAGGTGCAGGTGTAGGTGAGCTCAGGGGCCACGGGGAGAATGGTCAACACAGCTGAAATAATGGAGGTGTTATCATATATAGCCATGTTACTGAACCCTGAAACCTCAGGTCTTAACTGGCTAAACATATACCCTTGACGAAGGTTTTGCCCAATTTAGATAAAGTCATGTCTGATGGCGCCGACCCCATCTGAGCGCACTGTTGTAAGAATCAGAACGAGGATAAAAAACGGGTGTGGCACATGGCCAGGAACCAACCGAGACAAGTAAACAACCAATCAGAACTCGTTATTTAGGTCACGTGACTGGTTATCAGCCAATCAGGGACCAGTATTTCCTGATTCGGTCGGTTCCTGCACATGGCTATTATAGAGATTGATAAAGTTTCTAAGTTGTCATGGTTCTTACTTTCGGATATATTGGCTGTCTTGGAGGTTGTTTTAGCAACGTCGTAGGCGGCAGAGGCATCATTTACAGGGTTAGAACCTGTTAAATTAGTTAATTAGCTAATTGACAATTAATTTATTTAGTTAATAAAATCACTCGGTATTAAAACAATATCTTTTGTATAGTTTAATTATTAATTGGGACCTTTATATAGGTATACCTTGATTCCAGGCGATGCTTCCGATCTGCTGGTATCGGGTATCCATTTGGCACGTGATATCCACAGAGGCTTGGTTTGAGGCAAATATCCAAGGGTTGGGTAGGATATCAATCTCTATATAAAAGAGGGTAGATAATATAAATACGAGACAGTAATTGCTGCCCTAATTTCCATCATAAAATGCAGATCGTTATAGCTCCCAATCGTTAAAGATTGAAACTTAACCACACGGTGGATCAAGAGATAGGTATAAAAAGAGTTGAAATTGTTGAACTCACTCTTCACGTATAGCTTGACGGGGGTAGTAGAGAGAGATTGGGTGATGGTGTTGGGTGTTGATGTCCAGGTGATAGTACACACTACATCAGAATCATCCCAGTCGACAGTAGGAGTAAAAACAACCTTGCCTGTAGGGTAACATTCCTTAATAGTTTTTGTTCAGTAACTCAAAAATTAGTTTTATACTCAATACCGTTACTAAAGTTAGTCCGTACATTAGATTATGAATACATTGATCACAGTGCTGGCAAGCGCCCTGGGGGCCAACCCCACAAGGCCAAGAAACACAATTGGGGTGATCATAGACAACCTAATGATTACACTAATTAATATTTTACTAACCGTTGTTAGAACTGTCCACAGAGACACCATTAGTCCAGGGGCTTACACCGTTTATACTCCTACAGAATGGGTGCAATTAGTAATTACACTGTAATTACACTGTAATTACAGAATGGTAATAATCTACTAATAATTAGTAGCTCTAATTATAGTCACGCTCAACTAAAAGTGTCATGTAACTAATTGACTAACTAATGACTGCACATACCAAGAGTAAGTTGGAACAATGCTGGTTCCAGATGTTGTAATCCGTCCATTGCATGTCAGGGCAGTGCTCTCTCCAACGTAGAGGTATTGCTAAAATTGGGAGGTAATTAGCAACTAATTAGTAACTAATTAGCAACTACAGTCGGACCCCGATTTAACGGCCCCCGATTTAGCGGCACCCCGACTTAACGGCAGGATAAATTTCCCCCAAAAATTTTTTGAAAATTTTTTTTGAAATTTTTTTGAAAATTTTTCAAAGGTGTATTAACCACGTCCGAATCGTGTTTCGAATCGTTGAATCTTATTGCATGTCTTGCCGGTAATTAGACGGTTCGAAACGAACAGATATGTGATCCCCATGAGGCCCATCGAATCGCAATTTTGACGCTTGGTAAACTTAACTGGTCCCATGGGGATCACGTATCAGTTCGTTTCAACCGTCTAATTAGCGACAGGACGTGCGATAAGATGCACTGATTAGAAACACGATTCGGACGTGGTTGATATACCTTTGAAAAATTTTCATAACTTTTTTTGCAAAATTTTACAGAATGATTGTCATTGCTTTGATCGGTGCTCCCCATGAATTTTCAGAGAAAAAGATATTTTGAAATTCGAATTCTTCCTCACCCCGCTTAAAGTGCCCCGATTCGGCATGGTATCACGTATCGGTTCGTTTCGAACCGTCTAATTAGCAGCAAGACATGCGATAAGATGCACTGGTTCAACAAACGATTCGGACATGGTTGTACCTTAGAAAATTTTTATAACTTTTTTTGATTTAAAAAAGAAATTATTTTCTTTTTCTAATCAGAAATGATCATGTAATCAATACATGGACATTGCATTTAACACTTAGAGGTGTTTTAGTATAGCATTTTGGACAAAAATAGGGTTTTATGGACCAAATATGCTCTACCCCGATTTAACGGACACCCCGATTTAACGGACAAAACCCTTTCCCCCGAGGGTGCCGTTAAATCGGGGTCCGACTGTAATTAGTTACAAACTAATTAAAAACTAATTATAGTTGTACATTGTGGACTATCATCGTGAGACTGAAAGAAAAATGCCACAGCATATGTAACTTACTGCGTCAGGGGAAGTGATTATTTCAGCGATATCGAGGGCAAAAGTAACAGTCACAATTTCCAGATACCGGTATTGGTATTGCAGCTCGCATGTGTATTCAGCATCCTCATGAGCACCAACATCCAGCGAGTTGAACTGTGGAAATTAGATTGCTAAATATGGCAATGATCAAGTATGATTATATACCCATATATGGCAATGATCAAGTATGATTATACCCATATATGGAAATGATCAAATTATACCCATATATGGCAATGATCAAATTATACCCATATATGGCAATGATCAAATTATACCCATATATGGTAGTTGCGGTGATATCAACACTTCATAATTTAACCATTACCTTCAGACTCATATCGTAATTATTAACAGTCTTGGTAGCCGGATCTCCACTGGGTATCGCAGGTGACTTGATCCAGTTAGATGTCGACTCCAGAACCTTAATTGTTTCTGAAAGAGGCGTATTTATAATCTCCCATTCACCCTTCAATCTAAAATTAGAACTGCACGTGTATAACTATACATCATGACTAGAGTACGTACCTGTAACTACACACGAGATGGTTGCATCTGCAGTTCCGTCAACACCAATGACATTCGGAGCAGTCACAACAATCTTCTCAACAAACGCAGTGTGACTGAGAGAGGATGATAGTTAACAATTTAGTGCAGGCCGAGAGGTACAACTCGTTACAATTGTGCGGTAGGGGATTATAACGCGTTACATAGGGGTATAACGCGTTACAATAGCGCGCGGGCGATAACGCGTTAGGGGGTTGAAGAAGAGAAAACAACTCAATATACTGCTCATAACTCGAAGTGAGTTTCAACTCTTACTCAAAATGAAGGTGACCAAATTCCAGGGCAAAATTGATTCTGCCAGTATAGGTCTGATCCTCAGTGACATCAAAGGTGAGTCGGGCCATCATGAATCCGGTACTAGTGTCATCCTCCATATCTAGAATAGAGAGAGATAGATGTAGTAATACTACATTGTAGTAATGCTACAGTAGTAATACTACATTGTAGTATAATAGGGGTATTCATGATACCTTAGATATTTCAGTTGCACCATGAGGTGTCAATGCAATGTCACCAAATAGAGGGTTAGATAAATGTATACAATCGTATCTATAATATATAATAGTACGACAGAATATACATACCGAAGTTGACGCGTTCTCCATCAAGGTACCAGGTGAAAAAGGTAAAGAACGATTTGAGGTTGGAGGTCAGACCTACAACATCGACTCCAAGGGTGACCTCTTCGCCCACAATATTGATATCGTCCTTAGCGTGCAGGGCTATATAAGGAAGAAAGGAGGTGGTTAGGTGGGCTCTACAATTATGAAGGGAGATATATAGGAGTGAGGGAAGGGCTAGGACCGCGTCAAGTTAAGGGTCACATATGCCTTCATAATTATAACTCACTAAAGGTGTCCACTTGAAGAGTTCTGGAATCCCAGGTATCCTCGTGTCGAACCCAACAGGTGTACGTTGTGTCAGCCTAGTGGGAATTGGGTGAGTTAGTTATTGGGTTATGTAGGAGTAGGGGTTGTGGGAGTCAGATAGGAAGGGGTTGAATAAGGATGGTTTAGAAGTTGTTAAGTCAGCCTAGTGGGAAGGGGGTTAGGGAGGGTTGATGTGAGTCTAGGAGTGCAATGGGAGTAGGGTTGATACGAGTAGGGATGATGGGAGTAGCGGGTTCACACTATGTCCGTGCTCCGAAAAGAAAGTATGAACAATTCAACTCATTAATGATCCATTTACCTGGACATTGAGGACTTGTAGGGTTGTCTCTCCGTCTGTTTGAGTAAATGTAACATTCTGTGTGATTAGCTCCCCAGTTTTCTCCTCGAAGTAGTCAGGTATGAAAGTGTCCAATACCACCCGCCCCTGTCATGGTAGAGAGCGAGAGTTTTAATGATCCGGGGCGGGGGAGGGGAGGGGAGGGGGGGGGGGGTTGGGCTGGGGGGGGGGGCTGGGCTGGGCTGGGGGGGGGGGGGGCTGGGCTGGGGGGGGGGGCTGGGCTGGGGGGGGGGGGGGGGCTGGGCTGGGGGGGGGGGGGGGGGCAAATTTTTAAAACAAGCCCTTGCGGTAAGTGAGTTAAATATTTATAGCTTCAATAACATGACTATATGTAATACAGTCGGACCCCGATTTACCGGGCCCCGATTTACCGGAACCCCGATTTTAGTGTCTGACGGTGTATAAGGTCCAAATGAGGCACGGAGCTTTTCTGAATCAGCTTTTCAAGACGAATCTAACGCAACCGGAATTAGCTTTCTATCTTATCGGGAAGGTTCGGTTCACTCACACTCATTTTTAGTCATTTTTGCCGCGTGAGCCAATCAGAGGCCAGAATTTCGAAATCCAGCCCTCTGATTGGCTCACGCAGCCAAAAATGAAAAAAAATAAACCACACCTTCCCGATAAGATAGAAAGCTAATTCCGGTTGCGTTGGATTCGTCTTAAAAAGCTGATTCAGAAAACCTCCGTGCCTCATTTGGACCTTATACACCGTCAGTCCCTACCCGATTTACCGGGAGGATGAATTTCCCCCGATATGGAAAATTAACGTTATTTGACCCCGATATACCGGGCACCCCGATTTACCGGGCAAATCCCTTTCCCCCGAGCATCCCGGTAAATCGGGGTCCGACTGTATATTGTTATCTTTTATTCGTTCTATGCATTCCCATTTCCTGTTAAATGCATACTACACAGGAATAATAAAATATAAAAAGGGTATTGATAACTATAGTGTCTCACCGTTACTAGTAGTCCATTTTATATCATCCCTAGTGACAGTGTCCACTTCCTTTGTCCAGCGACATGTCAGGATAGTATCAGTACCTTGTATCACTGGCTGGGCCTGAGTCTGAATTGCTGGGAGAGAGATGTTAATTAATGAGTTAATAAATCAGTCAAAACAATTCATTAATTAAACTTACAATTAATTAATTAAACTTACTGAATGAGTTGAGGAGTGTTTTCTTGACATTAACAGAGGTGACATATCCAGGAGCGTCTTCATTGTAAGACCTTTGAGCAATGGATACATTGATATACCTGAAGAAAGTAATTTATATTGAGACCTGCATGTAGTGTGGAAAGTAGAATTCAATATTTGTTGAGCAAAGGAATGATGCTATTTGAATCCGAGATTCTAACAAATTATACTACTTTGTTCTTTTTGTACCTGAGGTCATCGAATTCGGTTTTATCCATTGTAAGGATTGAGGTGATTGTCTGATCATTGGCATCATACGCAGCAGTTGTAGAATACTGAAGGGGAGAGAGGTGTTGTTATTTGTTGGTAAGCTACTACTTGGGGGCCAGGGCACACTTACATTCCCATTTCGGCATTTCGCGAGAGGGATTACATTCGCGTCAATGTACCACACCTTATTATTAACCCTTCACCGCGGTAGATCAAGCAAGATAGCCATTGTATCAGTTGTCATGTTACACTATCTCTCACAGCAACTGCTACTTCACAATAAGTATATAAGCGATCAGAGACAATGAAGCCTATAATATCAACTCATATCTATAACACGTACCTCATCCGATAGTTTAGGGTTAGCAGTGTGGTCAATATCCCAGCTGATAGATTCAGGATCCTGGGTGATTCCACTTAGTTTACACGTTACCATCTCCGAAGCTGAGGTCTTTTCTTCGACGTGGGTTACCGTAGCAACTGATAAGGGAGTGATACTGTTACCATGGTAACCGATCACTGCACTCAACATGGATTGATGTTGATTTTAAGAAAAAGAACAATAATTAGACGAGAAAGTTGTAACATTAAACATACCATACACATCAAGATTGGCCATTGTATGGTAAACATTGTTATCGTTCCTGGTAAAAGATGCGGTGAAAACTCGGTCCACCTGTGGTCAGAGGACTGTCGATTGCCAGACTGGAGAATGCAGTACCTATACAAGGAATATTGTTGTTGAAATTCCGTTCTCAGTGATCGACTTACCACTCCTCTCGTGCTCTCTTCTAGTTAAAGTAACAAACTCACCTGGTCTCTCCTAGTTAAAGTAACAAACTCACCCGGTCTCTCCTAGTTAAAGTAACAAACTCACCCGGTCTCTCCTCTCGTTGCCAAGTCATGGCTGTGCCACTGGTCCAGTCTACTGCCACACCAGTTATATCAACATTCCAAAGATCCAAACAAGAATCTTCGGAGGTCCAATCAAATTCAAACAAGTTAGTAGCTCCGAAGTAGAATGAGAAAATAGAGCCCTGAGTGAGAGAGAGAGACATGTATTTGAGATAACAATTGAATAATTGATCACTAGAATTGTACATGTTAGCAGATTGGTCAAATTCATGAATTTTTAATATTCAATCGAGAATCGATCATGTCAGTTTGCTGGGTAACGAACCTTTTTGTCAAAGTAGATAGGTTCAGAAGTGAAGGAAGTTCTGGAAAATGTGGTAGCGCTTCCCGACTTACAGGAGACTTGCCAATTTCCTTGATCGTTCACATTAGACCAGTTAATAGTGACATCACCAATCTAGATAGGAATTATATGTTGGTGGTAGACAGACAGACAGACAGACAGACAGACAGACAGACAGACAGACAGACAGACAGACAGACAGACAGACAGACAGACAGACAGACAGACAGACAGACAGACAGACAGACAGACAGACAGACAGACAGACAGACAGACAGACAGACAGACAGACAGACAGACAGACAGACAGACAGACAGACAGACAGACAGACAGACAGACAGACAGACAGACAGACAGACAGACAGACAGACAGACAGACAGACAGACAGACAGACAGACAGACAGACAGACAGACAGACAGACAGACAGACAGACAGACAGACAGACAGACAGACAGACAGACAGACAGACAGACAGACAGACAGACAGACAGACAGACAGACAGACAGACAGACAGACAGACAGACAGACAGACAGACAGACAGACAGACAGACAGACAGACAGACAGACAGACAGACAGACAGACAGACAGACAGACAGACAGACAGACAGACAGACAGACAGACAGACAGACAGACAGACAGACAGACAGACAGACAGACAGACAGACAGACAGACAGACAGACAGACAGACAGACAGACAGACAGACAGACAGACAGACAGACAGACAGACAGACAGACAGACAGACAGACAGACAGACAGACAGACAGACAGACAGACAAAAGTTACCTCATTTTCTTCTCCCGAGTACAATCGAATAACTAATTTGGTGATTTGATCATTGTTACTGGGTATAAGATCGAGTGTCCACATGTCCAAATCCCACTCAATGTACTGGTTGGCAGTAACTGATTTCTTTGTCACCGTCTCCATGGTACCCGTAGAATACGTCTTCTCGACACCTGCGGTGGTGATGCAATTAAGAAAAAAGATAATTAACAAGATCAACACGAAAAAAGAAATTTAATTGTTTCTTAATTCTTGGGTCTCATTACTGAGCACCACAAAGAAGATAGATTAAAAACTACATAATGTACAAATCAACTTTAAATATACTATCTAGTTTAGATCTGTTATGAGTAGATCTACAGCAATTATACGACCCTAAATTGATTAAGTAATTAATGTATCTAATCAATTAATTACATAATTAATTGATTGAAAAACCCAAAGAAAACGAATTTTCTGCGTTACGAACGTTTCATGGACAATACCAATCTTCAGATAATTAATTGATTAATAAATAAATTAAATTAATTACCGTCTACTTGGGTCTTCCAGGTGACACTGTTGATAAGAGTATTTGTTCCTTGGACGATCTCACTGTTACTTAGCGCGGCATACATTACAGTCTTGTCGTCGGCAATCGCAAAACTCTTGAAAGGGGTATTTGCAAATCTGAAGGGGATTTTATATGTGAGTTGTTGCAACAGAGTAATTACTAATTAGGTACTAATTAATTAACTAATTAGGGAAAGTAATTACTTCTTAGGGAGTGTAACTACTAATAAGGAAGAGTAACTACCAATTAGGGAGAGTAGTTCCTAATAAAAATGAAGAGTAAGTTCTTCCCTGCCCTTCGGACATTCACCCGGATCTCTAAGAAACTTTCCCACTTTGACCCACCTAATCTCTAAGAAACTTTGATTTAGGATTAAAGTGAGACTAAGACTGATGTATATCACGTGCAGAGCATTTGGGAATTGAAATGAAACAAGTATGAATCTGCAAATGTATGAACCCTCACAATGGGAGTCATACAACAAATTGGAACACGAATTGTGGCACGCAATTAACAGAGCTCCGCAGAGCTCCGTCTATATTGACATTCCGTCAATATAGGAGCCAACCGGGATCTTGTCTTTATATGCACTAGTAAACCCGTTCGCCCTACGGGCGAATTTCTGGGAAATGGTAGCTGGATTAGGGAACACTGACATCACCAGTCGAACTGTTGACATGCACCGTACCGTAAAAGGAGCTCAGGCGGGATCGCTGCGAGTTTTAGAACTCCTCGCGTTTCATCTGTTTGCAGTATTCATCTGGGATTGATCACCGGTTCTGTCTGACCTTCAACGTCTTTTTCGTTGTCTCTGCACTTCTCAGTTCTCTTGGTGTTGCTGTATTTAAACCCCTCAGTGTATGGAAAAGTAGAGAATGGCGGTGAGATCTCCAATTGTCGCTTTCGTAATCGTATATCAACGGTTGTTGAAGAGAGCATAATAGCTGGAACAGTGACACAAAAACAACGCAAGAATAGCTGCACGTGCAGCTGCAGTAGATTAGTAACAATCCTTGGCAACGGCTCCCACCCCTGGCCCAACTCCAGCTATAGTACTCCACCTCTAAACCTGCACGTGCAAAATGCCATATTTGGTTAAAAAAACGGGACAGGGCATTTCCCTATTTGCTTTAATAATAGTATGATTGTCTATGTCGATGTTTATCCTTTTTCAAATTTGAAATATCCCAATATGATATAAAATTTGGAGTGTGGTCGTTATTGGTAGTAAGATCACGATCTAGTAGTTCAGCCAAGGGAGATAATCACCCCGATATCATATCGTTTTGCGGTTACCGTGGTTACAAGATTTGAAACTCCCAATAAGAAGCAGCATGTTTGAGTGCGGTGGTCGTTAGTGGTATTAAGATCTAGGTCAGCCAAGAGAAATACTAATACCCACTACGATACAAGTATATCTGGTGTTTTTTCGTTTGGTTTATTCTTCCTAATCTGTTTGTAGGTTAAATTAGGTGCTCGCCAATGGTAACGAACCTTTTTGTCAAAGTAGATAGGTTCAGAAGTGAAGGAAGTTCTGGAAAATGTGGTAGCGCTTCCCGACTTACAGGAGACTTGCCAATTTCCTTGATCGTTCACATTAGACCAGTTAATAGTGACATCACCAATCTAGATAGGAATTATATGTTGGTGGTAGACAGACAGACAGACAGACAGACAGACAGACAGACAGACAGACAGACAGACAGACAGACAGACAGACAGACAGACAGACAGACAGACAGACAGACAGACAGACAGACAGACAGACAGACAGACAGACAGACAGACAGACAGACAGACAGACAGACAGACAGACAGACAGACAGACAGACAGACAGACAGACAGACAGACAGACAGACAGACAGACAGACAGACAGACAGACAGACAGACAGACAGACAGACAGACAGACAGACAGACAGACAGACAGACAGACAGACAGACAGACAGACAGACAGACAGACAGACAGACAGACAGACAGACAGACAGACAGACAGACAGACAGACAGACAGACAGACAGACAGACAGACAGACAGACAGACAGACAGACAGACAGACAGACAGACAGACAGACAGACAGACAGACAGACAGACAGACAGACAGACAGACAGACAGACAGACAGACAGACAGACAGACAGACAGACAGACAGACAGACAGACAGACAGACAGACAGACAGACAGACAGACAGACAGACAGACAGACAGACAGACAGACAGACAGACAGACAGACAGACAGACAGACAGACAGACAGACAGACAGACAGACAGACAGACAGACAGACAGACAAAAGTTACCTCATTTTCTTCTCCCGAGTACAATCGAATAACTAATTTGGTGATTTGATCATTGTTACTGGGTATAAGATCGAGTGTCCACATGTCCAAATCCCACTCAATGTACTGGTTGGCAGTAACTGATTTCTTTGTCACCGTCTCCATGGTACCCGTAGAATACGTCTTCTCGACACCTGCGGTGGTGATGCAATTAAGAAAAAAGATAATTAACAAGATCAACACGAAAAAAGAAATTTAATTGTTTCTTAATTCTTGGGTCTCATTACTGAGCACCACAAAGAAGATAGATTAAAAACTACATAATGTACAAATCAACTTTAAATATACTATCTAGTTTAGATCTGTTATGAGTAGATCTACAGCAATTATACGACCCTAAATTGATTAAGTAATTAATGTATCTAATCAATTAATTACATAATTAATTGATTGAAAAACCCAAAGAAAACGAATTTTCTGCGTTACGAACGTTTCATGGACAATACCAATCTTCAGATAATTAATTGATTAATAAATAAATTAAATTAATTACCGTCTACTTGGGTCTTCCAGGTGACACTGTTGATAAGAGTATTTGTTCCTTGGACGATCTCACTGTTACTTAGCGCGGCATACATTACAGTCTTGTCGTCGGCAATCGCAAAACTCTTGAAAGGGGTATTTGCAAATCTGAAGGGGATTTTATATGTGAGTTGTTGCAACAGAGTAATTACTAATTAGGTACTAATTAATTAACTAATTAGGGAAAGTAATTACTTCTTAGGGAGTGTAACTACTAATAAGGAAGAGTAACTACCAATTAGGGAGAGTAGTTCCTAATAAAAATGAAGAGTAAGTTCTTCCCTGCCCTTCGGACATTCACCCGGATCTCTAAGAAACTTTCCCACTTTGACCCACCTAATCTCTAAGAAACTTTGATTTAGGATTAAAGTGAGACTAAGACTGATGTATATCACGTGCAGAGCATTTGGGAATTGAAATGAAACAAGTATGAATCTGCAAATGTATGAACCCTCACAATGGGAGTCATACAACAAATTGGAACACGAATTGTGGCACGCAATTAACAGAGCTCCGCAGAGCTCCGTCTATATTGACATTCCGTCAATATAGGAGCCAACCGGGATCTTGTCTTTATATGCATTGTCTATGTCGATGTTTATCCTTTTTCAAATTTGAAATATCCCAATATGATATAAAATTTGGAGTGTGGTCGTTATTGGTAGTAAGATCACGATCTAGTAGTTCAGCCAAGGGAGATAATCACCCCGATATCATATCGTTTTGCGGTTACCGTGGTTACAAGATTTGAAACTCCCAATAAGAAGCAGCATGTTTGAGTGCGGTGGTCGTTAGTGGTATTAAGATCTAGGTCAGCCAAGAGAAATACTAATACCCACTACGATACAAGTATATCTGTGTCGTGGTTTTTCTTCTAAATTCGTTTTGTTATTACTAGAGGATGCAATTCGTTGCCTAGCTAGACTCTGTTTTGCATAGAGAGAACATTACAAGCAATTCGGCCTCCATCCGAAAAGGACCGTCGCTCGCTCAAATACCTTTTTTTTAGTAAATGATGTTATTTGTGTTTGGACTGCTCCAGACAAGAGTTTTTGGAGGGGATATCTCATCGGCTGAGTGCAAACTGATGGAAGTTAACGGCTATCTTCACGAGTATTGTGACCGTTACTACACATATTTCAAGTGTCCACGATCAAACAACACGTACTATATGTATAAAGACTGGTGGTCAGGTGTGTGGACTTACAGCACCGTTTGTCCTTCAGATCCAGGGTTCTACCAGGCGTGTGGACACAGTGGTTGCACAGGTTCTAGAGAACTAGCTGGGACACCATTGCTCTGTGGAACTTTCATTTGCGATCGATACACCGCAACCGATTGGTTTTATAACCTCTACTACCGTTGTCAAAGTGGTGCATGTGGAAACACTGAACTGAACATGGTTGGATGTAACGATAACATTATCACAGCAAAGTGCAACAATATCTGCGATGATGATGATTATTCAGATGAGTCAGATTGCAATGGAGTACAATATATGGTATGTGGTGTGAAGAACACTACATTCCCCCTGCGTGGATCTGCTATGATGAACCGGATTGCATCAATGAACAAGACGCGATAGAAGCATGTTTTAATTGGACTGTTGCTGATCATACCACCTGTCAGCGCAAATGGACCTCTAAGATCATACAAATCCAAGATAACATGAGATGTTTCGACCCTGATAGGTCTGTTTGTGAAAACGGACAGGATCAGACAAACTGCAGTGATCCTGGAAAGGTTGTTATGCAGTGTCTCTCCGAGGGCTTTCCAACCACCATATCCTTGTGGGGATATTGCCAGGGATATACACTTTGTGATGACGGGTACAATAACGCTTGTGTTGATCCAGAACTAGGCTGCACCATTCACAAGGGGCAGCTATGTGATGGACATTTAGACTGTAATAGCAGAGGGGACGAAATTTGTGAAGATCTTACCAAAGTGATGCGGTGCATCAGGCGGTTTCATTCTCCGAACGTGAAGAATAACGTTTCGCTACTGATTCCGTTGGAGTGGGTCATGGATGGAGAAGTGGACTGTCTCGATGGAATGGATGAAGATGAGGAAAAGTGGTTGAGATGTGGAACTGACTACTACACCAAATATCAAGAGTTGGGGGCTGAATGTGAGGAAGTTCTTCTCTGTCCTTTAGAGAAAAATTATATTGACTTGAACAATCTTTGCGACAGAATAAACACATGCTCGTTTGAGGAAAAGCTGTGTAACGCAGCCCGGCAAACTGATGTTGATGTAACAAATCTCATCGATACCTTTATCACTAGCCAGGATCAACATTTCATTCAGCATTGCTTTCCAACCGGAGCTGCAGACCTGGAAAGGAAACTGGGAAAGTGCAACACAATAGAGCACTCTGCTGGAATCGTCAAAACTGTACTAAATGTCCAACAACCCGTGCTCGTATCGATTCCTGAGAAAAAGGTTGACTGCTCCCATCTTTTTGGTGCGAACTATGTCTATGCAGCATGCAACAACATCTGTCTAAATGCTGAGTGTCCCTTAAAGAAAATCCCTGGAGATACTTGTATAAACAAAATGGATTTCGTAGTTCGAGCTCTGGCAGACACTGCCATTCCAAGTACAACGACACTATTCAAAACTGCAAAAGACCCCGGCTTCTACGACAGTAAAATATTTCCGTGTGACAACAAAAGATGTGTTTCCTACCAGGATGTTTGCAATCTTAAAGACGACTGCAATGATGGCTCTGATGAGAAACTTTGTGAAAATCACTTTCAGTGTAACAACAAGGATATATTGGAACTGGTGGCCCTATCTCAAGTGTGCGATGGTGTGGTGCACTGCCGTGATTTTTCTGACGAGTGCTTACAAAATTGTCCATCTACAGATAAAAACATCTTTAGGAACGGTTTTCTGAGATATACAAGCTTGTCTGTGGGTCTGATTTCAACTTCCCTGAACACGGTTTCATTGGTGAGATCGGCTTGGAAGTTACCCCGACAAAAGACGTATGAAATGTTCCTTAACAAATTTGCCATTGTTTTGATAAACCTTGGTGACTTGATGATTGGTGTGTATCTTCTGCTGTTATCCTATTTTGACTTCATGTACAATGCTGATGGCAACTACTGCGAAGAAAGATACCGATGGTTCAGCTCCAGTGAGTGTTCCTTCCTTGGAGCCCTTAGTACCACGGGATCGCAACTGTCACTCTTTGCAATGACAATGCTCAGTATCACCAGATTGGCAAACATCGGGAATCTCGTTCAACGGGACCTGTTTAGCTACAAGTCTGCTGCCAAGCTTGTGTTGCTGCTAGTTTTTCCACTTCTGGCTAGTGTTTTGATTGCAGTAACACCAATTTTGTCGTTCACCGAGGATTACTTTGTCAACGGGCTGTATTACTATGGATCACCGCTTTTCATCCGACCCGTCAGTAAGATCAACCACTACAAGGTTTTTAAGGAGTACTTTGAAGGACGTTCAATGTCGTGGGAGAAATCATCGTTCTCCTGGGAAGCTATCCGCTCAACGGTCAAAGAAATGTTTTCATCAGATCATGGAGGTAATTAAAAAGTGTGTTTGTGCGTAAAGAAAGCTCATATAGCGATACACTATATAATATATGTAGTGTTATGCATATGTATTATGTAAAAGCAAAAAGTAGCATTAAATTCTACATTATTTTCAGGTATACCGAATTCTACCGTCCATTTTTACGGAAATGATGGAGTCTGCGTGTTTAAATATCTCGTCACCCGCGACGATCCCCAATGGGTATTTTCAACATCCATTCTTCTGGTAAACTTCCTATGTTTCATCTTCATCTTTGTCAGCTATATGGATACATACACTTTAAAACCCAGCAATCCAGCCGGAATGTGGGAGCTGCTACGGGTCTACAAGGCGCCAACAGAGCTCTTCAAGCAAAAATATCTGCAATTATCCTAACTGATTTCTTTTGCTGGGTTCCATTGAGTATTGTTTCATTTCTGCATCTCTCTGAAGCCATAAATGCGTCAAATTGGTATCCCTTCTTTTCAATTCTTATCATCCCCATCAACTCGGTGATCAACCCCCTGCTGTATGACTCCACTTTTTACTTTGGTCTCTTGTTTGGACCGGTGCGAGTTTTGAGACGCACTGGGAATAGTTTCATAACGGCTCTCCAGACTTCCAACGAACAGGAACCGATGGAAGAACTCCCCCTCTCCAGGAGACGGCACTTTGACCATTGGCAATTTAAAACAGATACCTCCTTTCGGCTATATTGACAGCGATCTTTTACAGCGAGGACCTTCAAAACTGTTACATAGACTTAAATTGTAGCATTCAAGGTAGCTACTATAACTACTCATCTATTGTTGATTAAGTATCTTACTATAATATAGCTGTAATATTTCGTTGTGGACAAGGGGGTTGGCGAGGAGAGTATTGCAGGTGGATACTTTACGCGACGTGTGGGTTGGCCAACCCGGTTAGTGGCCAGTGGGTGGCCAAACAACAAGGTCCCTCTACAGGTTAACTATTATACCAAAATTCATTTTCGAATTTTACCCTGCTATGCCTTTTTGCAAAGCAAAAAGGCATTCGGTTGAATGCCGAAGGGCAAGGAAAAGCTACTCTTTCAGTGCAATATTCATCGGGAAATCCAGTTTTGAAGCTAAGTCATCAATTTTACACCCATTTGTGGCAGGGAAACACCGCACCATCAACACATAATGCAATAACTCTTGTTAATTAGTAAGAGTAATTACTAATTAGGGAGATTTATTACTAATTAGGGAGATTTATTACTAATTAGGGAGAGTTATTACTAATTAGGGAGAGTAATTACTAATTAGGGAGATTTATTACTAATTAGGGAGATTTATTACTAATTAGGGAGATTTATTACTAATTAGGGAGATTTATTACTAATTAGGGAGATTTATTACTAATTAGGGAGATTTATTACTAATTAGGGAGAGTTATTACTAATTAGGGAGATTTATTACTAATTAGGGAGATTTATTACTAATTAGGGAGATTTATTACTAATTAGGGAGAGTTATTACTAATTAGGGAGAGTTATTACTAATTAGGGAGATTTATTACTAATTAGGGAGATTTATTACTAATTAGGGAGAGTTATTACTAATTAGGGAGAGTTATTACTAATTAGGGAGAGTCATTATGAAGAGAATACTAATTGGGAAGCTCAATTAGGGAGAGATTATTTAACTTACGCTAACAGCTTCATATCGTCCAGGTTGTACCGGGCCTGTGGTCCAAGCGTAATTTTGCACGTGACAGGAATGTTGTCCCCCGCACTCAATGCAGGGTAGATGAGGGTTGATGTTTGACTCCATGTATCGTCAAAGTCGTCATAGCGGGGAGTCTCAAGGAGAATCTACAGACGGGGTTAAGGGGGTTAGGAAGTGGTTAATAAGGGGTCAGGGAGGGGGTTAGTGGGTTAAGAAGGGTTAAGGGGGGTTAGGAAGTGGTTAATAAGGGGTCAGGGAGGGGGTTAGTGGGTTAAGAAGGGTTGAGGGGGTTAGGAAGTGGTTAATAAGGGGTCAGGGAGGTTAGTGGGTTAAGAAGGGTTGAGGGGGTTAGTAAGGGGTTAGGGAGGGTTTAGGGAAGTTGAGGATTTGCAGGGAAAGAGCGGAGGAGATGGGGGAAGACAGGAGGTAACAACTCTAATTAAGTAAAAGGATGATATCTGATTCAGGAAAGAAAATAAAAATAGAAAAAAGTTCTCACCTGGTAAACACCCATATCGTAAACATCATAAGTTTGACTTGCTATTTCCCAAGTTATTGTGTCAATACTGTCAATAGACATGTCCTACAATAGAAATAACGATTAGTTAACGAGTTAATTAGTTGATTTGTAAATTGATTGGATAATTGATTGGAATGAATCTTGTTTGGTTTCAAAAACTGCACTATGTACATTGTACAGCCGCGTGTAGTAAGTACCTCGAAGTAGTCAGCTGCAATGTTTTCGTATGAACAGGTAAGGGTGGATTTCATTCCTTCAGCGTAGAAGTTAGTGGTACTATCCGCCGTGGCGGACACATCTAACAAAGGAAGTAGGTAAAATAAAATGGTATTATAATATGGCTGTCCGCTGTAGTAATTACAATCAAACCTCGATTTACTGCAGGCTACTCAAGGGAAGGGATTTTACACGGTATATCGAGGTCCAGCAAATTGAGGTTTGACTGCATATTGTATATGCTTACAGAAAGCGGATAACAAAAATAATTTTCGATATTTTTTCCCTGCCCGGGTGATTGCCGAAGGCAATCACCCGGGATGATGTTTTTAGCACGCACGTGCTAAAAAGATCATTCAGGGTTTAGAAATCAGCAGATTGTGTAGTTAACTAAAATGTCCGTCCGTCCGTCCACCGTTACACATAGCAACAAAGTCTGCTCCTTCATAAATCTTTCAATTCACACTTTGTTGATGCAACAAAGGAAATGATTAACACACATTGTGGCGCACAATTACTCACTCGTATCACTTCCTATTTTCACCTGAAATCACTTTGTGTACCCTACAGCCGTACCATGACGTGGTAGCATTAAGTCTTCCAAGCATGAAACTACTATCACACAATAATTGCAAGTGACTGGTATTAAGATTACTGAGGCCTGAGGGTAAAGGTGAAGCGCTTGGTCACCAACTAGGGTCTCCTAAGCAACTGTCTTGGTTATCATAGCAACTGCCTTGGTTACCATAGCAACCACCCTGGTTACCATAGCAACCAACATCGTATTAGCCAAAAATTTCTCTTAGAGTGCAAAATTCATCGGAAAATCTGAATTTGAAGCTTAGTCATCAATTTTACACCCATCTGGGGCAGGGAAACACCGCATTATGAATACATAATGCAATAATTCTTGTTTATCATTTGTTTTCTAGAAAGAGATCAATAATTCGTACCAAAGATAGAAGACCAAATAGTGCTATTGAAAGTTGTACCAGCGTACACTGCTTGGCAGGTGAACGTTCTTTCTTCCATCTGTTCAGAAATCTCCAGATAACTGCCATAGTTCGTAGAGTCCGTTGTAATCTTGGAACTGAAAAATAGATGTATGTAGACAGCAAAATAGAGAGGGCGAGATAGAAAGAGAGAGAAATATAATTACCTCCACGATGCACCGGTTAGTTGGCTGCCTTCTGAGAACCAAGAAAACGCTACATCACCGTTACCCATAGAGTCACCTGAACATATCACGCGTTAGAATCACATGAACATTTATCACGCGTTGTATTTTGTTCTGTGTGTTATACTGGGAACTTGCGTTTCTTTCAGGCGATAAGACTTTCACGAGTTACTAATGAATATCTTCCCTCTATCACGCGTTACTATTAGTAACAGTAACTTACTAATGAATATAATGCGTTGCTAATGAGCCTTTATCACGCGTTATTAATAACACTCTATCACGCGTTACTACTAGTATAAACTCTAAAGTATAGAGCCTCTATCACGCGTTACTATAGAGCATCTATCACGCGTTACTATAGAGCCTCTATCACGCATTTCACATGATGTTTCTTACCATCAGTTTGTGTGACAGTACAGGTAATTCTATTGGTGAAGGAGAACCTGCTTCCGTCCGATGCAGGGAGAGGGAACGTGGATGTCTCTATGTTAGCAGTTGCCTGGTCGATTGTCCGGGATGTAACCATGGTACCAAACATTCGGAAGTAGCACTTATAGTTCTCCGCCTGAGAGAGGAAAATGGGATTTGAAATTTTGACAACACTCCGCCATGTCATACGCATTAAAATTAAATCATTGGGTAAAAAACTATAACAGGTCAAATAAGAACGGGCCATGCTACCGTTTACAAAAATAGCAAACGTGAGTCACACACATGTACAACATATGTACACACATATGTACACACATGTACACACATGTACACACATGTACACATACCCCATTAGCTTTTAGAACAACAAGTGTAGGTGTAATTGAGTTGGACACCAAGTCTCCATAGTGGGCTGTGTAATTAGCGGTGGAATCTGTGTGTCTCATTTCCACAACTGTCCCATCCTCCTTCTCTACCTCCCACCCTGAATGAAATTCTGTAGTAAGTACAGTCGGACCCCGATTTAACGGCCCCCGATTTAGCGGCACCCCGATTTAACGGCAGGATAAATTTCCCCCAACAATTTTTTGAAAATTTTTTTGAAAATTTTTTGAAAATTTTTTGAAAATTTTTTGAAAATTTTCCAAAGGTGTTTCAACCACGTCCGAATCGTGTTTCGAATCGGTGCATCTTATTGCAGGTCTTACCCGTAATTAGACGGTTCGAAACGAACAGATATGTGATCCCCATGAGGCCAATCGAGTCGCAATTTTGACGCTTGTTAAACTGGCCCCATGGGGATCACGTATCGATTCGTTTCGAACCGTCTAATTAGCCACAGGACGTGCGATAAGATGCACTGATTCGAAACACGATTCGGACGTGGTTGATATATCTTTGAAAAATTTTCATAACTTTTTTTTGGAAAATTTTACAGAATGATTGTCAATGCTTTGATCAGTGCTCCCCATGAATTTTCAGAGAAAAAGATATTTTGAAATTCGAATTCTTCCTCACCCCGCTTAAAGTGCCCCGATTCGGCATGGTATCACGTATCGGTTTGTTTCGAACCTTCTAATTAGCAGCAAGACATGCGATAAGATGCACTGATTCGATATACGATTCGAACGTAGTTGATATACGTACCTTAGAAAATTTTTATAACTTTTTTTAAAATTTTTAAAATTATTTTATTTTTCTAACCAGAAATGATCATGTAATCAATACATGGACATAGCATTTACTTAGAGGTGTTTTAGTATTTTAGTATAGTATTTTGGACAAAAATAGGGTTTTATGGGCCAAATATGCTCTACCCCGATTTAACGGACACCCCGATTTAACGGACAAAACCCTTTCCCCCCAGGGTGCCGTTAAATCGGGGTCCGACTGTATTCTCTTTCTGATCTGCTTCTGATCTCTTTCTGATCTCTTTCTGATCTCTTTCTGATCTCTTTCTGATCTCTTTCTGATCTCTTTCTGATCTCTCTCTCTCTCTCTCTCTCTCTCTCTCTCTCTCTCTCTCTCCTCTCTCTCTATCTCTCTCTCTTTCTGATCTCTTCTGATCTCGTCTCTCTCTCTCTCTCTCTCTCTCTCTCTCTCTCTCTCTCTCTCTCTCTCTCTCTCTCTCTCTCTCTCTCTCTCTCTCTCTCTCTCTCTCTCTCTCTCTCTCTCTCTCTCTCTCTCTCTCTCTCTCTCTCTCTCTCTCTCTCTCTCTCTCTCTTTCTGATCTCTTTCTCCCCCCCCCCCTCTATCTTTCTCTCTCCCCCTCTATCTTTCTCTCTCCCCCTCTATCTCTCTCTCCCCTCTCTCTCTCTCTCTCTCTCTCTCTCACTCTCTTACAAATATCATCAATCTGGTCATCAGCCAGGTTTGCTCCTGTAGCGGTACAAGAGAAGGTAGCTGTGGTTCCCTCTAGAGCTCCCGCAGCTGTTCCTGCCTGAAAAGTTATTTGTGGGCCGTTTTAGTGATCAACGGAACTATCACAGTCTCACGCGTTGACCATATATGGGCATTTCCTATCTCACGCGTGGGCTTATCTGACGCGTGAGAATCACAGCTAAATTCAATTTCTGGTAATGACACTAAACTTAGGCTAAGCTATCTACTTCAGTGATGCTTTTTGTTATCCTTACCGTTACTTCAACATATCGTGTGTTCGAATAATCAGCGGATAGTCCCTCTCCGATACTGTTCGCATCAGAAGCGCTGTTTTTTATGGTAACAGCACACGCCAGATTGGGTACAGTGGATGGGTCGGTCAGGGTGGTTGAGGTCAGGACTGAGTGCCGCTCTGTCTCACTGACAAGAGCCGCTGAGGGAGTATTGGGAATAAGTTAAATCTTGGATCCGTAATCCGCTGCTAGGATAAACTCATGACAGGTTAGTGAATATGAGATTTTCAAAAGTTGGGAATGAGTTCTAGTTGAGGAGGAAATTAATTTTTTGGTGGTAAAACATTTTACTCGGTAGCTTCAGAGACAACCAGGGAGTATATACTTCACATGATCTATAACTGAAGGAATTGGATAACTTACTTGTAGTGGGCAATGGATTGAAGTCTGACGCTGTTCCTGCTTTTACAGTCCACGCTACTGTCACATCAAGGTTGGCAGCGTTATACAGTTGTCTGTAAAAATATCAATTAATTAAACCAATTAATTAATGATCCAGCCGCAAATAAGCAACTGCGACCTTCTTTTAATCATACCATTTTCATTGGACCCTGAAGGAGCTATTATTTCTTGTAATATATTTACCTAATTTTACATGTAAAGGTGTTGGCCTGTCCGTACAGAAGTCCGGTAGCTTCCTGCTCAATATCCACCGCTGAAAGAAACACGCGTGTTATGGTAAATGGATCATATAAGTATCCATCTTCTTTTTCTTCTTCTTCTAGAGCAATTGCTTGTGGGTTTATCCAAAGCAATTCCTATAGAAGAAGAAGAAGAAAAAAAACTATTGTAAAGACGATTTGGTCGGCAATTATGGAGATCGTGAGTGATCGCGTCCCCCTAAGTATCCTAACAAGGAATCAAGTCCACTTGTTCAGTACGATCTATTGCTGTGGTCTGTCAAGACAGCGATATAACCATATTTATCACTACTGCAATTAGACCCTAAAGACCATACAACATACTAGGAACCGACCGAACCAGTGAATACTGGTCCCTGATTGGCTGATAACCAGTCACGTGACCTAAATAACGAGTTCTGATTGGTTGTTTACTTGGTCCGGTCGGTTGTTACAACATACTTACTGAACACACGGAGGTCCATGGTGTCAGTGATTGTGTAATCATCAGAGGTAGCATCAATTGTCATTGTATATTGGGTGTCCTTAATCAGTGTGTTTACCGGTATAGCCAGCTCGAATCTGATTGGGAATAGAGTGTTTTTATTAGTTCATATATAGACAGTGCAGCGCAAATCTGATATGAAAGATTTAAAAAAATGGTTAGAATGATTTTTACCGAACAAATCGGGTATAAATCATATCATATTTTGTCTAAGTGTAATAATTTATATATGTGTGTTAATAATTTTATCTTTTAAATTTGTAGTGCTAGATTTATAATTTATTAATTGGTTGTGTTATTTGTGTTTCTCCTAGATGTATTAGTTAGCTACATATCTGTATGATTTATTCTAACCAAATGTGTTGTAGGATGCTTATTGTATTGGGGAAATGAGCCATTCGAATTAAATTCAACTGTGGTGGCAATGCCACAGCCCCAAAAGTCACCGTGTTTTCTTTTATAATATCATACTATTATTAAAGCAAATAGGGAAATGATGGGTGATGGTTTTTTTACCAAATATGGCATTTTGCACGTGCAGGTTTAGAGGTGGAGTTTAGAGGTGGGAGCCGTTACCAAGGATTGTTGCTAATGTACTGCAGTTGCACGTGCATCTGATCTTGCTTTGCTTTGCGTCACTGTTCCGGCTACTATGCTCTCTTCAACAACAGTTAATATACGACAGCGACAATTGGAGTTACTCATGCAAGATCCGACTACCATTCTCTACTTTTCCATACACTGAGGGGTGCAGTAACACCAATAGAACGAACAAGACGTTGGAGGTTAAACCGAACCGATGATCAGTCTCAGAGATCAAGCCTCAAGGCAGATGGAAGCTGCACACAAACGTAACACGAGGAGTCTGCAAAATAGTAAGTTCTTTTTCCACTTTGATCATCATCATCTGAAATTCTAAAACTCGCAGCGATCCCGCCTGAGCTCCTTTTACGGTACCGTAACTTAAGATAGGATGGTGTCAACAGTTCGAGATTGGTGACATTCGCGAGACTGTAATTGTCCAAAAGATGTCAGTTTTCCTAATTACTAGTTAGCTATAATAGAGATCCCATAGTTTTTTATCTAATATCACAACTGCACTAACGTGGTTCCAGAGACTGATTTAGTCCCGGTAGCGGTCGATTCCTCAGCGTTACTCCAAACCAGATCCGATGCAGTCCAATCACTCGATCTCTTCTCTGTGCCAGCCAGCTGAAAAGGAGTGTAAGTGTCTCATTGACTCATTGATTGAATCTAATATGATAGCGGCCCGCCCCACCCCATCCGGGCCACCCGCCCGCCCCACCCCGCCCACTTACCGCGACTGTAAGTGTAGCAACTGCGTTCTCTTGAGTGTACTCTTTATCGAACGAGTGGGACATTGCTGAAAACAAGCTCAATTTAGCTAATTGCCCTATAATACCCGGCCGGCGAGTGGGACATTGCTGAAAACAAGCTCAATTTAGCTAATTGCCCTATATACCCGGCCGCGGTGATTAGCTAAATTTAGTTTGCTCAATGTGTATGTGTAATTGTGTTTACTCAGCACACAGTTCATTACTTACAAAAAGTGTAAACTTTAACTGGGATGGCAAGTGTTTCCTCATTTCCGAAACTGTCCGAAAGGGCGCATGTCCAAGATTGGTCAGCCTGAACATTCTCTATCTCCAGAGTGGATTTCTTTGTGTCAAGCGTTACTTTGTATCCAGTCACACTGAAAATGTATAGTCATGTATAGTCATGTATATAGTCATGTATAGTTAGCAAATAACTCAATAACAAACACAATAACAAACTCACATGTGTTAAATTTACTGTATAGATAAACCCACTTACCCTCCAAAATACTGTTATTCAACTATACCTGCTATCGGTAGTGAGAGTCGTTGCACCCTTTGTCCATTTCACTCCCGATGCACCCACATGCATGCACGCAATAGTGGCAGTATCACCAACCAACCATTCTTTAGTGTAAGTGGAACTGGGTTGGAACACCTCAAGCGCTGGAGGATATGTTAATATTATACATTGTGGGAACATGACACAATTCCCTTATTATATAGGATGATACATTGATGCAGTCATCACGAATAGTTTGGGAAATATATGTACACCATATACCAATTACCATTGTATAATTTTGATTTTTCATTAACAAACTAATTTATTTACCATATGGTGCTTTAGCGCCAGCGATATTCAATCCACAAACCAAATTATTTGCTGTTGTAAAACTCATTTTGGAAGCGCCGTGGGTTTGGGTACAGGCAGTAATTCCAGAGACACCCGCTGTACAATCTGCCCATTCAGCACCAATGTTTGCCGGTGCTGCAAGATATATAATGCTAATTAATTAATTAACATAATCATATCAATTAATTATCAACTAATTAACATAGTGATGACGAAGAAAAATAGCAAAAGGGAAAATTACAGAAAATTATCGGGTAATTTGATTTGATTTACTTCACAGCAAAACAGTTATTTTGATATAATTATTGTTTGTGGCCGAATGTGAAACTTGTCTTTGTCGACATACCGTAAAACTTAAGGTCACCAACGGGAGTGTCCTTGTTCACTCGTAACTGCATAAAAAAACATCTGTCAGTTATACAATTTAAATGGGACATTTGTTGAATTGGCCATACCTTTTTCTCGTGTAGTGCGGACACACATAATATGGTAGTATGAAAGATTAGGTCGTGCGCGCCAAATGGCGCCATCATATTCGCCAAATGGCGCCACGTGGCGAACAAATGGCGCCATTTGGCGCCAAAATGTGGCGAGTGCGCACTATCGCCAAATGGCGCCATTTCTGGCGCCAAATGGCGCCATTTGGCGCCAAATCTGGCGCCACGTGGCGCCACGTGGCGCCAGTGGCGATCGCCATTCGCCAAATGTTGGCGACTCTTGGCGGTATCGCCACGTGGCGATGGTACAAAGTCTGAAAAAAAACATGCGCAAAATTTTTATCGCCAAATGGCGCCATTAAGTGATCAGGAGATCAAGTCGCCAAATGGCGCCGTTTGGCGACATCTGGCGCCATTCGTCGCCAAATGGCGCCGTTTGGCGCCAATCGTCACAAAGTGGCGCCAAATGGCGCCATTCGGCGAATTTTTCGCCATATGGCGCCGTTTGGCGCCACTTGGCGATACTCATCGCCAAACATCGCCATTTGGCGCAAATTGTCGATGTATCAATAATATTTTTATTGGTTTTCAAAGTATGACACTCGCCGTTCTGCGCCACGTGGCGCCAACTGGCGATTAATTCGCCATTTGGCGCCGTTTGTCGCCATTTGGCGCCATATGGCGACAAATGTTTGTCAAACGATTGTCGCCATATGGCGCCATTTGTCGCCATTTGGCGCCTAACGTCGCCATTTGGCGCCAAATGTCGCCATATAGCGCCAAATTTATGTCAAATTTTTGTCGCCATTTGGCGCCAAACGTCGCCATATGGCGCCATTTGTCGCCACTTGGCGCCGAACGTCGCCATTTGGCGCCAAACGTCGCCATTTGGCGCCAAATGTCGCCATATGGCGCCAAATTTTTGTCAAATGTTTGTCGCCATTTGGCGCCAAACGTCGCCATATGGCGCCATTTGTCGCCACTTGGCGCCGAACGTCGCCATTTGGCGCCAAATGTCGCCATATAGCGCCAAATGGCGACATATGGCGCAAAATGTTTGCCAAATATTAGTCGCCATTTGGCGCCAAATGTCGCCATATGGCGCCAAATGTCGCCATATGGCGCCAAATTTTTGTCAAATATTTGGCGCCAAACGTCGCCATTTGTCGCCAATTGGCGCCGAACATCGCCATTTGGCGCCATATAGCGCCAAATGGCGACATATGGCGCAAAATGTTTGTCAAATGTTAGTGACTATTTGGCGCCAAATGTCGCCATATGGCGCCAAACGTCGCCATTTGGCGCCATATGGCGACGTTCGGCGCCAAATGGCGACTAACATTTGACAAACATTTTGCGCCATATGTCGCCATTTGGCGCTTTATGGCGACATTTGGCGTCAAATGGCGACGTTCGGCGCCAAGTGGCGACAAATGGCGCCATATGGCGACGTTTGGCGCCATATGGCGACGTTTGGCGCCAGATGGCGACAAACATTTGACAAAAATTTGGCGCCATATGGCGACATTTGGCGCCAAATGGCGACGTTTGGCGCCAGATGGCGACGTTTGGCGACAAATGGCGACTAACATTTGACAAACAGTTTGCGCCATATGTCGCCATATGGCGACATTTGGCGCCAAATGGCGACGTTCGGCGCCAGATGGCGACAAACATTTGACAAAAATTTGGCGCCATATGGCGACATTTGGCGCCAAATGGCGACGTTTGGCGCCAGATGGCGACAAATGGCGACTAACATTTGACAAACAGTTTGCGCCATATGTCGCCACTTGGCGCCATATGGCGACATTTGGCGCCAAATGGCGACGTTCGGCGCCAAGTGGCGCCATATGGCGACGTTTGGCGACAAACGTTTGACAAAAATTTGGCGCCATATGGCGACATTTGGCGCCAAATGGCGACGTTTGGCGCCAGATGGCGACAAATGGCGACTAACATTTGACAAACAGTTTGCGCCATATGTCGCCACTTGGCGCCATATGGCGACATTTGGCGCCAAATGGCGACGTTCGGCGCCAAGTGGCGCCATATGGCGACGTTTGGCGACAAACGTTTGACAAAAATTTGGCGCCATATGGCGACATTTGGCGCCAAATGGCGACGTTTGGCGCCAGATGGCGACATTTGGCGCCAAATGGCGACGTTTAGCGCCAACTGGCGACATTTGGCGCCGTTCGGCGCCAATTGGCGATTTTTTCGCCAAATGGCGCCACGTGGCGCCGAGTGGCGAGCGTCATATTTTGGAAAGCATTGAAAATTTGCTTTTCTTATCGCCAAATGGCGCCATTTGGCGATAAATATGTTGCGCATGTTTTTTTCAGACTTCATACCATCGCCACGTGGCGATACCGCCAAGAGTCGCCAACATTTGGCGAATGGCGATCGCCACTGGCGCCACGCGGCGCCACGTGGCGCCAGATTTGGCGCCAAATGGGTAGTCCCGCCATGGCGGTAGTCAATCGCCACATGGCGGTTGCAATCGCCATGTGGCGGTCGGGAGTGGCGCCATACCACGGAAGTGGCGCCATACATGCTCTGGCGGTACTTAGATGGCGGTGGAGTTTGGCGCCAGTTGTTGAATTTGGCGCTAACTTGTGGCGCCAACAAAAAAACCGATTTCTGGAGTGGCGCCACACCACTGGAGTGGCGCCACATAAAAAAGTGGCGCCACTCAAAATATTTTGTAACGCCAACATATGGCATTGTTTGGGTAGTCCCGCCATGGCGGTAGTCAATCGCCACATGGCGGTTGCAATCGCCATGTGGCGGTCGGGAGTGGCGCCATACCACGGAAGTGGCGCCATACATGCTCTGGCGGTACTTAGATGGCGTTGGAGTTTGGCGCCAGTTGTTGAATTTGGCGCTAACTTGTGGCGCCAACAAAAAACCCGATTTCTGGAGTGGCGCCACACCACTGGAGTGGCGCCACATAAAAAAATGGCGCCACTCAAAATATTTTGTAACGCCAACATATGGCACTGTTTGACTACCGCCACCGCCATCCTTATTGGCGCTAACGTTTACTGGATGGCGCCAACATTTATGTGGCGCCACTCTTGTATGGCGCCATAAATGTGGGCTTTTTACCGTTTTTTGCTAATTTTGAGCACCTTTAAAGCCAAATAACGGCTAAACGGTTGAAGATGGAGCTTAAAAGTCCGACGTCGACCCCCCATAACTTGGCCATTGCCTACAAAATTGCACCAATGAAAAGTCTCTAAACAATTCCTACGTGGCTATGGAGGCGCATTGTAGCATTGTGCGCGTCTTAACACATAGTGTCTCACCTCCATAGCCATATAATAGCCTTAAACGGTTATGTTTAAACCTAATTATCCAATTATCTAATTAACCGGATGAGATAGAGACTTAATTTCAGCACCTACCCCCACTAATTCGAGAACGCTGAACATTTCAGTGCCCCCGGTTGTGTCTCTACTCCTTTCCTAACATGGCTACATATAGCCATATGGCCAGCAAACGGCTATGTGCAGGTCTAATTATCCAATTATCCAATTAACCAGATGAGATAAAGACTTTATTCTGGCACCTACCCCCACTAATGCGAGGACACTGAACACTTAGGTGCCCTTAATTTTATCTCTACTCCTTTCCTAAGGGTAGATACAGCGTTTTTCTTCTTATGCTCAATTACCAATCAATTAGGGGCTAATTACACACCTTCCCCCAAATAATTGAGACTGACATTTTGGTTTTTTATGTTCAGGGGGCCTATACCTAGAATTTACAACCGGAATTGTCTTGCCGCTAGTGAGTTCTATGTCGAAACACGTTTTGACAGGCTTATGTAGGTGACACAGACAACTTCAAAAAATGCGCTCACGGAAGGGCTCATTCTCGGTAATGTCCATATGGCGCCAAATGATCATGTGGCGCCATTATCATGTGGCGCCATTAATGTGGCGCTAATGTGTGGCGCCGTTTGACTACCGCCACGACAACGGTTGGCGCCACACACATACCACTTGCATACCGCCAGAGTTTTTAAAATGTGGCGCCACTCCAGTGGTGTGGCGCCACTCCAGAAATCGGTTTTTTTGTTAGCGCCATAAGTTGGCGCCATATTCAACAAATGGCGCCACACGCCACCGCCATCCAAGTACCGCCAGAGCATGTATGGCGCCACTCCCGTGGTGTGGCGCCACTCCCGACCGCCATATGGCGTGTTTGGCGCAAAAATTTTGCCATGTGGCGATTGACTACCGCCATGGCGGGACTACCATTGTTTGACTACCGCCACCGCCATCCTTATTGGCGCTAACGTATACTGGATGGCGCCAACATTTATGTGGCGCCACTCTTGTATGGCGCCATAAATGTGGGCTTTTTACCGTTTTTTGCTAATTTAGAGCACCTTTAAAGCCAAATAACGGCTAAACGGTTGAAGATGGAGCTTAAAAGTACGACGTCGACCCCCCATAACTTGGCCATTGCCTACAAAATTGCACCAATGAAAAGTCTCTAAACAATTCCTACGTGGCTATGGAGGCGCATTGTCGCATTGTGCGCGTCTCAACACATAGTGTCTCACCTCCATAGCCATATAATAGCCTTAAGGGTACGCTAACTGAAAATAAGTTTTTGGCATCTTAAAAATACATTTGTAAAGATAGGATCATAACAAGAATTATTGCATTATGTATTCATAATGCGGTGTTTCCCTGCCCCAGATGGGTGTAAAATTGATGAATGAGCTTCAAATTCAGATTTTCCGATGAATTTTGCACTCTAAGAGCAATTTTTGGCTGATACGATGTTAGTTGCTATGGTAACCAGGGTGGTTGCTATGGTAACCAAGGCAGTTGCTATGATAACCAAGACAGTTGCTTAGGAGACCCTAGTTGGTGACCAATTAGCGCTTCACCTTTACCCTCAGGCCTCAGTCATCTTAGCACCAGTCACTTGCAATTATTGTGTGATAGTAGTTTCATGCTTGGAAGACTTGCTACCACGTCATGGTACGGCTGTAGGGTACCCAAAGTGATTTCAGGTGAAAGTAGGAAGTGATACGAGTGAGTAATTGCGCGCCACAATGCGTATTAATCATTTCCTTTGTTGCATCAACAAAGTGTGAGTTGAAAGATTTATGAAGGAGCAGACTTTGTTGCTATGTGTAACGGTGGACAGACGGACGGACGGACATTTTAGTTAACTACACAATCTGCTGATTTCTAAACCCTGAATGATCTTTTTAGCACGTGCGTGCTAAAAACATCATCCTGGTGAATGCCCTTCGGGCATTCACCCGGGCAGGGAAAAAATTTGTGGATTTGAAGAGGACAAAGAGGTGAGTAGCCACAAAAAAATTTTTTTGAAATCCGAGCTGATTTCCGGTCCTGAGATGGATTTCTTTTTTTTGACTTTAACGCCATATTTGGCCAAGTTCCGAAAATATGTGAAAGCTGTAAATTGGTCAAAAGTTGCGTCTAACGATTATCTAAGTGGCCATAAATTTTGGGCGTGTCCTTATTTAAGATAAGCTGTACAGAGTTTTTTTTCTGAAAGCCGTCATTTCAGAAATAAATAAATTCCCTGTATCTCAAAAACGGCTGATCGTAGAGACCTGAGACTATGCTTAAACGATTCAGAAGGTCCGATTTTAGGGGGGTCTTCTGAGAGACATTTTGCTCCTACTTCAACCGTTTTTGCTGTAATTGCGAAAAACAAAAACCCATCTTCGCCATCGTGGATTTTTTGTGATTTTGTTTTTGGTGATTATAGGGACCCATATGGACCAAATAGTGAAGGAATTAGCTTGTTACATATTTTTCCATAGTTTCGGTCCTTCCTTAGCTAAAATTCCCTAATTACAGGATATTGGAGTTTAGCTTTTGCCCTTTTCATAGAATTTGTTTTTCGCAATTACAGCAAAAACGGTTGAAGTAAGAGCAAAATGTCTCTCAGAAGACCCCCCCAAAATCGGACCTTCTGAATCGTTTAAGCATAGTCTCAGGTCTCTACGATCAGCCGTTTTTGAGATACAGGGAATTTATTTATTTCTGAAATGACGGCTTTCAGAAAAAAAACTCTGTACAGCTTATCTTAAATAAGGACACGCCCAAAATTTATGGCCACTTAGATAATTGTTAGACGCAACTTTTGACCAATTTACAGCTTTCACATATTTTCGGAACTTGGCCAAATATGGCGTTAAAGTCAAAAAAAAGAAATCCATCTCAGGACCGAAAATCAGCTCGGATTTCAAAAAAAATTTTTGTGGCTACTCACCTCTTTGTCCTCTTCAAATTTTTATGATCCCATCTTTACAAATGTATTTTTAAGATGCCAAAAACTTATTTTCAGTTCATTTTTCAAACCGCTGTAGCAAAAATATGAATTCGACTTGAGAGCTCAAATTGCATATTTGAGGTCTCCTTGGCATGGCCTACAACCCTACGGTGAGAGATTTCCCTGCACTCGAAAAAAATTTTTGGTTAGCGTACCCTTAAACGGTTATGTTTAAACCTAATTATCCAATTATCTAATTAATCGGATGAGATAGAGACTTAATTTCAGCACCTACCCCCACTAATTCGAGAACGCTGAACATTTCAGTGCCCCCGGTTGTGTCTCTACTCCTTTCCTAACATGGTTATATATAGCCATATGGCCAGCAAACGGCTATGTGCAGGTCTAATTATCCAATTATCCAATTAACCAGATGAGATAAAGACTTTATTCTGGCACCTACCCCCACTAAGGCGAGGACACTGAACACTTTGGTGCCCTTAATTTTATCTCTACTCCTTTCCTAAGGGTAGATACAGCGTTTTTCTCCTTATATGCTCAATTACCAATCAATTAGGGGCTAATTACACACCTTCCCCCAAATAATTGAGACTGGCATTTTGGTTTTTTATGTTCAGGGGGCCTATACCTAGAATTTACAACCGGAATTGGCTTGCCGCTAGTGAGTTCTATGTCGAAACACGTTTTGACAGGCTTATGTAGGTGACACAGACAACTTCAAAAAATGCGCTCACGGAAGGGCTCATTCTCGGCAATGTCCATATGGCGCCACATGATCATGTGGCGCCATTATCATGTGGCGCCATTAATGTGGCGCTAATGTGTGGCGCCGTTTGACTACCGCCACGACAACGGTTGGCGCCACACACATACCACTTGCATACCGCCAGAGTTTTTAAAATGTGGCGCCACTCCAGTGGTGTGGCGCCACTCCAGAAATCGGTTTTTTTGTTAGCGCCATAAGTTGGCGCCATATTCAACAAATGGCGCCACACGCCACCGCCATCCAAGTACCGCCAGAGCATGTATGGCGCCACTCCCGTGGTGTGGCGCCACTCCCGACCGCCATATGGCGTGTTTGGCGCCAAAATTTTGCCATGTGGCGATTGACTACCGCCATGGCGGGACTACCGCCAAATGGCGCCATTTGGCGCCAGAAATTGCGCCATTTGGCGATAGTGCGCACTCGCCACATTTTGGCGCCAAATGGCGCCATTTGTTCGCCACGTGGCGCCATTTGGCGAATATGATGGCGCCATTTGGCGCCATATGGCGCCATTTGGCGCGCACGACCTAATCTTTCATACTACCCATAATATGGTGTCAGGTGACTCAAAATAAAGTGCGCTTATTTGGTTGAACCAGTATTCAACAAAAGTTTTTGAGTAAACAACAAAACAAACAACAAAACTAACCGCTGACAGTTTGTAGACAGCATCAAAGTCTATGAGGAATGTTCCACTGGTGGTAGTGTAGCAATCCTGGTTGTCCTCAGAGTTATGGCCGTAAATTCGGACGTTAATTATCGAGGTACCAGATCCACCTAATGGGGTAATTAATAACTAATTAGGGAATAATTGGAATTAACTAGGAATTAATGAGAGAATCTCTATTATAATTTGGAGATGAACGACGTCGAAGTGGTGGTCGTTCGTTCAGCGGTATCTAAGCGACAGACTGCTCCTTCATAAAACACTTCATGTGACCAAAGCTGTAAAGCTGTTGCTCACACTTTTGGAACTTCCAGTGGAAGTTTGTTAATATTTTCGAATGACTTTCAACATGCCAGTCCCCATAGTTATCAATTCAGTTGCCATGGCAACCGTGTTATAGACGTGGAAAGGGGCGAAAAGAACCACCCGGCGAAGCCGGGTGGGTTATCAAAAAGCCCTTACTTGAGGCGCACCCAATGGGTGCGCTAGTTAATAACTAATTAGGGAATAATTGGAATCAACTAGAAATGTATGAGGTAATTAATAACTAATTAGGGAATAATTGGAGTGAAACAGCAGGTGATCATGATTTTACCTGCGATGGAGATTAGGGATTCTGATTCAGCGTTTAGATTTTGGAATTGTTCGAAATTGGAGTCATCAGAGAATCGTCCACTCTGTCGTAAAAGAAGAAAATTATTTATTACTAATCATATTCATTAATTAATAGATATTTATTTAATGGTTATCAATTGTGATTATATATAATTAACAGTAATTACCTCATAGTATCCAGTAAAGAGGTATGAGTTGTATACAGACGGGTAGAATATTGTATCACTCTGAAAACATGTGTCTGTTATGATATGGTTTCGGGTTAGGTTTGGCGCCATTGCCAAATTGTTTTTGGGATCGATCTCGCACAGGTGTCCATGTCATCAAGGGCTAAGCTAGGCAAGGCTGTGAAATGATTACTAATTACTAATTAATTGGCAGGTGAGTAGAACTTCGCTCCTAATAAAAGGCTGCAATAAAAGGCTGCAATAAAAGGCTGCAATAAAAGGCTGCATTAAAAGGCTGCAATAAAAGGCTGCAATAAAAGGCTGCATTAAAAGGCTGCAATAAAAGGCTGCAATAAAAGGCTGCAATGGATCACGTATCCAGCTGGACTAAAGCAGGAAATAGACCGAATCGTGGACTCCCCTAATAGTGTTTTGTTTCACGTATCGGTCTCTACCATTATAAGCGGCAGAGAAACCGAATCACCCGCCCTTAATTATAGTGATTCGTGCCATGTATCCAACTAAACCATAGGCGGTAGATAGACGGAGATAGAGGTGAGAGATCCGAATCATGGACGACTAATCAAGTATTGTACATATCACGTTTCATGATATCCTCTAATTAATTAAATGAAAGGCGGTTACCTATAATTTGACCTAATCGGTGCCAATACGTGATTACTGATTTTCTACCGTTATTCGCCAATAGTCTTTATTCAGTTGAGCGGAATCACACATAATACTATGATAGGTGAACCAAGTGGTTGGGTGGTTCACCGTTCACCTGTCTTTGTGCTACACGCTCAATCAATAGATCTACCCAACCTCATTAGACCAACACTCTCAGTAGTTAGTAACTACTGAGAGTGTTACTATAGTAGTAACTATAGTTACTGACTACCTCTACTGAATCGTGGATCGATACGGAAAGACTAATGGAGAATACATAGCGGTAGATAATCACGTATCGGGACCGATGGGGTCTCATTGTCAAAATTGGTAACCGCTTTTCATTTGAGGATATTATATACGTGATACCATGGTACGTGATACCGTGATTATGATTTTTCACTCTCTCAGTTCTCACTCGTACTCGCTCTCTATCTCGGTCTCTCTATCGCCTATGGTCTAGTTGGATACGTGACACGAATCACTATAATTAGGGGAGGGTGATTCGGTCTCTCTACAGCCGATACGTGATACGAAACACTATTAGGGGAGGACGATTCGGTCTATCCCCCGCTTTAGTCTGGTTGGATACGTGATCCCTTGCAGCCTTTTATTGCAGCCTTTTATTGCAGCCTTTTTCTACAGCCTTTTATTGCAGCCTTTTATTGCAGCCTTTTTCTGCAGCCTTTTATTGCAGCCTTTTATTGCAGCCTTTTATTAGGAGCGAAGTTCTACTCACCTGCCAATTAATCAACACACTTACAGTATATTCAGCTTTATCGGAATCCCTGAAGATTTCCACAGAGGATATGGTTTTTGGAGAATTCCATTTCAGTAGCAGAGAGGAGGGGGTGTCAGCAGTCATCGAATA
Source organism: Hormiphora californensis (assembly GCA_020137815.1). Lineage (NCBI taxonomy): Eukaryota > Metazoa > Ctenophora > Tentaculata > Cydippida > Pleurobrachiidae > Hormiphora > Hormiphora californensis. Next base: position 5,505,628 of record CM035361.1, on the reverse strand, counting down.
TCCATCCTCTATCGGGGGGGGGGGGGGGTCAATTAAATGTCATTCAAATGTAAAATTAGTGGTAAATTAGTATTAAATTAGTGGGAAATTAGTGTCAAATAAGTGTTTTACAATTACTTAAAGACTTTTACTTACGTCCAAATTGTCTGACATAAATCGCAGCTTGGGCTCCATAACCATCAGTGCTGGTGGCTTTGGCGACTGAAATCAAAGACGAGATCAAAATGTGTTAGCGGTATACTGGGCAAAACCCTTTTTACCGAGCATCCCCTATCAGGCCAATGCTAATTGATGACTGATTGCTTACCCCCCCATCTTCCCAACTATAGATCCCTATCTATAGAAGTATATCTTCATACCTTTGAATTTAGTAAGAGATCCAGCGTAGCAGACACTATCTTGACTGACAACTAGCTCTCCGTTACAGGTCACTATCGTCTTCCTGGTGTTGGACCCAGATGGTACAATCGTCCAGATACGTTGTCCCTACAGAGAGATATGGAATAATGGTACAAATGAGCTGTTACATGGCTGGTAGACTCTGTAGTTCCTACGGACTTTTATTGGAATCTTATTGGAATCTTATTGGAATCTTATTGGAATCTTATTGGAATCTTATTGGAATCTTATTGGACTCCTATTGGAATCTTATTGGAATCTTATTGGAATCTTATTGGAATCTTAACGAACTCTTAACGGACTCATCGTCTAGATTCAACTCAGGGTGTAATCTAGATCTAAAAGCAGACATGATAGGGTCCACCTTCTGTGGACTACGGAGAGTCCGTGCTAGTGTTGAGCCAGTCCAAGTGGGCTGGGGGCACCGTCCGTGGTGGATGAAGGTGGTTTGCAGCTGATAGCTGCGGTGTTCCTCACGTTTTCCGGAGTTGTATCAGACATTCAGAACAAGGAATTTTCAAAACAAAAATTATTTTTTGTAATTTTTGTAATTTTTGTTTTGAAAATTCCTTGTTCTGAATGTCTGATACAACTCCGGAAAACGTGAGGAACACCGCAGCTATCAGCTGCAAACCACCAGTCCGTGCTAGTGTATTCAGGGGCTCCTGTGATGCCGCCCACTTCCGTTCACACTGTGAAGGGGCTGGCATTTTCAGGGGCTGAACTTCCGTTCACACTGTCTGCCAAACAAGGGTCACCACACACCAAAGTTAAAATTAAAATTAAAATTTTGATTTTAAACCCGCACACACCAGCGGCCGTTAAAATTTCTCTCCCCATTCTAAAAGTAACAATCTCACGCACGATTTTGACGGTCGCGTTGGATGACAAAATTTTAACACGCCGTTAAAATCGCGCGCGAGATTGTTACTTTTAGAATGAGGGAGAGAAATTTTAACGGCCGCTGATGTGTGCGGGTTTAAAATCAAAATTTTAATTTTAATTTTAACTTTGGTGTGTGGTGACCCCAACACCCCAATCAACAAGGGTTTTTTGTATAAGGTGATATTCAGCTGGGCTGAAATCACAATACAAGTGTCGCTGCTAACCCAAAGAAACAAACATTAAATTACTTACTACTAACCCAAAGAAACAAACATTAAATTACTTACTACTAACCCAAAGAAACAAACATTAAATTACTTACTACTAACCCAAAGAAACAAACATTAAATTACTTACTACTAACCCAAAGAAACAAACATTAAATTACTTACTACTAACCCAAAGAAACTAACATTACATCACTCACCGCAGGGTTAGCATTACACATGGTAAAAGATGTGCCTGTGTTGCCACACCAATCAATTTCACTCTTCTCGAAATCTACCATGAAGTCAACTTCAGCACTACCCTTTATCGTGACCTGGAAGAAATTCGTGATTGCCAATATATTGAGTGTTTATAGGGTGTTTATAGGGTGTTTACTAAACACTCAATATATTGGAAACACTGTTTACCCACCAACAATCTTACCTGTATACTTTACAATTATAATTGTAAAGTACACAGGTAAGATTGTTGGTGGGTAAACACTTAATTAGCTAATTATTTTTCTGAGGATTCCTGTAAATCGAGGTTTGATTATATGGCAATTATTATACGGTGGCTTATGAGGCTGTAGCTTGACCCTAAGAATTAAGATTAATTAATTTGATAGTTATATCATATAATTACAAAGTTACAATTACCTTAAAGTAGGCGTCATCACCAGGGTCCGCAGTTGTCATAACCTGAATAATGTCGGTACCACAATCTTGCTCGATGTCCAAAACTGTGGAAACATCGACCCAGTCTGCGGGGAATGACATTGCGACATATTGCGACATTGAAACATTGTGACATATTGTGACATTGAAACATTGTGACATATTGCGACATTGAAACATTGCGACATATTGAAATATTGTGAAATTTTCACAATATTAACTTTTCAGTTTGCATGCAGACGGTATGAACATTGCCCCTTTATCACATTCTAAACCCATTTATGGGTATCACATGAAGTCATTATTAATTAATTAATAACTAATTAATTAATTATCAATTAGTTATTATATGGCTAAACTATACTATACCATAAAGTGCTGCTGTAGAGCCTGCCTTGGTTATTGATCCAGTACCAGTAATGGCAGTTTTGACCTCCGTGGCTGAGGCAGTTAAATCTTCAAACCGCTCTGAGCTGAGATCTCCCAAAGCCTAAAGATTACTTATAAGTCTGTGATTAATAAACTATAGTTTATTAATCACAGACTTTAATAAAATAGTTAAAAGTTAAAAGTTGAAAGATTTAACGTATAATATAACATTATTTATTTTGTTGTAGTCCATATATTTAGCGGTATAAAAGTTTAAATGAGGCATGGAACTTTTCAGGATGAATGATCCAATTGCAATTTGCAACCAGAATTAACTTAACAGTCGGACCCCTATTTACCGGGCACCCCGATTTAGTATCCCGGTAAATCGGGGTCCGACTGTATAGCTTTCTGCTTTTTTTTATTATCGGGAATTAGTTTGCTATTGGTGAACCAATAATATCATACTACTTACTATTCAAATTGTCAGTGCTACATCACCTAGCAACTACACCTGCACGTGCAATTATTAGAGCAACTTAGAAACCTCACTCCCAGTTGCAGTTTTGGGTACTAAGGGAAATTCAATTCTGCACGTGCATTCTTTTACTTTTGTCCTGATGTCTAACTCTTCAACCCCAAGCGCTATTCGGCAACGGTCATCTGGGTCCGGAAGATCTGCTGCTGTCAGGGAGCAGGCTAGAGAATATGACAGATTACGCCAACGTGTTCAAGCGAGCCAATCAACGACTACGGATAGCTTTACTCAACGTCGCCCAAGGGTGATTACTCCAGTCGAATATAGAAATCTCCGAATCGGCTACATAGCGGCAAAGTTTTCACGTGATGAGTTTCTGGAACAGCACTGCACCTCCATGACATCGATCTCTTAAATTCGTACCTTGACATTGTTAGGAAGCCCATAGCGTACAACAACATGGGTAGGGAGAAAGTGAGAGATAGGCTAGGAACGGATGGTGCAGTGCAGGTGATGTCAGCGTTCCCTAATCCAGCTACCATTTCCCCGAAATTCGCCCGTAGGGCGAACGGGCCTACTAGTTATATTTATCAATTTTTGAAACTCTTGATTATTGATTGAATAATATACCTCATAAACGAAGAGCGAATCGATGTAGTAGAAAAACTCTAACTTTGAGTCCCGGATATCACTGTCAAAAAGGAAGACACTGGTTCCAATTTGACCCGCGCAGTCAACAACATACCAGTATGACTCAGCCTCTGTTAATTGAATAAGTTGAGCAATAATATATGTTATTTTATATCAAGTTTATTGTTAATATATTGATATTGATATTGAAAAATATGTCATCAATTGTTTTATGCAAACACTGCACTATTTATCTTCCCGTGGAAACAGGGTCCCAGGGAAACAGGGTCGAACAAGACAAATAATCAATTAATTAATAGTTATTAAATTAATTGGATAATTAATTACTAATTACCCCAGTTGGCGCAGCTCGTAGCTGTAGGACAGGATACAGAACTCCCAGTCGGGCAACAATTTTCCGAGTCTTTCAGTACATCGACCGCAGTACAACCTGTTACTACAGCACCTATCTGGCTCTGGCAGCAATGACTTCCAGAGTTGTATGCGTAGGGGTAGCCAGGGGGGCATTTGGTAGCTGAAACAATTTGTCAATTATGTTTAAGTTCCAGGCTTTGTCAGACACTGCACTGTTTACAGACATGTTAATAAGGGCAATCCGGGGGGGGGGGGGGAACAGTCGTGCCTGAACCTCAGATTCAGGCCACGGCTATATTTTCCTCCTATATTTTGAGACAATACAATAAATACATATCATACCAACCTTCAGCTGTAGAAATAACATCCGCTGTGGGGGTGTTACACTGCTTCGTCGTCCAATCACACCCTCCGATTTTAGATTGCTCCACTTTTCCGCAGTACCCGACCTTGCCCGTTCGCTCATCTTTTGTGTATACTTCTGTGTTGGCCATAACGTAGTGGTAGTTGCCTGTATCAGTACTGACCTCTTCACGCAGATAAACCTGGTGTGGAGAAGGGGTGATTGGGGTGGGTGGTTGGGGGGAAGGGTGGTTGGTGTGGGTGGTTGGGGTAGGTGGTTGGGGTAGGTAGTTGTTGTAGGTAGTTGGGGTGGGTGGGGTTGGTGGGTGGTTGGGGTGGGTGGGGTGGGTGGGATGGTTGTGGTGGGTGGGGTGGGTGGAGGGGTGGGTGGAGGGGTGGGAGGGGTGGGGTTAGTATTTAGGGGTTGGTACTATGATCCTAATTAGGGGGGGGGGTAGTTTTGGATACGTTGTCGTTATCTAAACACTGTGTACAATTGTACATTAATGTACTAATTACCTTTCCAATGCTCCGAGCCTCGGCATAAGCTGCATCCTGGCTGCTAGGCAGGAAATGGAAGGTATGTCCCTCGTCACTTGCTGCCGCCTTGCTGAAGATTGTATAGAGGTTAGAGAGATAATGGGATATGTTTATACGCATGTGAGGATCGCTTTAGGTATTACAGGAATATCATTGAAAACAAAAAACGTTGTTTCGAACTTGTACCAACCTAACTTTAAGGGCTGCAAAATCTTTCAAAGGAATTGATCTCGGTGCTGGATTTCGTACATCTGAGAAGGGGAGAACAGTTATAAAGTTGCAGTTGCTGAAAGATAGGGTAGCTCAAAACGTATCATACAGTTGGAGCATCCCGGTAAATCGGAGTCCGACAGTTAATTGGAGTTAATTGGAGTTGGAACTTACAGTTAATTTTAGTGATGGCATCAGTGAAAATAGTACAAATGATCCAGTTTTTATTTGGGTTGGTAATACCCTTGAAATCACTATCACCAGTGTCAGTTATCTGTACAGGAGCCACAAGACCAACCGTGGTAGATGGAGCGAAACTGTTTGTTTTCCTGTAACTGTTGTCATCCCGGTCAACCCAGTCAGAAGGGGTGCGGAGAGAGTTTTCGTCGTTTAAACATTCCCATGTTAACGCGTCCGTTCCGGTCATTATCTGAAAGGTAGAACGAGTAAATTTGCGGGTGACATATTTATCGTGAAAACATTTAGGTATATGACAAAGTCAATGGATCGTTAAATATCACCGTCCACGGGCTCCACCAACGTAGCATACTCGCCACAATGACACCCAAAAAACAGGTGGCACCCAAAAAATATAATCGATACAATTCTAGTAACAAATTACTTTATAAAGTAACCGCGTCTATAAATAGACGCGGTCCAATTCTGCTATTATGAATAGTGTCAATGTGAAATGGTGTTTACCTTAATGTGCAATTCTACTTTATAGTGTCAATATGTGAAATGGTGTTTACCTTAATGTATAATTCTACTTTATAGTGTCAATGTGTGAAATGGTGTTTACCTTAATGTGCAATTCTACTTTATAGTGAAATGGTGTTTACCTTTGTCCCATCAGCTAGTTCCAGATAAAACTCAAGTGTCGTAGTTCCCTCTTGGGCGATTGCGATGAAGTTAGTGTCAATGGGTATCTCAACGTGGGATAGAGGGGAGGTGATGTACTCAACGCCATTCAACCACACACGTGCACCAGTACTGGGAACTCGTGCCTTCAGCGCTAGGAGGAACGTGTTTAAATTGGGCTAGGAGGAGGGGGACACACGTGTTTAAATTGGGTATTAGATGTTAAAAATGGGGGCTATAGCCCGTTTTCTAGTGGTTGGCCATTATGCCGTCGCACGTATCAAAATATGGTCAAAATGCAAATAAAATATTTACCCAGATTCTCTTTTTTCATGGTCGTGCTATCTCCAATACTGAATGATGCTCTCTCTGAAAGTGTGTTGAGAAATTCATAACTATAATATAGCTTGTTTTGTTCAAACCGGGGCGCGGGGAGGGAGGGCCGAACAAGGCAAGATATAGCCTTAGGGGAAACTCTAACTGAATGGCATCCCATTAATGGGATCCCATCAACAGTAAAACTCTAACTGATAATGGACCACAGTGATGGTTTTTTCTCTGTATTCTCTCTGTGTGCACGCCCGTGCCCGGGCATGCCCTATAGTTCTTTCTCTGTATTCTCTCTGTAGACAGTACATAGATGTACTGCCTACAGAGAGAATACAGAGAAAGAACCATCACTGTGGTCCATTATCAGTTAGAGTTTTACTGTTGATGGGATCCCATTAATGGGATGCCATTCAGTTAGAGTTTCCCCTTATAATACTTCGAAAATGAGGACAAAAATGGAAACTTATAATTTATTTTCCCTATATGTTTGTAGCTTAGCTACTTACGGAATTCCTGACATTTTTTAAGTTGCGAGGCACATGAAACAAAAGAGTCAGAGGTGTCTTCATAACAAAAGGGGCTAGTGTACGTTATCTCTGTAGCCATGTCGTACTTAAATGGATATCGGCATTTTTTAATTGTTTTTATATTCAGTTGAGTCACACTGAAAATAATTGGTTATATAAGTTAATTACACAACAACTATGTAGTTTTATGTATTGAAAAAATTAATAATTGGTTCCCTAGGTATCTATCTCATATATATATGAGGAGTTTGTTTTTGTAAGCTTCTTGTTTATTTGTTTGACATGTGTCCCATACAAATGAACAAGAAGCTTACAAACACAAACTCCCATACATCAAACACTCATGTTTGATGTATGGGAGTTTGACAAACAAATATACATTTCATAAGTAATATCACATTATATACAGAAACTAATAATACTCTTGAGTTCACCTCTGCAGGGGCTGCACACACAAGTAATACCATGACAGTCGGACCCCGATAAACCGGCTAAACCCTAGTTCCCCCGAGCATCCCGGTAAATCGGGGTCCGATATATATTTCTATTTCTATTTCTATATTGAAACGTACATGTCAATATACTCTGTTGAATCAGCATATTCCCAGAGATCGCAGGTGGAACCGGCATCTGTTACGTCACCCGCGTAATCTGTTCCAATCCCCGTGTAGCAGGCGGTATTAGCAGCTGTGAGAAGTTTTATTATTTAATTTTAAAGTTTCATAATATTTTATATGTTATATATATATTCTTTTTCAATTATCTTTTTCAATTATCTTTCTGTGGGGGGGATCTACGCTAGAGCGAAGCGATAGCGAGAAGCGAGAGAGCGAGAAGAGAAGATGAGAGGAGGAGATGCGAGAGAGAGGATAGAGAGAGAGAGAGAGAGCAGAGAAGTAGAGAGGGAGATAGAGCCAGAGCGAGAGAGAGAAGATGAGATAGAGAGCGAGAGCGAGCGCAGAGAGGAGCGAGAGAGTAGGAGAGAGGAGAGAGCTCTAGTGCTGCCTCTCTCCTCTCTCTCTTCTCTCCTCGCGCTCTCTCTCTTCCTCTTCTCTCTCTCTCTCTCTCTCTCTCTCTCTCTCTCTCTCTCTCTCTCTATCTCTCTCTCTCTCTTTCTTATACCATCGCATGTGATGTCTGTTGCTGCTGAATTCCCAAACTTAAAGCCATTCGTTCCATCACAAGTTGCTGAGTAGATCTCGTCAGGGAAACCTACAGGGACAAATATTAGTTCAATTAATATGTCGTGTTAATGTAGTTCATTATTATGACAAATATTAGTTTTTAGATCCTTGCAGAAGTCCCTAGTTAAATTCTTATTACAGCTTGAATAAGCTAATAGCCATGACACGCTGTATAGATATAATATATCTGCTCTTTAACCACAACGTTACTCATCAATAATTCCAATATTGTTTGAGTCGCTTGACACTGTTTCCGTAAAAAGAAATATGAACAATTCAAAACATTGTTAACAAATAATAATCGATCAGCACGCCGCACATGGTTACATACCTACTAATAAATACATAAAGGGAAGTAATTTTGATATCTCCTTCTGGTGATCAACACACACACACGCCCTCTGTACAACAGTTTTAATGGGGAATCTCACACATACACGGGCACATAATAAATACATAATACTTGAAAGTGTATTACTAACCAATAGGCACGTTTGTCGAAGAACACTCTGTAATCATGGTCTGGCCCCACTTTAGGGCCACCTGGTCCATGTTTGGAGTGGCAAGAAGGGAAGCGGCGCAACTCACTGCAACAGAAAGATGTTACAAATTCGGTGATATCTACATTTGTGGAGCTAAGTATATTAGACAGCTGAAGATGTTGATCAACAGGTTATATCAATTGGGGGAAATATTCGTGCCTGAACCTCAGGTTCCGGCCACGGCCATTTACTCCTGAGATCTCAGGTTTCAGTGACGTCTACTCAGGTTTCAGTGACATCTACTCAGGTTTCAGTGACGTCTACTCAGGTTTCAGTGACATCTACTCAGGTTTCAGTGACATCTACTCAGGTTTCAGTGACGTCTACTCAGGTTTCAGTGACGTCTACTCAGGTTTCAGTGACGTCTACTCAGGTTTCAGTGACGTCTACTCAGGTTTCAGTGACATCTACTCAGGTTTCAGTGACGTCTACTCAGGTTTCAGTGACGTCTACTCAGGTTTCAGTGACGTCTACTCAGGTTTCAGTGACGTATACTCAGGTTTCAGTAACGCCTACTCAGGAAAATTATTATAGTCGTCACTGAAACCTGAGATCTCAGGTCTCAGTGGAAAATAGCCGTGACCTGAACCTGAGGTTCAGGCACGACTTCCCCCCATTAACAGGTAAAGTTTAGTTTAACCTTTCGGATGTTCCGGTACATAGCTAGTCAGGTGATTTGTTGTGAACCACGTCCCGGGAAGATTAACTTTCACTGCTGCGTCGTTCTTTATAGGTACAACAGCCCCAACACTAGTCGCCTGTGCTTGAGTCTGCAGGGGAGATTTTGTTAATGTGTTAATAATTAATGAATATCTATATAATTTGATTTTATTAATTTGATTTTGTTCAGACATCCATCCGAAGGAAAAAATGTTATATTTAAATTTTATTAATTATTAACCCTTTAAGGGCGAGAAGGATTGGCTCGATAGATTTTTCTAATTTTTCGTTTATAAGTAGATATTATTACCACAAACTACCTCGAAAAAGAAATTTGAAGTTTCGACATGTAGTTTTTGCTGGGCCCACTGTGTCATATATGACTCTATCGTCCGTAAGGGAATTTTAGTAACAAATGTCATTTGTGCAAAAGTATGGGTCCAATAGTCAAATTTTATGCTTTGAGGCAGTCTATAGCTATAATTTCTACAATCTTGAACGGTTTTTACTAGAAAAATACCCCAAATTCTACATTTTGTATCATATATGACTCTATCGTCCCAATTGGTAAATTCTCCAAAAACATCCATAACTCGGGCTAGAAAAGGAGCTAAGATTCAAATCAGGGCACTAAACTGTGTAGAATCATCGCATTAGTGGGGGTAGAGCACATATTTAGGTCGCTATCTTGCCCCATAATTGAGATAATTGGATAATTAGCCAATTATCTGTCCCGCGCATGCTAATAAATGAAACTTTGCATTGGGAAGGAGTTATGAGGCAAATGGGGGCACTAAAATGTGTAGAATCATCACATTAGTGGGGTTAGAGCACATATTTAGGTCTCTATCTGGACCCCTAATTGAGATAATTGGATAATTAGCTAATTAGTTGCCCTCCAGCGCTAAAAAATTAAATTTGGCGGAGTATACAAGACAAATGGGGGCACTAAAATGTGTAAAATCGTCGCCTTAGTAGAGGCAGAGCACATAGCTGAGTTTCTATTCCCGCTCCTAATTGAGATAATTGGATAATTAGCTAATTGACGGTTGCATAATACCCCCTTTTCACCATAAACCGTGGTTTCTGGCTAATCCTGAGCTCTTTTGTTCAATCTAGGGATCTTTTGGCATCCCAGTTCTTCCGCCTTCAGTTCTAAAGAGCTGAAGGCGGTGTCTAGGGTTGTATAGAGTGCTATATTAGTGTGTAAAACGAGTCAAAGGTGATACAAATGGGTAAAGGGATGCTAGAAGGGCCTTAGATTGAACAAAAGAGCTCAGGATTAGCCAGAAACCACGGTTTATGGTGAAAAGGGGGTATTATGCAACCGTCAATTAGCTGATTATCCAATTATCTCAATTAGGAACGGAAATAGAAACTCAGCTATGTGCTCTGCCTCTACTAAGGCGACGATTTTACACATTTTAGTGCCCCCATTTGTCTTGTATACTCCGCCAAATTTAATTTTTTAGCGCTGGAGGGCAACTAATTAGCTAATTATCCAATTATCTCAATTAGGGGTCCAGATAGAGACCTAAATATGTGCTCTAATCCCACTAATGTGATGATTCTACACATTTTAGTGCCCCCATTTGCCTCATAACTCCTTCCCAAAGCAAAGTTTCATTTACAGTCGGACCCCGATTTAGTGGCATCCTCGGGGGAAAAAAATCCTGCCACTAAATCGGGGTGCCACTAAATCGAGGTGAGCCATATTTGGCCCATAAAAACCTATTTTATGCCCAAAATGCTATATTATTAAGACTAAAGACACCTCTAACTATTATATGCAATGTTCATGTATTGTTGACATGATCATTTCTGATTAGAAATAGAAAACTATAAAATAATTTTTTCAAAAAATTGTGAAAAATTTTCTAAGTTATAGCGGCCCGTCCGATTTGTGTTTCGAATCGGTGCAGCTTACTGGATATCCTGTCTAATTAGCGGGTTCGAAACGAACCGATACGTGATACCATGCCGAATTGGGGCACCCTAAGCGGGTGAGGAAGTATCAAAATTTCAAAATAACTTTTTCTCTCAAAATTTATGGGGAGCACCGATCAAAGCATTGGCAGGCAATCTTACTGTGAAATTTTGCAAAAAAAAGTTTCGATCCGTGGATTCCGTGGGAAGAAGACCGAAACTACATCTGATGATCTATGGAACATGAGAGTGTGTCAATGAACAATTGTTTTTTTAATTTATTATTTTAGTCCGTGATAGCGCAAGAGCGCATGTATTTTAATAACAACTGAGAACTCTCAGCATCAAAGATTGTTTACGGGAGTGCTCTCCCCCCCAAAAAAAAAAAAAAAGTTTTAAAATTTTTAAAGGTATACTAGCCACGTCCGAATCCTGTTTCGAATCGGTGCATCTTATCGCATGTCCTGCTACTAATTAGACGGTTCGGGACGAATCGAAACGTGATCCCCATCGAATCGAAATTTTGACGCTTGGTGAACTTGTGATTTAATGGCCCCATGGGGATCACGTATCGGTTCGTTCCGAACCGTCTAATTAGCAGCAGGACATGCGATAAGATTCACTGATTCGAAAAACGATTCGGGCGTGGCTGGTGTTTCTTTGACAAATTTTCAAAAAAATTTCACAAAAAAAATTCAAAAAAATTTTTGGGGGAAAAAAATCCTGCCACTAAATCGGGGTGCCACTAAATCGGGGGCCACTAAATCGGGGTCCGACTGTATTAGCATGCGCGGGACAGATAATTGGCTAATTATCTAATTATCTCAATTAGGGGGCAAGATAGCGACCTAAATATGTGCTCTACCCCCACTAATGCGATGATTCTACACAGTTTAGTGCCCTGATTTGACTCTTAGCTCCTTTTCTAGCCCGAGTTATGGATGTTTTTGGAGAATTTACCAATTGGGACGATAGAGTCATATATGATACAAAATGTAGAATTTGGGGTATTTTTCTAGTAAAAACCGTTCAAGATTGTAGAAATTATAGCTATAGACTGCCTCAAAGCATAAAATTTGACTATTGGACCCATACTTTTGCACAAATGACATTTGTTACTAGAATTCCCTTACGGACGATAGAGTCATATATGATACAACGACTAAAACGTTAATAACTCATTCAATTTTCAATATTTTTTGATGCGGTTTTTTGCATTCGATTTGTTATGTCAAGCAGTTTTATCCCTTCAAAGGATTATTTGTGCCCCTCAAAAGCAAAAATTTGAGAGGGGTTTTTAAAAAAAGGCCTAAATTAGCCTCCCGAGAAGGGCCATAAAAAAATTTCTTCGATTTTCCGAGCAGATTTGGACGTGGTTTTGGGTTCAAAATCCCTAAAACTAGCTTGTGACAAAAAATTAGCCACTTAGACATCATGTAGCGCCTTCCAGACGGTCTAGAATGGACCGTGTCATATATGACCTATCGCCCTCAAAGGGTTAATTAATAAAATTTAAATATAACATTTTTTCCTTCGGATGGATGTCTGAACAACAATAATTAATTAACAATCTTAATAATGATAAATACAGTTAACATTAACGAATTAATAACTTACACTATCTGCATAAACGTACTTTCCAACCACTGAGCCAGTGTTCGTGTGGCTGCCACTGCTTTGCGTCTGAAATACAATGTGATTACTTTATTGGTTAATATATTATTGACCAATAAACTACTTAATTAGAAATTTTAACAAACTGTAGTCGAGGTATTGTTACTTGCAAGTAATTGTTAACCATCAACTAATTGTTAACCATCAACTACATAGTTGTTAATAATCAACTAATTGTTAATTATCAACTAATTTTTAACCATCAACTCCTTGTTAATTATCAACTAATTAATTAATTAACTAACTAATTAACTCACCCACGTGACAGTGGCGGCGTTAGGAATCTCGTGGGTCAGGACAGCGAACAATTTAACACCCGTCGTATCCGTGGCAACACTGGAGAGTAGCCGAGGAGGTATCTCAAATCCTTTTGTGCAGGTGTGGGTTGGGTAAGTATTTAATTAATTAACAGGCTATGTAAAATTAATTAACAAACTAAGGTTAATTAAAAACTGCAAAAATTAATCAAAAAAACTAAAATTATATAACAAACTAAACTAATCAACCAAATTAAACTAATCAACAAACTAAAACTAATAAACAAACTAAACCTAACTAACAAACTAAAACTAACTAACAAACTAAAACTAATTAACAAATTAATTTCTTACCAACAGTATGTACAGCAAAAGATGTGGACTTGGTGGTGTAGGTGGTTGGATCGGCTCGACATTCATAAATCCATGAATCACCGGTTGTGGTAAACGGGACTGAGAATGTGTTACTGCTCACAGTATACTTGTAGTCCGACGCTGTACAAGAGGAGGGGGGGGGTTAAAGTTAGTCGAATAAAATATGCTGTACAGGAGGAGGGGGGGGGTTAAAGTTAGTCGAATAAAAGCTTGAGGGAGAAAGAGGGGGAAATCTTAGTGAAGCTTCTAAAATGGTAACGTATACCAGTTAAATTACCTGGTGTTCCTAAAATGGTAACTTCGTTGAAACCAAAGTTCACGTTAGCGGGAACTGTAATAGTAACCATGGTTGCTCGCTGCATACATTTTGATCTAAAATGTGATTTAATAAATTTTAATTTGATAAAAACAAGTCAGACAATTAAAGTTGACTGAATTAAATAAATCATGCTAACTAATAAACTTGTAATTATTTAGATAAATCATGATTTTAATAAATTTAAATAGATCAAGATAACTAATTATTCAATTAACCAACCTGTAAAACTGTCCTGCGAAGGAAGTCCCAGTGACTCGAGTTATACTTTCACAGCTGGCCGTTTCAGAGTAGGTCGATGAGGTCAGTGTAACGGTCAGTGTACTTGAAGCCTGCAGAGAGGAGGTGTTATTAGTATTGGGGTCAGTGTAACGGCCAGTGTACTTGAAGCCTGCAGAGAGGACGTGTTATTAGTACTGAGGTCAGTGTAACGGTCAGTGTACTTGAAGCCTGCAGAGAGGAGGTTTTATTAGTACATAATGTTGGGGTCGAGGTATTGACAATATATAAATCATAGCACTGGCAAGTGCCCCGGGCCCAAAAGGGGGGTGTGGGGGCGCAGCCCCCACCTTAAACGGGGGTGTGGGGGCAGAGCCCCCACCTTAGAAATACCCTCTAACTCAAAAAATAAAAGAGAGAGCACACGCAACACTTCTACACACAAGCGCGTGAAAACCTGCCAGTGCTACTATATACCATTGCAAATTTCGGGGTTTTTGATGCTTTAAAAATGCATGTTCCAGATGAAGTAGAGGGATGAAATTTTGTACTCTAAGGGCCCTCATATAGGAGAAGAGGCATACAAAATTTCAGAATGATCGGATGTAAGGTAAAAATTTGCCAGAGGGGTCCCAAAATGCAAAAATGTAAGGGAGGGGACGGGAGGGGAGGGGAGGAGATTGAGTGTTCTCCTAAACCAGAAATAGTAGAGACTTGCCGTTTGGAACATTGGTTCCTTGCATTATTTGGCGTGGTATAGGCTATGTGAAAACTTCGAAATCGCCATAGTTCATTAATTATTCATTAATTATTCATTAATTATCCATTTTAATAACTTAATTGCGTTATATCTCCACTTCGGCTCGTCCTAAAACGTTTTCATGGGTATATTCCGACTCAAAATAGTCGATTTATGGGGGGTCGTCCCCCGCACAAAAATTCGTATCTCGCACCGTTTAGCCGTTATTTGCATATTTATGCTCAAATTCATGATTTTATGCATACCCGTTAAAGTGTCCACTTCGGCTGACCCTAGAACGTTTTCTTGGGTATATTTCGACTCAAAATAGTCGATTTATGGGGGGTCGTCCCCCGCACAAAAATTCGTATCTCGCACCGTTTAGCCGTTATTTGCATATTTATGCTCAAATTTATGCATATTCTTTAAAATTTCCACTTCGGCTGACCCTAGAACGTTTTCTTGGGTATATTCCGACTCAAAATAGTCGATTTGTGGGGGGTCGTCCCCCGGACAAAAATTCGTATCTCGCACCGTTTAGCCGTTATTTGCATATTTATGCTCAAATTTATGCATATTCTTTAAAATTTCCACTTCGGCTGACCCTAGAACGTTTTCTTGGGTATATTCCGACTCAAAATAGTCGATTTGTGGGGGGTCATCCCCCGGACAAAAATTCGTATCTCGCACCGTTTAGCCGTTATTTGCATATTTATGCTCAAATTCATGATTTTATGCATACCCTTTAAAATTTCCACTTCGGCTGACCCTAAAACGTTTTCTTGGGTATATTCCGACTCAAAATAGTCGATTTATGGGGGTCTTCCCCCAGAAAAAAGTTCGTAACTCCCACCGTTTAGCCGTTATATGCATATTTATTTATTCAGATCCCAAAATAAAATCAGGAAAAAAGCTGTCTCTTTTTTACACCAAAAAAAACAGAAATTTAGTCCAAAAACCAATTAAATAAATTAGTTTGGATGCCCGGGCCCATTTGGTGTCACGGGGGTAAAACCTTTAGGCTACTGTCATAAATGATGAATATCGAGAGAGATAAAGAAAAACAAATTGTGATATAAAGAGTGAGATATATCGAGAAAGACGGAGAGATAGTAAGAGAAATATAAATAAAAGAGAGAAAAAAAGAGAAAGAGGGAAATATGGAGGTGGAGAGTGGGAGAAAGAGGAAAAGAGGGAGAAAGAGATAGAGGGATGGAGAGAAAGAGAAAAGAAAAACGAGAGATGTGTATTGAAAAATAAACGAGATATGCCATTATTTATGACAGTAGCCTAAAGGTTTTACCCCCGTGACACCAAATGGGCCCGGGCATCCAAACTAATTTATTTAATTGGTTTTTGGACTAAATTACATATATATATATATAAATATCAGCGGGTGAAAATTTATCTGATATACCCCGCCGCTATAAAAAGCAAGGATGTTTTTGCCGCTAAAACTTGTAATCAATAAATCCTTGCTTGTTGGTCGGGTTTTATACCATATACCACCCTCCCTGCTTCACGAGTCGGGTTGTATATGGTGTAGCGAATCACCCTAGCGGGTGACCCGCTACATATAAACCCGGGTTTATTGATTATATACATATGTATGTATATATATATAACACTTTAACACGGTGGGTTTAGTAAGGGTAAGGAAATAGGGTCAGAAATTTCATCTTGTTTGTAATTAGGGTCTGAAAATACACAGTACTAATTCTGATCAATCTATAATATAACATGAGCCCATATACTAAATAATAACCTTGCAGACGGTGGTGTATCCTGTGCTGACAGTACATAGTAGGTTCGAGGGGTAGGAGGCTGTATTATCTTTGTTGAATAGTACCACTTGGACCTCGTTAACGAAATACTCTCCATCAAACTCAAATTTCAACCTGAAATCAATTGATTCTTAATAACTCCTGAACCTTTTACTTTAAACTATACCCTACCAGAAGTTAGACTAACGTGGACATCGTCACGTCGGTCAACGACGTCGAGTAATCGATCGTTTTAGTCGGTCGCTGGGCCAATCTGGGCGACCGATCGACCAGACAAAATCGATCGACGGACGATCGACGGACGATCGGTTTCAGTGCGCGCGTCGCTATTGGAAACATATGAGTTGCGCCATAGAACTAATATCTAGAGCTCCGCGCGTTACTGCTATGTCCCCAATAACAACAAAGTCATGAGTTGGACGCTGGCGGCATGTGCGTCTGATTAAGTCCCTAGCTGTACGTCCAGATCACTACTTATTTTGATTCAAATCAATCGAAACTAGATGTGCTTTGCACTTATTCAAGATAACACTATCACTTTTTTTTCAGGTGAGTAAGAGCTGCTGAAGCGCAAGGATTCCAGTGATAAATTTGATATTCCCGGTCCCGACTGGAAAGTTGAAACTCCCTGGCTCGTTCCGATCATTTTGAGTAAGCGAAGCATCTCACTTGTAATTGCTTCCATATCGCTACCAGCATTACAATTAGCATGTATGCCAGTGCAACGTAGATCATGAAATTGACATTCTCTACTATCAGTTAATTACTTGAGTGTTTCAGTATTTCGCTAGCATATTTCAGGGACATTTCATTTGTGTACAAACACCTGTTTTTGGCACTATTTTCCTGGCCTATGTGAAAAGTCAGGACCACTATTGGTGCACGGTCGTGCCCACAGGAGGAGTGCTTGGATCATAAAACCGGTTTTAAGTTAACTAATGCATATCCAAAAGTGTCTGTAGCTATTTGGGTGATGTTCTGACAATCCAATCACGTGTTTTGACCAAAAAAGTGACAAAAAAGTGACAAAAAGGATGATCTAAACACAGCCCTTATATATAGGGTTGGGGCTATGAAACTTCTTGAGCTGTCCAAATTTGCATTGTCTGGAATAGTTTCTCTCTTTTGTCGTCATCTAACTAGAGCAAGATAATCAAGGGGCCTCTGTACTGTATATTTTTGCTTGTGAAGTGATCACTTGACGAGATTTGCCCAATTAGGGAAAGGTGAGAGCAAGCAATATGGGTCGGAAACAGTACCAAAATACCCTGTTTTGCAGATCGTCTCACATGTTTAAACAGCCCAAGAAGTTTCATAGCCCTAACCCTTCATATAAGGGCTGTGTTCAGATCCTCCTTTTTGTCACTTTTTTGGTCAAAACACGTGATTGGATTGTCAGAACATCACCCAAATAGCTACAGACACTTTTGGATATGCATTAGTTAACTTAAAACCGGTTTTATGATCCAAGCACTCCTTCTGTGGGCACGACCGTGCACCAATAGTGGTCCTGACTTTTCACATAGGCCAGGAAAATAGTGCCAAAAACAGGTGTTTGTACACAAATGAAATGTCCCTGAAATATGCTAGCGAAATACTGAAACACTCAAGTAATTAACTGATAGTAGAGAATGTCAATTTCATGATCTACGTTGCACTGGCATACATGCTAATTGTAATGCTGGTAGCGATATGGAAGCAATTACAAGTGAGATGCTTCGCTTACTCAAAATGATCGGAACGAGCCAGGGAGTTTCAACTTTCCAGTCGGGACCGGGAATATCAAATTTATCACTGGAATCCTTGCGCTTCAGCAGCTCTTACTCACCTGAAAAAAAAGTGATAGTGTTATCTTGAATAAGTGCAAAGCACATCTAGTTTCGATTGATTTGAATCAAAATAAGTAGTGATCTGGACGTACAGCTAGGGACTTAATCAGACGCACATGCCGCCAGCGTCCAACTCATGACTTTGTTGTTATTGGGGACATAGCAGTAACGCGCGGAGCTCTAGATATTAGTTCTATGGCGCAACTCATATGTTTCCAATAGCGACGCGCGCACTGAAACCGATCGTCCGTCGATCGTCCGTCGATCGATTTTGTCTGGTCGATCGGTCGCCCAGATTGGCCCAGCGACCGACTAAAACGATCGATATCGATCGTTAAACATTCGTTTGACGATGTCCACGTTAGTCTAACTTCTGGTAGGGTAGAGCCCAACGTTCTCAATTGTAACAACGGCGGATACAAAGGGATTCATTTGTTGACAAATCAATTTTTGCACGATTTTGAGCTGGCTAGTTATTATCGAGAGCGCGCCATTGGCACTGCTTGCCACTGGCGGGTTATTTAAGCTAGCAGGGGGTGGTTTATAATAGTGTACCATGAACCGACCGACACCAATCACAACTCGTTATTTAGGTCACGTGACTGGATATCAGCCAATCAGGGACCAGAATTTCCTGATTCGGTCGGTTCCTGTAGTGTACTATAACAGTACTCACTTTTTTTCAGCAGAAGTTGAAATCAGAAAACTAGTTTCATAATCGCCGTCAGTAATTTTTGAATTCATTGTCCCTGTACCATAGGTTGCAGTTTTGATCGGTATAACATCACCCCGATATGGTCGACCTGTTTGAAATGATATTCATAAATGGTTTATGAAATAATAAAGTGTTTATACTTTATAATTAAACAAATGCATTCTTACATTATTACCATGGTTATACCTATAGCGTGAATGATATAAAACTTACGATAGATTTCCACATTAATTGATTGAGGGCTGGTAACAGCACCTGCTTGGACCGCATCACACTTTATTGAAGAGGTATCTTGCTGGTCAGAAATGTAGTATTCTGAAAGGTTTATATTAATTAGTGTATCCCAATTATTAGCATTATACCAACTATATATCACAACGAAATAATTACTATTTTATCAAGTTATATCATAGGTACTAGACAGATGTAGTCACTTACCACCTCCATCATCTATACTAAATGTGGATACATAGTTTTGCAGCTCTGAAAAAGTTATCATAAGTAAACTGTAACAGTCCGTCATACACATTTTTATTTGGAATTTTCATTTGGAATGGGTGCGCTAGTTTGTTAATAATTAACTTATTAACTTATTAAATCATTAAATACTTACCGTAAAGCGTATAATAAGGGGCTATATTTTCATCGGTTGTGGCATCTGGAGGAAATAATTGACAGTTAATAACTTGTAACAATTAAGTTAATTCTATTCATTATGAGATTAAAACAATATATATGTACAGTCGGACCCCGATTTACCGGGCCCCGATTTACCGGAACCCCGATTTATCGGGAGGATAATTTTCCCCCGAAATAAAAAATTAACAGTGTTTCACCCCGATATACCGGGAACCCCGATTTACCGGTCAAAACCCTTTCTCCCGAGCATCCCGGTAAGTCGGGGTCCGACTGTAATATATACCCTGCTAACTTAAATAACCCGCCAGTCCCACTAGCGCGCTCTCAATAAACAGCCAGTCCAGCGGCAGATTATTTCCCACTGGCAGGTTATTTATTTTGAACATTCAAAGTGTGTGTAAATGATCAGTTCTTACTAAAATACAGAGGGAACACTATGTGCAACACTTACACACTACATTGGAGAGAAAGAAAGGACACATTCCGTCAATTACTCTCTCTTTATCTCCCCTTTTGTCTCACTATCTCTTCCTCTGTGTTATGTGTGACATGCCCCTTATCAGGCTATTTCTTTCACTCTCTTTCCTTAGCAACTGCTTAGTAACTGTTACCAAACAGTGTACACTCAATTGTGAGTAGGGTCTGACGGTCATCAACGCCGAAATAGGGAACAACATGTTTCTGAATGTGCTTTTCAATACGAATCCAATGCAACCGGAATTAGCTCTCTATCTTGTCGGGAAGTATCGCCCCCAAAAACCGGCAAAAGGGCTGCGCGCGAGCCAATTTGCCTATAATTACAGGTAAGGATAGGCTCGCGCGCATGAAATTGAGGTTTTTGGGGGTGTCAGGGGGCGATACTTCCCGACAAGATAGAAAGCTAATTCCGGTTGCGTTGGATTCGTATTGAAAAGCACATTAAGAAACACGTTGTTCCCTATTTCGGCGTTGATGACCGTCAGGGCAATTTCTCATTTGCGGCATACGGCGTCTAGACGGCGTCTAGACGGTATACCGTCTGGACGGGTTTCGGTGAAATCAGCTAAAAACGGTACCGAAATTGCTTGAGACGGGTTATAGACGGTATCAGACGGTCTCTAGACGGGTTATAGACGGTATCAGACGGTGTTGCGACGGTATCAGACGGTCTCTAGACGGTGTCTAGACGGTACCGTCCCGGCGTCTGGACGGCGTCTGGACGGTGTCTAGACGGTATCCGTCCGAAATTGAGACCCTAATCCGTCCGAAATTCAGACCCTAATTGTGAGGTGTTTTAACTATTTCTCAGTCCTCTTTGAGTGTTTTGATTAGTGTTCTCTCTCTTGTTGGTGTGTAATACTTGAAATAAACAACTAAAGCAGGGAATATAACCTATAAACTCTGACCACTGGCACGTTATAGGTTTAAACCCCTCCGCCTCTCCCTCGGCTCCGCCTCGGGATCGTCGTCGTGATTTAAATGAACTATGAACGTTTGTAGACTGGCGCGTTATCAAGTTGGCTGTTCCCAGCGCGAGCTGGGGACAGCCAACTGGAGTTTAATCGCCCGGCAGGGCGATTAAACTGGTTTAAATCCCGACGCCGATCCCGAGGCGCCAGCCGAGGGTGAGGGGGAGGTGATTTAAACCTATAACGCGATAGGCTAACAAACGTTCATAGTTTATGAAACCCGATAGTAATTACACACAAATAAGAGACACAACACAAGGGGTAACACACAAGGACTACTGGCAAATAGTCAACAGACACTCTCAAAATGTGTGTAGACTTAGTGTCTACTGTTCCTAACATGTTTGAGAAAGAGAGAGAAAGATTAGGGGCAAAACACACAGTGAGAGATATTGAACAGTAAAAGAGAGAATGAGAGAGAGAAACGAATGGAATGCGACTATTTTGCCTCTTGATGAGAGAGATAACATTGAAAAGTGTTGCAGATGTGTTCCCCTCTCTGTTATTGACAGAACTGTGTGTTTACACTAGTGTCTGACGGTGTATAAGGTCCAAATGAGGCACGGAGCTTTTCTGAATCAGCTTTTCAAGACGAATCCAACGCAACCGGAATTAGCTTTCTATCTTGTCGGGAAGGTGTGGTTCATTTTTTTCATTTTTGGCCGCGCGAGCCAATCAGAGGGCTGGATTTCGAAATCCTGGCCTCTGATTGGCTCGCGCGGCAAAAATGACTCAAAATGAGTGTGAGTGAACCGAACCTTCCCGATAAGATAGAAAGCTAATTCCGGTTGCATTGGATTCGTCTTGAAAAGCTGATTCAGAAAAGCTCCGTGCCTCATTTGGACCTTATACACCGTCAGACACTAGTTTACACACATTTTCATTACTTGGAAATTTACACGCATGTTATGGAAATGAAGAGAAACGCGTGAAAATGGGCACTGGTCTGATAAAGAGCGAGCAGGGTGTTAAATCCCCCATCTCGCAGTTAACGTGTGCGCGTAAAATGTTCAAACGACTGATAAATCAACTATCGGGTTTCATACCAGTTTATCCGCCAGCGGCGGATAAACTTCAGCTAACTTCTCCCAGCGGCGCGCTGGGAGAAAGTTATCTGAAATAACGCGCCAGTGGCCAGAGTTTATACCTCATATATATTGTATTACCTCCAAGTTTAATCTTATATGTGTTGTAGGTCGTTGACCCAGGAACGGGGCTTGAGGTGAAAACAGTGGATCGTTGATTGTTATTGTAATCGTTTTCCACAATCCCCTCACTGGATGTCTGGGCTGTTGAACCAATCGACCTGGATACGATTATTGTTAATCAATTAAAATATATAATTTATTATTTTTTAATTTGTTATATGAGGCACTAACAAAAACAACCCCCAATTAGCTATTATTGCTAATTAAAAGCTACTATTATAGTAGCTTTTAGTTTAGTATAAATACCACTGTAAGTTGGTATAAATTACCATTGATAATTAATTAGATGCTGCTAGTATTGTATTATGTATAATGTATTATTTATTATGTAATATGTATAATTATTTACCATTGGAGACGATTTCCTTCGTTACATTTCGATTCAGTGAACGTACATACAGCAGTAAACTTAACAGAATCCCCCGTTAGTACAATCGGCTTATCAATTTCCACTAAAACATATTTGTATCGGTTAACTTTGATTTGTTAAGTTTAGTTAACTTGATGACAGTGCTGTATTATGGTATGTCATTTGTCGTGTATTTCCTCTAGTAATTATAATATGAAAGGTGTTACTGAAAGAAGTTCTCATTTTTGATACGAGTATTCAGTACTGAATATATCTGTATAGATCAATACACTTGACAGACAAGACATTATAAACCGGTGTCAGTTGTGACATTATAATATTATATTATTACATATATCACTGCGCTGGCAAGCGCAAAGGTGACCATCCCCTCCCCCCAGCCGCGTGTGCCAGAATGCAGTAATAACTTTTTTCAGTTTTTAGCCAAAAATGGCATTTTGCGACGCCCATAGTGAGGCCCCCACTGCACCAATCAGTCTGAAATTTGGTATACAGTGTCACATAGTCTAGTTCTACTGTAGTTTAAAAGGGCAAGTCTCTATCTCATTTAGTTTTAGAGATACAGCATCGTGCCAAAAGCAATAAATGTCCCGGGTCTATCTATGTATCTATGTATCTATGTATCTATGGATAGACGCTGTTTTACCAAATTTATAATCGTTTTTGAGAGAAAACGACATAAGATAGACACTTCTCGTTTGTTGCATTCGAAAGATAATCGTTTGAATTGTGTAGACGAATAGTTTTCATATTCTAGGTCCAACCAGAACGTCTTAACAAACTGTCATAAAGATAAGACATTTTTCAAATCAACCAAATTTCTTTGAGCTCAATTTACACCCTGAAGACGGCTTCTGATTGAGAAACGGAGACCACACTTATAAAAGATAATCGTCTAAACTTTCAGAAACTATACCGCGAATTTGTGAAACTCTAGTTCTAAGGGTCTCAAATCGCGTCTGAAGTGTTAAGACTGTATGAAAATAGATATGACGATAGTACGTTTTTCACCATAGCGACCTCAAATCTAGTCCAATCGATCTCAAACTTGGTCAGCCTATTTATCTAGATGAGCATAATAATAATACTTCCCTGGCATGACGTTATAACGTCGTGACGTCACGCTATGACGTCACAATGACGTCAAAATTGAAATTTTCGTACTTTAGCGATTCCTGACGGTCTTTACACGTTCTGCTACGTCTAGACATGTCTTACATCGTATTTCACATCAGAAAATACCAAAAATATACCCCAATTATGCCAAAAACTAACAGAAATTAGTTGGCTGGAAAGGTGACCACTTTTGTTGTCAAACTGACACCTTTGCCCGGCCCGGGTTACGGATATCATCGATGGGTTAAATCAGGGAGTTTGCGAAGAGAGATAGAGAGAGAGAGAAAAAGAGAGAGAGAGAGAGAGAGAGAGAGAGAGAGAGAGAGAGAGAGAGAGAGAGAGAAAGTGACAGAAAGAGAGATAGAGAGAAATCAGAAAGGGAAAGATAGTGCAGTGATGATAAAACCCGGAGAGGGCAAAGGTGTCAGTTTGACAACAAAAGTGGTCACCTTTCCAGCCAACTAATTTCTGTTAGTTTTTGGCATAATACATATATATACATATTATGTACCGTAAGTTGGGGTAACTTTGTACCACTTTTTAGCATTCTCCTAAAATAACTCCTTGCCAGAACCACACTCGAAAATTTTTGAACCAAATAATCCCGTTCCAGACCTAGTACACCAGATATAACTAGTGAAATTTTTGGTCCCCTTTCATTTAATTACATTAATTAACGTGTATTTTAGTGTAAGTGGGGTTTTAGAGCATGGGGTAACTTTGGAATGAGGGTGGGGTAACTTTGGACACCCGTCCAAAGTTACCCCACGATAGTAATATTGGAACAAACATACATCCGAACATTTTGCAATGGTAAATAAATGAACCTAAAATGTTTAAATGGGGTTTAAATGGGTCAATATATTAAAAAAGAACAATAGGGTTAGCCAAACGCCCCATGATTTTAAAAAATTTGTTGATGTCGACTCAACTTTTTTGGGTGTGAGGAATGATGAAACTAGCCACCAAATAAAATTTTAGCTCAGTCGGACTTGATTTAGAGGTTGCCGCATCCGGCCTGAAACCCATCAAACTTCAGTAATTTGGGGTCCCTCATCCATCCTGTAGTTTGGTATTGGCCCTCCAGGCGAGTGTGTTAGTTCTTTTTGCTGAATTGGATAGACAGGAAGTGGTCTACTTATGGGTACTGGCTAAATAAAGGAGTTCTGGTACCTGTGCTCCTGCATAGATTGTCTACAAGAACTAGAACACTCGCCTAGAGATCCAATACCACCTAACAAGCTACAGGATGGACGAGGAACCCCAAATTATTGAAGTTTGATGGGTTTCAGGCCGGATTTCTGTGATTTAGCTCCATAAAATAGTTCAAATCCTAGTTTTTTTCACTAACCTATCAAATAGATGGATGGAAATGGGCGTGGAGTGGGCTGAATTTTGGTTATATGGCCCTAAACAATTCAGAGAGGGTCTAAGGCAACTCTACAGACATCAAAAGTTCAAAACCTGTAATGTGGGGTAACTTTGGCACCCCGTCCAAAGTTACCCCAAAATTCAAAAAATGGTGGGGTAACATTAGCCACCCCTATTAGTCTCAATTAAAGTAATTGATCGGGTTTGAAAAATGGTGCCCCGAATTATTTGATCGAAACCCTTCCACTCTATGGAGCAAACTTGATTCGGTCATTAGCCCGGTCAAATCTATGGTACCCATTTTGATTTGAACATTTTTAGCGATTTTGACATCAATTACGTTTGCCCCTAATTAGGAGCTAATTAGCATAGAATTGAGAAAACAAGAATTATTGCATTATGTATTCATAATGCTGTGTTTCCCTGCCCTACCGTTTCACATGTCAGTGACATTGTCACTGCCAACAGGATCAGTATACTTCTCACATAGCTTAGAGTTAGCTAACTCCCAATTTGGATCCATCGCATCCTATTCTCGCTCCGCGAATAATAGGATCCCGGTCCGTTGAGAGCAAGAACTCACGTGCGCGCGATATTAAAGCACGTTTTCAGCAGATCGCGCGTGATAGACCGTTTTTGGAGACCTTTTTAGCTGACCTAGCACTGCTCAAAGATCAATTATGGCCTCATTTCGCATCGTGATGAATCGGCGGGTATTTTCCCATACTCACAAGGCCATGACGATTCCCCCAGTACCCGCAGATTGTCCCAGGACCGAGTAGGAGCTTGCAGCCAGGTCTTTAAAGAATTGCTCATGTTTAGCGTCAATTTTGACCCACTATTCCTCAAATGCTGATACTCGCGGGTATTTTCCGTAAAACTAGAGACAATTATCTGCCAGGAGCAACAAACGAGATGCAAATCGGTTCGGTAGTTCCTTGCAGCCAGGTCTTTGAAAAAGTTTGCTCTAAAATCAATAACGCGCCGGAGGCCTAGATGTGAGATCGATCTCGGTCGCTGCGCGACCTCGATCTCACTCAGGCATCAATGTGGCCAAACTCCCAATCACATGACACTTGCTAACCAGCTTTTGACATTCCAACTTAACTACTTATCTAACATCTCACACTCGACTCGCAAGATGAAAATGTGTATGTAACACGCGAAACGTGCGGCAGAGCATTTCATGTTTTGTTGAGTGGCGCGCGCACACACGTCCATCAAACTGTGTCAATGAGGTGTTTGATGAAGGAGTAAAGTCGGATTTTTTGAAACTGTCACCCCCCTAGAGTTTTCAAATTTCTTTAAATAACCATAAGTCCGGTTCCTGATGAGATAGAGACTTGAAATTTGGAAGTTACGAAGATCTTGCTAAGTTCTTCCAAACCTCCAAATTTCAAGTCTCTATCTTATCAGGAACCGGAGATATGACAAATTTTGTTATTTCAGGGGGGTGACAGTTTCAAAAAATCCGAGTATAGCTCGTCACTGTGCGCGCGGCTCTAGTTGCTACACCGTTGCCCTCGCAACGAAAGTGTGACCAAAAAATGTCCCTCTACCGATTAGTTAGTATACCAAAATGTCGTTTTCGAATTCTAACCCTGCTATGCCTTTTTACAAAGTAAAAAGGCATCCGGGTGAATGCCTTCGGCATTCACCCGGGCAGGGAAAAAATTGTACCGTTAGTTAGACATTTGTAGGTCAATTACTTGTACACCCAAAATTTATGCCAAATCTGTCGTTATCTTTTTGTAATTTTGGACTAAAGCCAAATTTTGAAAGTGTCCAAAGTTACCCTGCAAAACAAAGTTACCCCAGATTACGGTATCCTTATTATAATTTGCAAATGCGTGGCGTGGTGATGGTGTAGTATCCCACGTGCAAATAGAGGGGGTTGCCAAGGAGGTGGCTTGGGAGGGGTATTGGAGGTTGTGGGGGGGATACTGCACGTGCATGTTTTTGATTGTTTGTTGCGTGTTCCTGTGTGGTGTTCCTGTGGTGTTTTTGGATCTAATGTTGGGGCCGCCATGATTGTCAAAGCCTTTCTACCTGATTCTCTACACAGCTACAATTCTACGGATCTTTATCACCTGATTCTACATGTTATTCAGCGGGATTTCCCTTGATGTTTATCACCAGCACTCTACCACTACCAACCTCCGTATTCTTTACCCCGACATGGAGAGACGAAGAGTGAGAGGGGAGAGAAACATAGAGACGGGTGGGGGTGGGTGTTTTAGGACTTCAATGGGCTTTCTAGTCCTTATTATAAAGTACAAATGAACGTCGTGATGAGTGTGATGTAGTATCATCACGTGCAAATAGAGGGGGGTTGCCAAGGAGGTGGCTTGGGAGGGGTATTGGAGGTGGGATACTGCACGTGCATTCTATTGTTTGTTTGTTGCGTGTTCCTGTGTTGTTCCTGTGGTGTTTTGGGATCTACTACAGCTGCTGCCCCATGATTGCCAAAGCCTTTCTACCTACGCACCCCGTTGATTCTCTACACATGTCTACAATTATACGGATCTTTATCACCTAATTCTACATGTTATTCAGCGGGATTTCCCTTGATGTTTATCACCAGCATTCTACCACTACCGACCTTCGTATTCTTGACCCCGACATGGAGAGAGTAAGAGAGGGGGAGAGAGACATGGGGACGGGTGGGGGGGGGCTATTGTAGGACTTCAATGGGCTTTCTAGTCTATATTATAAAGCAGAGAACAGTGCAAGACAAAGTTTGGGGGAGGGGTTTTTAGAGTTTGCACGTGGAAAATTGACGTGTTGTTAGGGGTGTTTGGTGGGGGGTTTGGGGAGTTGCCATGATGGTGGGCAAGAGTGTTAATACTGCACGTGCATGTTGTTGGGTGTTTTATTGCGTGTTCCTGTCGTGTTTTGTGGTGTTTGGCCATCTACTGCTGAGGCCCCGATGAATGCCACAGCTTTTCTACCAACTAGTACCAAAAACCAATCAAATTGGTTTGGATGACCCGGGGCCCAAAGGCGTCGGAATGCGACCTTCACCAGCTACAATAGTGTTTTTCTTGACGCATTTTTAGATTTTCCTACAAAAGTAATGTTTTATCCTACCAACATTTTGCATCTCGACGCCTAATTTGGGCCCCGGGTCATCGAAACCAATTTGATTGGTTTTTGGTACTAGTTTCTCTTCTTTTTGGTATGATGTTTCTCTTTTTTGGTAAATCTGCTGCACATACTTCGATATTTTTACGTCAAACACCAATTCAAAGTTTCTAGTATCAGCCATTCAGCGAATGATTGTATTAAATCATAAATATGTGAATAAATCCAGAAGGATGCGAGATACGAGGTGTGCGGACTCTAGTGCTACACTCTAAGTCTAACACGGCGTCATACACATTTTTATTTGGAATTTCTATCTGGGATTTCTATTTTGAATTTCTATCTGGAAGAACCGCACGTGCAGATGCGCCGCCCCGCGGCTCAAATTCACGTGCGAGATTAAAGAGAGAGACGCACATTAACGTTGTACGTTTGTCTCTCACTCTCTCTTGAAAACCCGCACGTGCAGATGCGCCGCGCCGCGGCTCAAATTCACGTGCGTGTTATACAGATTCTGACAGAAAATACGATCACAAAATTCCATATAAAAATGTGTATGACGGACTGTAAAGAGGACTCTATATTTAGATTTAGATAAAGAGTCCAAATAATTCTAAACTCTAGGAGGACTCTTTATCTAAAAAGTCTACACAGGGCGGACTCTTTATCTAAAAAGTCTAAACAAAGTGGACTCTATATCTACATAAATCTAAATTAGATATAGAGTCCGCCTTTCGCCGCGAACTCGAGATTTCGGCCGTTAGGCCGGAAACGAGAGTTTGCTCTACCCCTATACTAATTTAGAAGTGTTAGGGCCGTTATTTGGGTTCGAGGTTAGGGTTAGGGTTAGTGTTAGGGTTAGGTTTTGGGTTGGGTTAGAATTTTAGACATAGAGTCCGGGTTGGAGGATTTGGCGCCAAAATGTACTAGAGGACTCTATATCTAAAAATTCTACACAGGGCGGACTCTTTATCTAAAAAGTCTACACAGGGAGGACTCTTTATCTAAACTTTTTTCAAAGTCTAACTGTAGATAAAGAGTCCGTTTTTAGATATAGAGTCCGCCTTGGATTTAGATAAAGAGTCCGTTAGCACTAGAGTCCGCCCACCGAGATACGACTTTTTGTTCGGGGAACGACCCCCCATAAATGGATGTTTCCGGTTCGGATGAGCTATAAACGAAGTCTCTCCGACCACCCAGTCCGGAGATAGGTGGGAAATGCATATTTAATTAGGGCATAATTAGGTCTTAATTAAGGTTGTATGAAACGAAAAATATCCTATTACACGCACCCTATCGAGGACTATGACTCCACAAAATTTCAACTTTGTAGCTTTAACCGTTTTCAAGAGCTAAGCTCCCGGGATTTGGGTCGTGTATATATATATATATAGATCTATAGACGACACTTTTATACCCGGATTTGACACCCCTACCGTTTCGGCATCTTAGCTCCTATCAGTCTGTAACTTTGGATGCCAGAAGTGATAGTAAAAGGAAAGCTGGATACCAAGTTTCAAAACTCTAGCTCAACTGCATGCTTGTGTAATTTGATCCCGAAATCCGGTCTCATCGCGTTCGTATGGTACTGCACTGGGGGAGTGAAGGGAGAGTGTGCACTTTAGAGGCTTCGCGCCCCCTACTTCACACACATTCGTCATTCTTTCTCTTTCTCTATTTCTTTCTCTCTCTCTAGCTTCGGGGCCGAACGGCCCCTCGCATCTTTCTTGCTTTCTTGGAGGGGGGGGGGTGGATGGGCCCCGGGGCACTTGCCAGTGCAGTGATTCGTATCCCAGCTTTAATAACTCTACACAGCTCCAGTTCTACAGATTTTTATCACCTGATTCGGTATGTTCTTCAGCTGCAGTACTCTAAAGACTTCCCTGTACCAGCTTCCATTATATTCACCAGCCCGATATGAAGACGACGATAGAGAGAAAGAGGGGGAGAGAGAGAGAGAGAGAGAGAGAGAGAGAGAGAGAGAGAGAGAGAGAGAGAGAGAGAGAGAGAGAGAGAGAGAGTGAGGGGGGAGGGAATCGAATGATGGGGTGAGAGGGATAGAGAGAGAGGGGGATAGGGGATAGATGGAGACTATCCATTGGAGAGGGGACAGGGAAAGAGAGGGAGATGGAGAGGGGGAGAGAGAGACATGGAGACGGGGGGGAATGTTATAGGACTCCAACTGGCTGTAAGGGGGTTATGGGGTGAGTTGGTCAACATAGCGGGGGCGGGGGGAAGGAGGGTGTTGAGGAATGAGTATTCAATAATGTGGGGCGAGAGCAGTCAGTAGATATTGAGAGGATTCGATAGGGGTGGGGGGAGTCAGTAGGGGGCGAGAGTAGTTTTGGGTCTTTTGCCTGGGCTCTCTAGTTATGTATAAACCTGAGTCGGAGTTAACGCAGTACCAGCCAGTATCAGAAGCAGCCGAAATAACATCCGTGGTTGGTGTAGATTTGCTGAGCACAGTGGTTGCACTGGCACCAGAACCGATCTCAAAAGTTACCGGCTGTAAATAATTGATCAATCAAGTTGTCATATAGCGTTGTAAGATAGCTACATTAACAATATAAATACATAATATTGAAAACCTAAAAAGTTGACGTATGTGTGAATTATAATTATAGAATTATAGAATTATATACCCTGCTAACTTAAATAACCCGCCAGTGGCGAGAAGTCCCACTAGCGCGCTCTCAATAAACAGCCAGTCCAGCGGCAGATTATTTCCCACTGGCAGGTTATTTATTTTGAACTCCTATGTACATTCAAAGTGTGTGGTAATGATCAGTTCTTACTAAAATACAGAGGGAACATTATGTGCAACACTTACACACTACATTGGAGAGAAAGAAAGGGACACATTCCGTCAATTACTCTCCTCTTTATCTCCCCTTTTGTCTCACTATCTCTTCCTCTGTGTTATTGTGACTCCCCCCTTATGGGGCCCTTTTCTTTTTCACCCCCTTTTTCCTTAGCACTGCTTAGTAACTGTTACCAACATGTACCTCAATTGTGAGGTGTTTTTAACATTTCTCATTTCTTTGTGTGTTTTGTTAGTGTTCTCTCTCTTTTGGGTGTAAACTTTAAAAAAAACAAATAAAGCAGGGTATATAACCCCTAAACTCTGACCATGCCGTTATTGGTTTAAAAACCCCCCCCCGCCCTCCCTGGGGTTTCCCCCTCGGGTCGTCGTCGGATTTTTTAAAAAAAAATTTTCCGCCGCGCGGGTAAAATCCACTAACTCTCCCAGCGGCGCGCTGGGAGAAAGTTATCTGAAAAAACGCGCCCTTGGGCCCGAGTTTATGCCTCATATATTATAATTTTTACAATTAAAACGCGCATTTTTAAGGTCTAAATTAGGAATTTTTTATATTCCGCAAAGCTAAAACTTCCCCTTGATTTGGGGCCCTTTTCGACCAAACACTGGAAAAGTAATGGGGAAAGGGGGAACCTCCCTGGACAATTTCTGGGGGGGAAAGGGGGGGAGGAGAGGGGGGGAAAGGGAGGGGGGGGGGGGAGGGGGGGGGAAGGGAAAAAAAAAGGGGGGGGGGGGCCCGGAAAAAAGGGGGGGGCCCCCGGGGGTTTTTTTTTTTTCCCCCCCCCCCGGGGGCATGTCCCTTTTCGCCCTCTCCTCTCCGGGGGGGAAAATGGGGGGAAAAGAAATTTTTTATGTGCCCTCTCGCCCGTTTTGTTTTTTTGTTCTTTAGTCCCTTTTCCCCTGTTGTTTTCCGCCTGTACGTTATCAGTGCTTGTGATAGCAAATGCAACTGTAATATAACAATATTTATTTGTGCTTTAATTGAATAGAACTAAATTTCAATTAAAATTGTATTTAAAATTATGACTTACATTTAGTTGCTACAGATGCAACAGAGAGGTCAATGAGAAATCCAAGATCAACTTGTTGACCTGTGGAGAGATCGATGCTTATTCATGGGGACATTTATAATAATGGGGACCTGTCAGGCCAATGCTCTGACCATAGTTCTCGCGCGCTCCGCGTGCAGAACGGGATTTGAGAGAAACGAGAATGGGTCAATGCTCTGACAGATGGGGACAGTAGTTTTAGTAAAAAGAACAAAATTCGATTAAAGCACACATATAATATAGTCGAATTTTTTAACTAAGGGACAGGGGCCAATTGAGGAAAATCGAAAGACGGATGCTGAGTGATTTAATTATCGCTAATTATCGCTGTGTAATTATCATTTATCGCTAATTATCGCTAATATAAATGCTAATTACTACAAAGTAGTCGTATACATTACGATCGTAATGATTTCCAGCCGGCCCATACGGCAGCACTTGGTAATGAAATTACTCATCTGTTATTATTGCTTGTGGAGGTATGCAATAAAAATTAAAAGGGGTGACTTCGTAACCAACGTCGGGGGCAACATCGGGGGCAAGCAAGTGGCATCGGAAGTTCTTAGTCTCACAAGGGCTCTGAACTCAGTACACTCAGCCCTGGTGATACCAGGGGCACGGAGAAGTTGCGGGAAAAAAAAAAAAAAAAAAAAAAAAAAAAAAAAAACCAACGGCAGCACCTACCTTCACGATACAATTGTACAAAGGAAGTAATGGGGTTGTGTGTTAGGCAGGTACCAAAGGACTTGATGTGAACTCGACTAACATCCGTCACGTCTACACCTATCATAATGGGGGAGGGAGTTTGTTACAATAACTAGGAGGGAGAGGGAGAGAGAGGGAGAGAGAGAGAGAGAGAGAGAGAGAGAGAGAGAGAGAGAGAGAGAGAGAGAGAGAGAGAGAGAGACAGAGAGAGAGATACAGAGAGAGATACAGAGAGAGACAGAGAGAGACAGAGAGAGACAGAGAGAGACAGAGAGACAGACAGAGAGACAGACAGAGAGACAGACAGAGAAACAGAGAGACAGAGAGACAGAGAGAGAGAAACAGGGACAGAGACAGAGAGAGAAACAGAGACAGAGAGAGATCATATAACAAAATCTACGTACTTGAGAATGCCTTATCTGTATCAACTGTCTGAGATCCGGCCGATGTAGTGAAGTCCATTGCTGAAATAAATAGGAATAGGAACACGTGGAATATAAAATGAGTTAAATTAACTCATTTTATATATATTATAATGGACTATACCAAGTATCAAATAATGAACTATTTAACCTCCATAGTAGGGGAAAAATTAAACAGCTGCTGTTGACTGTTGAGTAATGAGTATTACCCAGTACGTAACAGGAACCGACCGAATCAGGAAATACTGGTCCCTGATTGGCTGATAACCAGTCACGTGACCTAAATAACGAGTTCTGATTGGTTATTTACTTGTTTCGGTCGGTTCCTGTTACCCAGTACGTAACTAACGAACTAACCTTTTTCCATAAGGGAAACAACGGTTGCTCCAGGATCCGTAATAACCTTCGTGTCAGATATAGCTGCAAACTATAAAGAGGTATACGAAAATTTATATTAGAGTGATGAAGATATCAGGATATATTAGATTTATGTCAACGAAAATGTACAAAATAAGATCAATGTAATCAATAGTAGTAGTGTACTAGTAAATATATAAATATATTCAACAAACCGTAGCGTCATCATAGAACAGCAGTTTTTTAGAATTAGTTCCCTTAGCAACCTGCAAATTAAATGGTTACCATAGCAACAACAAAATTATTGAAACTGGAAACAACCCTGCCAGAAATAGATGGTCCATATAGGTCAATATTAGCTCAATTAACGGGGCTATATCGTGCAAAATTACATTGTGGATTGGGCGATTTATTGATCAATACAGGTCCGTATTGTGCCCAATATATTGGCCAAATTGAGCAATATACCGTGGAATATATTGAACAAATGTGGTCCAAATGCGCGCGCATCCGTGGTGCTGAAACGTTGTACTCTCAACATCTCAAATACTGTGCGCGCTCCCGTACCATGGAGAGCGGCGTCCCAAAATACGCTGGCCGACTGCTGCACCCAATAACGATTTGAAACCAACGTTATACGAACCAATTGTCGTATGCACTTACCTATACCGAGTGTAGGAAAACTTCCACTTACTGAAAATTGTACTTGCCATGTTCGAACCTCTCTTCCCCTAATGGAATAAAAGTTTTTTATTTGGATGTAGTTCTTGTTTAATTGGTTGCTGTGTGTTTGTTAGAAATGTGGTAAAGAAGCACATAATATGATATATAATATATACATATACAGTCGGACCACGATTTAACGGCACCCTCGGGGAAAAGGGTTTTGTCCGTTAAATCATAATTGGGGAGACTGGAGAGTAATGGGGATGCAAGATTTAAAGAACTGCAAATGTATGAGTTCCCCAGAAAACAATAAACTATAGATTGTTTTGTTCAAACCACGAGCTTTATTGGGTCGATCTAGGCAAAAACATGACGTACAACGTACGTACCTTGCTGATTTCTACATGTGTCATTGCCTGTCTGTACCCGATAATACTGAAAATCACAAGTCCTCCCAGAATAGTCGTGGAGCAGTTGACCACCGTGATAATGATACTGGGAGGAACTTGTTTTAATTTCAGAAACTGACAACCAATCAGAAATCTGTATTTAGGTCACGTGACTGGTTATCAACCAATCAGGGACAAGTATTTCCTGAATCCGGCAGCTCCTTTAGCTCACCTGTCTCGAATGATGTTATCACAGTTCTTGGTGAAAGACACGATAGCTCCAAACCCGATACCCAGTGAGTAGAAGATCTGAGAGGCTGCCGCAGACCAGACACGGACATCTAGCAGTTGTTGGGCTGAAATGGGATTGGAAGTGATAATAGTAACCATGGTAACCTTGGACCAGACACGAACATCTAGCACTTGTTTGGGCTGGAGGGAGTGGGAAGTGGTAGTTAGTGTTACACCATGGTAACACCATGGTATCACAATGGTATCACAATGGTAACACCATGGTAACACAATGGTAACACAATGGTAACACAATGGTAACACAATGTTAACACCTGCACCATGGTAACACAATAATTACCTCAGGTGTAAGAAAGTAGACAATACCGTCATTGGCTCCCTCCAGGGTAACTCCCCGAAACAACAGAATAATCAGAACAACGTAGGGTGCAGTTGCCGAGAAATAATACAACCTGAATATAGAGATAGCATTAAACAACCAATCAGAACTCGTTATTTAGGTCACCTGACTGGTCATCAGCCAATCAGAGACCAGCTAGAACTGACTTACTTTTCCAGTAGTTGCGATACCCCGGGCAATGCACACGAAGATGGTAACCCAAGCAATAACGAGACATATATAACAAGGGTCGGGTTAAAAGTCCCTATATTCTGTTGTTTCGGGGAGTTACCCTGGAGGGAGCCAATGACGGTATTGTCTACTTTCTTACACCTGAGGTAATTATTGTGTTACCATGGTGCAGGTGTTAACATTGTGTTACCATTGTGTTACCATTGTGTTACCATTGTGTTACCATTGTGTTACCATTGTGTTACCATTGTGATACCATTGTGATTATCACAATGTGATACCATGGTGTTACCATTTTGATACCATGGTGTAACACTAACTACCACTTCCCACTCCCTCCAGCCCAAACAAGTGCTAGATGTTCGTGTCTGGTCCAAGGTTACCATGGTTACTATTATCACTTCCAATCCCATTTCAGCCCAACAACTGCTAGATGTCCGTGTCTGGTCTGCGGCAGCCTCTCAGATCTTCTACTCACTGGGTATCGGGTTTGGAGCTAGATCGTGTCTTTCACCAAGAACTGTGATAACATCATTCGAGACAGGTTAGCTAAAGGAGCTGCCGGATTCAGGAAATACTTGTCCCTGATTGGTTGATAACCAGTCACGTGACCTAAATACAGATTTCTGATTGGTTGTCAGTTTCTGAAATTAAAACAAGTTCCTCCCAGTATCATTATCACGGTGGTCAACTGCTCCACGACTATTCTGGGAGGACTTGTGATTTTCAGTATTATCGGGTACAGACAGGCAATGACACATGTAGAAATCAGCAAGGTACGTACGTTGTACGTCATGTTTTTGCCTAGATCGACCCAATAAAGCTCGTGGTTTGAACAAAACAATCTATAGTTTATTGTTTTCTGGGGAACTCATAGATTTGCAGTTCTTTAACTCTTGCATCCCCATTACTCTCCAGTCTCCCCAATTATGATTTAACGGACAAAACCCTTTTCCCCAAGGGTGCCGTTAAATCGTGGTCCGACTGTATATGTATATATTATATATCATATTATGTGCTTCTTTACCACATTTCTAACAAACACACAGCAACCAATTAAACAAGAACTACATCCAAATAAAAAACTTTTATTCCATTAGGGGAAGAGAGGTTCGAACATGGCAAGTACAATTTTCAGTAAGTGGAAGTTTTCCTACACTCGGTAAGTGCATACGACAATTGGTTCGTATAACGTTGTCAGATTGCGCGACCCTCTTTTGTAAACGCTGAGCCGGCTTGCGTGAGCGAGGGTTACGAAAGTAACAAGTATAACGTTGGTTTCAAATCGTTATTGGGTGCAGCAGTCGGCCAGCGTATTTTGGGACGCCGCTCCTCATGGTACGGGAGCGCGCACAGTATTTGAGATGTTGAGAGTACAACGTTTCAGCACCACGGATGCGCGCGCATTTGGACCACATTTGTTCAATATATTCCACGGTATATTGCTCAATTTGGCCAATATATTGGGCACAATACGGACCTGTATTGATCAATAAATCGCCCAATCCACAATGTAATTTTGCACGATATAGCCCCGTTAATTGAGCTAATATTGACCTATATGGACCATCTATTTCTGGCAGGGAACAAAGTGTCAAAATATCATAGCTAGTCCAATAAATACTGCAGCTGCAGTAACCATGGCAACTTAGTAAGTTACTTACGGCATTGATTGTAACCATGGCAACTTACGGCATTGATTGTAATCTTTCCCAATAGATCATTGTCATCATTGGTGAACCACCAAATCACTCCACACTCAGAAGGAACGGTTGAGTCCCACGTGAAATCGAGCGACAGCTGAAATTGATAATCACGAATAGACAAAGGAATACTGTTTTATAGTTATATATGATCTGATTTAGTATCTGATTTAGTATCTGATTTAGTATCTGATCTACCTAGTATTCGTGGTGTGATCTGCCAGTGGTGTGATTTTATATAAACCTACCTCTGTCTTCCAGTTGGTTATGCCAGGAAGATGGTATACAGTAGCTCCATCATTCTCACTTTGAGTTAGCTCACTGAGGAATGTCTTGGAAATGGAATCAGCTGCAGTGCTTGATTCTGTCTTTACCTCGCCTGTAGAATGCGATATATTAATTAAGTGATTGATTATAGGAGTTATACAAAGTATATATTTAATTAATTGAAATAATTAAAGCTTCTTTTGCAATTATAATCGGACCCCGATTTAGTGGCATCCTCGGGGGGAAAATCCTGCCACTAAATCGGGGTGCCACTAAATCGGGGGCCACTAAATCGGGGGCCACTAAATCGGGGTCCGACTGTATAGTGTTTACTACATATCTATACATACTACTACTATACATCACTGCGCTGGTAAGCGCAAAGGTGACCCCATCCATGATCCCCCGAAAAAAATTTCCCCCAAAAACGGCCCGCTTGCTCACA
The DNA here is from genome assembly GCA_020137815.1 of Hormiphora californensis. Taxonomy (NCBI): domain Eukaryota; kingdom Metazoa; phylum Ctenophora; class Tentaculata; order Cydippida; family Pleurobrachiidae; genus Hormiphora; species Hormiphora californensis. The sequence goes on along the minus strand of CM035361.1, from coordinate 5,467,698 downwards.
GCGTATATATAGTTATTTCATACTTTTAGCCCATTTTGGCACTTTTTGACATGCCATAACTCCCGAACCGGAAGAGCTAGGAAGCTGAAATTTTGTACTTAGAAGCTTCTTGTAGACCTCCATCGATGGTAAAAATTTCAAGTGGCTAGCTCTTTTTGTTCAAAAGTTATAACACCACCCCCAAAACAGGAAATTCAGTGTGGGGATAACTAGGTTGATACATACCGCGTGGGCCAATAAAAAGGGAGGGTCTTAAATCTTAGATTTCTCCGGCACCTTAATTCCAATGGTTCTGAAATTTTGACACAATGTTCATGAGCTTATGCCAGATATGTGTACAGAGTTTCAAGTCCAAAAATGCAAAAATTCATTAATGACCCTAAATTCATGATTTTAAGCCAATGTAGGATTTCTCTATTCGTTTTTTTTCTCGTTTTTTAGGGACCTCTTTTGCACTCCACGCCGGATATGTGATACTGGGTACAACAAAGGAAATTCGAGACATATTGCAATCTTGCTAACATGATTTTGTAACAACCTGATTACGTTTTTTCTTGCTTACATGGAGGTCACATTACGCTTGTTGTTACCAATCAGTATAGGCATTGGTAAGCTTCCATTAGCAAGGTTTCGATTTACTAATGTCTCAACTAACGGTTTGTTAATGGACTATCGGTTAAATGTTAATTTATGCAGTTATTAACGAAAATTTGAAAATTTAAAAAAATTAATTTTTTTTAATTTAACAGTTTTTCATACCAGAATGAACTTAAATGATTAAAGCATAACCCAGCTAGGTTTTGATTTCATCTCTACAGTGCAAATTTCTCATTTTCAGCGAAAATATGTTTTTTGAAAAAATGATCATTTTTAATTCATTAATTTCACCCACTAAACTTTATTCATTTTCAATGAAATTTCAGATTGCCATTGAAAAATGTTAATACTATTGAGTGGCTGCAATTTTGCGATCCAAATCGACTTGGAACAAGGGAAAACCTCCAATTAACTATAAAAAAAGGAATTTCGGTTCATTAATGAATTTCTGCATTTTTGGACTTGAAACTCTGTACACATATCTGGCATAAGCTCAACAACATTGTGTCAAAATTTCAGAACCATTGAAATTAAGCTGCCCGAGAAATCTAAGATTTAAGACCCTCCCTTTTTATTGGCCCACGCGGTAGATAGATAGATAGATGTATAGACGCTTTGTTACCTTACGTTTGGTCCCAGTTTAAGACGAACCAGACATCGTACGACCTTAAACCAAGCGGCATTCGACAGACAATTGTCTCGTGCATGTACCCATCTGGGTGGCGACTCTCCATCTTACCTATGACGCGCGCAATGACGTCACGAGTGACGTCATTGCGCGAGACCGACTAACTTTTTTCAAACGCCTCTAGCACCCTGGAGACTTGTTCCGATTTCTGATTTGATGAAAAATCGTTACCGGCAAATTGTCTGAACTTTCAGATACTGTATAGCGAATTTTCGTAGCTTATCATTTGGAGCCCTTAAATTGCGTCGGAAGTCAAAAATTTGACGAAAAATTCAGCAAAATGAACGTTTTTCGAACAAAAACTCCCTTTCCTGACCACTGTGGTCAATGAAACTTTACAAGCTCCTTTGGGGTATTGATTAAAAAATATAGTGATGCAATTACGTCGTTACGACGTCACTAATTACGTCAAATTACGTCATTATGACGTCTAAAATACGATTTTCACAGAAATTCGTCTCGTTTCTCATATAACGCATCATTTCGACAATAGTACATCATGAAATAATGTCATGCTGCGATTAGAAACCAAAAAGGGACCTAAATTAAGCCAAAAACTAATTGAAATTAGTTGGCGGGAAAGGTCACCCACTTACACCTTTGCCTGCTGCCGGGATCAGGGATATAAGAGGTGAATATAATGGAATAAGACAGTGATAGAGAGTGTGATATAGTGTGAGAGAGAGAGAGAGAGAGAGAGAGAGAGAGAGAGAGAGAGAACGAGAGAGAGAGCAAGAGAGAGAGAGAGAGAGAGATATACAGGGACAGGGGGACAGGGAGACAGGGAGGAGAGAGAGGGATAGAACGAACAGGAATAAGTTACCCTCGAAAAATAAGAGATTGAGATACCGAGGGATAGAATGAGAGTTCGTGGTGATACCCGGCAGTAGCAAAAGGTGTAAGTGGGTCACCTTTCCCGCCAACTAATTTCAATTAGTTTTTGGCTTAATATCTATACATATATATAATAGCTGATATACTACACATATTGTGCACTGAACGAATCAATGTGGATTTTCATTAATTAATTAGCAATTAACATTATGATTATAATCAATTAACTTACACGATGTTGATTGTACTGTGGAGGCGTGGAAAAGGAGCAATAATCCAAGGACGGGATTGAGAAGCAAGTAACTTCTTCTCATGGCCTGGTCTGTCCTAACCCACCACTACAGCTGCACACCTACTAATTATTTTTTATTAGTTGCAATTAGTTAATTAGTATTATATTAACTACATATCTGTCTTAATTAAACTTGCAGCTAGTTAACTAAGTTAAGTTGACTACATATTTTCAAATAGGTAAAGAAAGCATAGTGAAAATGGCTGTAGACGATGGGAATTACGTATGAGAAAATCAGATCCATATCTTTTCACCCCACCCACGCCCCTTAAAACTTTAATTATAATACTGGATGATGACGTAGCAATGCCTAGGAAGATAAGGAGAGAGAGAGAGAGATCAAAACGCACGTCTCAGATACACAGATGGTGGCGAAAAAAAGTTAGACAAACAAGCTATGATGACCTGGTTAAAAAGAAAACACACCGCACCCCTTTAAACTTTAAATAATACTGGAGAGAACTAGCAATTCCTTAGGAAGAGTAAAGGAGAGAGAGAGAAGATAAAACGGCTCAGATACAAGAGAGGGGGAAAGAAAGAGTAGACAAGAAAGCAGAAGACGCGAGTTAAGAAGAGAGAAACCGATAGACACCTAGCTATAGAGTAAGATAGCTTTATATCCTCGTTCAGCGATCTTGCTCTTCTATATAGAGAGAGCATTCCTTGTTATATACGATAGTAGCTAGACTCTAGTCTCATCTATCTAGCTACTCTCTCTCTGCATCATCCTCTCTCTCTAGTCTCTCTCTCTCTCTCTCTCTCTCTCTCTCTCTCTCTCTCTCTCTCTCTCTCTCTCTCTCTCTCTCTCTCTCTCTCTCTCTCTCTCTCTTTCTCTCTCATCTCGCTGTAGGAAATGATAACAGTACGGTGCGTTTTACAGCTATAAAGTCAGCACATTTTCCATGGTAAAATGGTATGAATCGGTCAAGAGAATAGCGGGAAAATAACAGGTGTCTATGTCACCAAGTGGGGAGTCATATACCTGTATAAAAAGTACACCCTGTATGAAGAGCTGCATACATCGGTTTCAGACCTGTATAGTTTACAGGAGATGAAGCATCAAGTTAACCATGGCTCCAGAATCCAGGTATCTGCTGCAGAGTACCAAAGTAATATATCACGTATTATCACACGTGATTAGCTTGTCAGATGACATGATGATGTAATCTGTGGTGTGTGTTCTGAAACATATAGGAAATTTGGCCTACCTTAATTGGAATTTTATACAGTCGGACCCCGATTTACCGGGATGCTTGGGGGAAATGGGTTTGTCTGGTAAATCGGGGTGCCCGCCCTACTAAACTTTTATCAAACGAACCATCTCATTTAAACCTCATTTTACGTGACTCGATCGAGGCAAACGTCACACTAGGTGAAAATCAGGTAGAGTACCTAGGTAAAACGTGGTTCGTTTGATGACGTGGTTCGCTTGATGAAAGTTTAGTAGGGCGGTATTATATCTGAGTGATACATGACAGTTTTCTCTACATAAAGGGAACTTTTCCCGTTACCATAATTTCAGGGGTCATTCACAAATAAAAGTCGACCGTCGACAGTTGTCCCACCTTCTCACCCCTGAACAACAACATAAACATTTTGATTCTCAGTATCCATGTGCTATCCCCGGAATTGTTAAGATCTCATTACTGCTCAGGAATTACAAGAATCAATTATTTTCGTTCTTATCTACTCACAATCCGGTCTATGAACAACTCAGGAACCGTTTTATAAGTTCATTCCACTGCACGATACCAGCTGTCTATGCACCATGGTGCTTGCATGATGTGTGTTTAAAAACAGCTGTTTTACTGTCTTTACCATCACCTTTGATACCCCGCTTCTCCTCTCAAGTTCATGGAATAATCTCGCCCCTCTCTCTCCCTTCTCTCTCACTCGTTTCTTAGAGATTTCCAGATTTCTGAGGATGAATTCAGAGCTTTCTCTATCTCTTTCTCTCTTTCTCTCTCTTCCTCTATCTCAGAGCTACGCACAGCTATACTGAGCAGGTTGTTCCTAGAATTAAAGGCCCCAGCTAAATATATGCATGGTACCATACCACATAACTTCTCGGAAGATTTTATATACCCTGCTAACTTAAATAATGCGCCAGTGGCGAGAAGTCCCACTAGCGCGCTCTCAGTAAACAGCCAGTCCAGCGGCAGATTATTTCCCACTGGCAGGTTATTTATTTTTAACTCCTACGTAACATTCAAAGTGTGTGTAAATGATCAGTTCTTACTAAAATACAGAGGGAACACTATGTGCAACACTTACACACTACATTGGAGAGAAAGAAAGGACACATTCCGTCAATTACTCTCTCTTTATCTCCCCTTTTGTCTCACTATCTCTTTCTCTGTGTTATTTGTGACATGCCCCTTATCAGGCTATTTCTTTCTTTCACTCTCTTTCCTTAGCAACTGCTTAGTAACTGTTAGGGGAAACTCTAACTGAATGGCATCCCATTAATGGGATCCCATCAGCAGTACAACTCTAACTGATAATGAACCACAGTGATGGTTCTTTCTCTGTATTCTCTCTGTGTGCGCGCCCAATCAATCAATGCCCGGGCATGCCCAATGTACTGCTACAGAGAGAATACAGAGAAAGAACCATCACTGTGGTTCATTATCAGTTAGAGTTGTACTGCTGATGGGATCCCATTAATGGGATGCCATTCAGTTAGAGTTTCCCCTTACCAAACAGTGTACACTCAATTGTGACGTGTTTTTAACTATTTCTCAGTTCTCTTTGTGTGTTTTGATTAGTGTTCTCTCTCTTGTTGGTGTGTAATACTTGAAATAAACAACTAAAGCAGGGTATATAACCCATAAACTCTGACCACTGGCACGTTATAGGTTTAAACCCCTCCGCCTCTCCCTCGGCTCCGCCTCGGGATCGTCGTCGTGATTTAAACCAGTTTATCCGCCAGCGGCGGATAAACTCCAGCTAACTTCTCCCAGCGGCGCGCTGGGAGAAAGTTATCTGAAATAACGCGCCAGTGGCCAGAGTTTATGCCTCATATATCAACCAGCTATTAAAGCTGATCTCAAGTGATGAAAATCAGACGATCACGCTCATGTTACTTCCTGAACCAGCTCCCTCTCAATTTTTTTAGTTTGCCACAGTTTTTAGAATTTCTAATCGATTACTAGCTATATTGGAACGATTGCAATTATTATAGTGGAGGTGTGTACATTGTACATTCATAATAATATATACCCCCAAGTTTCAATTTGCTTGCTAGAGTTGGGGCCTCTCGCACAACTATTCCTCGATTTATCGGGCTCCGTAGGGGAAATTGATCCTAGCCTCAGCTATTATAGAGGTTCCTGTAATTAAAGGGCCTAAAAACCCAATTTTTGCCCACCAAAAACGACCACTCCAACTTAACATTTGATGTATTGGAGTGGCCTTTTTGTACATAAAAGTTATCAAACATGCCCCAGCTTATCACAGGGATGCTTATCAGTTTCACTGTCAAGCTGATATTCCCACGGTGGTCTTGGCAACGCGCGATACAAACCTATATTGCTTGCACGCTTCACTCTTTTCAGGAACGAGTGGGCGCGTGTGACAGCTGAAATCACAAGAAAAGACACTCCATTCCTTTTCCATCCGAAGACACTCGAGAGGGCATGCACGCCTCACCCCAATTGTGTCCCGGTAAAACGAGGTTGTTAAGATTCAAAGAATCCCATCTCCCTGCGAATCCTTTTTCTGTTCAATTCTCCGTAAAACTATTTCCCAATACACTACTTGTGTCTCTAGTCTCTAATGAGAGTTCCGAGAAATGTAGAGTTCCTAAATAAATAATAATATTTGGGGAGAGAGAAGGAGAGGGAGAAAGAGAATGATGGTGACAGTTCTGATTAAAGAGAGAGCCCAATTTAAATCTTGTTTGTTTACTGGATTTAATTCCAGGTAGACACTATGAAGCAAGAAGAGAGAGAGAAGAGTAGAGAGAGAGAGCGCGGAGAGGAGGAGAAGAGAAGAGAGAGAGAGAGAGAGAGAGAGAGAGAGAGAGAGAAGAGAAGGAGAGAGAGAGAGAGAGAGAGAGAGAGAGAGAGAGAGAGAGAGAGAGAGGAGAGAGAGAGAGGAGAGGAAGTAGAGAGGAGAGATAGAGAGAGGAGAGAGAGAGATCGATATACGAAGAGAAGCGTCGCGAGCGAGCAGAGAGATCGAGTAGATAGTCGAGCATCGCTGAGCTCTCTCTCTCTCCGAGCTCTCTCTCATCTCTCTCTCTCTCTCTCTCTCTCTCTCTCTCTCTCTCTCTCTCTCTCTCTCTCTCTCTCTCTCTCTCTCTCTCTCTCTCTCTCTCTGCTATACTACCTAGGATCGGGGTCACTTTGACATATTCCGAGAATTATAAAGACTCCGAATTTCAAGTGATCCGCCGGGGTCATATATGGGATACAGGTACGCCATTTCTCTCAGTTCGATCTGGATTTAGTTTTAATAAAATAATGTGGCGGGTGGCCTGTAGCCGTGTTGTTCTAGTAAATAGTTAACACAATTATTATCAAATCAGTTTTCAAAAGCCTGTGTTGTTCAATTTAATTTGCTTTTTAAGTCGCTTTCAGCATGGTTATTCTTCGAACATGTTTTCAGTACAATTCTTCTGTTTTGTTGATCAATGAGCAATGACATGATAATCCGTTGTTCATTAAGTCTCAACTACCAACCTCAACTCTAACTTAACTAATTAACTAACTAATTAACTAACTAACTCTTTGATTCAACACAGAAAATGTCTGAAAAATCACTGCTACTACCACCCTCCAATGGAGATGATTTGGAAGGTGGATACCAGACAGTTTCAGCAAAACAGTTCTCCGGTGACTACGCTGACCTTCAATTTTGCAAGGTGAGAATGTTTTAAAATAATTGTCTGTGCTTTATCTAACCTCTGTGCATCATCATCTTGGTATTTGCATGATAAAGGACCTGCGAGCGAGTATACAGCAGAGTCTGACTGCTCATACAGCCTGGAAACGCCCTACTATGTACATATTTTACTACTAAAACTACAGTACTAGCGTGACGGGGCACGATCCGATTCGCTTTTTATAATCGTTCTCTCTATGATTACAGTTATCTGACGAGGGAAGGTTCAGTGAACTATCCAAAGCAACACTATCGTGGAAAAATCTAAACGTGAAAGCGGATAAGTGGGTGAGAGGATCAATGTGCAGTGATAAAAAGGGACACTTCATATCTAGTGATATTCTGAAAAACGGTACGAATATTAGTTACACAACCCCCCTCACCCGGAATCACACCCAAATGGCTTTTGACTTAACTTTTTTTTACTTAAGGCGGGTGGAATTCCCGAACGCCTTGAACAAGTTTACTCCACGCATCACGTTCCTCCATAACTGAAGCTATTTCCTTCACGTCTCCCAGACCCGTATCTTGCCGTAGAACGTCCACAAATAAAATGGCGTTCTCACCCAAATATGAATTGTTAATTATCTCTTTGGTGGAAACAACAAAAGAAGTTCCTCAATCTTGGTGACAGTGTCACCAAGATCGAGGAACTGAAACTCGATTATGCACCACATTAATACAGGGTGGCTCATAAATTATGGGTAAGGGTGGCGAGCAGTAGTAGTTAGAAGATCATATTAAAAATCATATGCATTTCATATTAGTGCCGCTATGTTATATTTTTCGGGGCGCCTTCTCGTATTTACACAAGTTCCTGAAAACTTTTCTTCTTCTTTTGATAATGGGTCATTCTCATAAAATTGACACTTCGAGATGAGAGATTTTGGTCCTGCCTTTAGAGCATCTTAACATTGGTCAACTTTGGTAATTTTGGTACCAGAATGTAGAAAAATGTCTAAATTAACGAAAAATGAACAGTATGGTACAATTATGTATCATAGGAATGAATAATGACGCATAATATGCTAAAAATGACCGATTTTCGGCGTGGACGTAATGACCATGACGACCGTGACGCTCATAAAATCGCTCATAAAATCAGTTATGGTTGTCGTACGACGTAAAAATGGGTATCCAGCGGTAGCTCTCAAAGAGATCTGTCTGATTGAGAAGTATGAAAGCATACTTGTAACTAATTTGGATTTAAATTGCTTTGATAGTGAAAAATGTAATGATTGTAACGACCGTGACATTCGACCGTAATGATTAATACGACTAGCTCCTTATGCCCAAACCTGGCCGTCGAAACGCGCTTCCGGAAGATTCGGCCATGACAGAGATTCTTCCAGTAGAAGTTTGACTTCCCATGCGGGGGGGGGGGATGGCTCATAAAAATCAGGTACGGCCGAGCCCTGGGCGGGGGACTTCTAAGAAGAAAATAAAAGAAGGATTAGAGCTATTTTCTTGGAATAATAATCAAGCAGGCGATGATGACAGGCAGGGGGTAGATGGGGAATCTCACGTACAAACATATTGTAGGGATCATTCTTTTTCTTAGAATATCAAAGCAGAATATTCTGGATTCGATTCTGGATTCGCGCCAAATCCTTTTTTATTTTAACAATATTTGTCGAATATGGCCAATATCTTGTCTTGCAAGACTCAATTCCCATACAAACAAGTACATACAAACAAATCGTGTTTACTGTACTAACTAGCCGTGGAAAGTTTCGTGCAAAATCCACTTCAGCTCAGTACAACAAAATTTGCTATTATGTGACACATAACACCATATTTGAGCATCATGTGACACATAACACCATATTTGGGCATCACGTGACACATAACACCATATTTGGGCATCACGTTGCCTGCGAAGCAGGCAAGCCCCGTAGGGGCGTAGGCCTGCACGCTCGATAAGTTCAGGGGTTGCTAAGACGCGCACACCAGACCACGCTACCAACTGCTGACACGTTTCAACTTTTATTTTAAAAACAACCGCGCGCGCCCCGATTAAATCTTAGGGTATTAGTGTGACATGGTGTGACATGGTGTGACATGGTGTGTTCATTTTAACACCATCTGAAAACTGAATTAAGCCAATTTGTAATTTAGGGCTGAATTGATGACCCCTTAAACATTATTCAAAACTCATAAAATAAATATTTAAATCTTGTTACCATACCTCATTTTCGGGAACGGGATGAAAGGACAGTTCACATGGCATTATTCGAAACTTGGTATGTGTAATGAGAAGGAAAAGGACAAATATGTACCAACGTTAACATCTTGGTCAGGACCGAATCAAACTAGGGGAGAGAGATATAATTTTAAATTAGAGTGAAGAGAGAATGCGATTTAGGATTTATACTGTAAAATATACAGTACGGGGCGGTGACGGCCACGAAAGTGCTCGACCGGGTGTAGAGGGAGCAGAATACAAATTGAAACACTTTAGGTTGTGGCAAACATATGTTTGCCACACCCTAAAGTGTTGTGATGACCTGATAATGACCTGATTATTAATTAGCATTATACCATACCTCTGTCAGGAAAAAGCCTACACCGGATGATGGGAGCTTCATAATTATTGATAGAGGACAGTTTACACGGCATTGTTCGAAACTCAATGATCAGTACCTGGAAATAAGTGTTAAAAGATTGTGATGGACAAAGAACTATTTATTAAGTTACAGTCGGACCCCAATTTACCGGTCGTTGATATACCCGAGCCGGGATAAGAAATTAACATTATTTGACCCGGGCACCCCGAATTATCAGGCAATATCTTTCCCCCGAGCATCGCGGTAAATCGGGAACCGACTGTATATTAGCAAAAAGCACACTTTTTGGGGGGGGGGGAATATATTTATGATTTCTATATATTCAAAACTAATTTTCCAATTTCCATCCGCTGTAATATATAGAAATGGATACCTAAGATTTGTGTTTTTAATATCACAGAGTAAGAATTGAGAACATCCTAAAACACCTCATGGGACGGTCAGTTATGCTGCTCATACTATTCTCAAAAATTATTCGATCCAAAAAATGTGTGTCCAACAAAGAGTGTCCAGTGTCCTATTTTTACCACGGGATCCTTCTAATGTTCGGTATTGTTTATGAGTCCATTCACTGCATTTATAATTCTATTCCCATTCCATGTAACCAGCTAAAATGGAGCTGGATCAATACTGCAGTCAGTAGATGATGTATGCAGTGTTAGGGGAGTAAGGAATTTTTTTCTTCAATGTCCTGACATCACAGCAGACATCACAACAGCACCCACAGTTGCCGTCATAATAACATGTGGTGCAGTTTGTTACATTCAACTCGGATTCCGGCTCTGAGTGGTCCTGGAGAGGAGGAGATGGGGTGTTAGGGGTTGATTAGGGGGTGAGTTAGGGGTGTTGGGGTGGGATAAAATATAGCATCACCAAATTATTTGAATTGATTAACTAACCCATTAAATAAAACTTGCAGGTTTTAAAATTTAGCCCGGCTGAAAGGAAAACGTTTCATTGGGTAGCCTATACATTTTTTTTCTCCTGCTGTATAAATTAAAAATGGGCCACTTTTGCCCCAGCTTACCATACACGGGAGTGTAAATTAGCAGTTAGGGGATTGAAAAAGCAACCTAAATGGGGTTAGAGCTGGACACAAACCTTATCACAGTAATCCTCCACATCATCAGCTTCAGGTCGAGATGCGATCTGCCGATCTAGCTCCTTATCAGTCTGGGTCATAGCTTCCAGTGGGGATCTCTTGACTGCAGCTGGGCCTGACTGTTCCTCTTCAAGATCTCCTTCCTGAGAGGGAAGGGGTGTTAGAGGGTTGGTAAAGGGGGAACAGTGTTAGAGGGTTGGTAAAAAGGGACAGTGTTAGAGGAGGAACAGTGTTAGAGGGTTGGTAAAGGGGGGGGGGACAGTGTTAGAGGGCTGTACCCGGTGCCCGGATTTTCAAAATTTTAGATAAATACGATTTTCAAAAGTCAAATTATATGCTGCCAACTTTGTCCCAAAAATCGACGATTTTGCTGCCTAGTAAAATACTCGGCTGTAAACTCACCATTCGGTTCGACAACTCATTATTGATTCCCCAGTGCAGTTTAAAATATCCTTCGACTCTCTTATCGTAAAGTTATCTGTAGAGAGAATAGGTTAGATTTCATTTCTGCTATCTTGGGAATAGCCCTACGGGGTTACTAGGAAAGTTTTATAAATTTCAGGGGGTCACCAAAAATGGAAAAAGAAGGTTGTGGAATTAATACCACCCAGGGAAGATACACGGTTGCCAGGGGCTATGTCTGCTAAACAATTGATAAACCTAACATCCAATTCTAGTGATCCGGTCCCGCAACACAACCACCCGCAAGACAACCACCCACAACTAGAAGGATGGGATCACATGTGAGATATCTTAAATCCAGTACTACAACGAAAGAGAGTTGGGCACGTCGCGCCCCTCATGTTCGCTACGCGGGCAAGAAAGAGAGGGGAGATTGAGAGAGGCGGAGAGAGAGGTAGATAGAGCTAGAGAGATAGTGAGGGAGAGACTGACAGCTACTGAGGGTGAAAGAGAGAGAATTCATAGAATGGTAGCAGGTAGGGCGAGAGAAAACATATAGAATTAAAATATTTTGAATTGTCAACTACTAGTATAGAGAACTACAAAGTATAAACTACTGGTTGCTCTCACCTTATAATGTCGATGCCATAACCACTTGACGGCGAGCAGAGGAGCGTGACATGCAACATAACCACTTTTCCCATCAATAACTAGCAGGGTCTGAGATAGTAGTTATCCTCTGATGGACTATTTTTGAAAAGGACAACCGTTGAACACCTGGAATTGAGTGTGTGGGTTACAGATATAACGTCAAGAGTAGGTTGGCAAATATATATATATAAATTCTCAACATGCTGCGTAAGACCCATAACGATGTTATAACTCTCCTTTACATTTGTAAAAGAGGGCGGGGCGCACGGAAAGAGGATAGAGCCAGGCAATAACGATGAGGCAGTAAAAATTGCGAGAGTCATGTGTGCTAATCGACTCTACTACAGTGTAAATTTCGGCTGACCTCTTGAACATCACCCCACCCAAAATACACACCAAAACTATCTCCCGAAACAGTTGTAAACTTGGTGAACCACTGTGTTTTGAGATTCCCTTGGTGACGAACCCGCAGTGTTGGTAATACATGTATGACGTATGTGTGTACTGTTATACTGTGTATAACTGTACTGTGTAAAAATACTGTGCATTAAATTTGGTATAACTTCAGTGGTGCCTACCGTTTTACAGAGATGAGAATTGAGACTGGCACACCCACCATTCCCTCTTGTCATCTCACAGCTGTCATGTCACCTCAACACCAGATTTCTAAACTCATGTTTGTTTACCTGGAGATAGGGCAAGGGGATGAGTAGAAGGGGTTCTAAAATAGTTGTAATGGCAGTGTTTAATATATGTATCTTTAGTTTATGTACAAATTCCAGGTGGACTTTAACTAAGAAACAAAACTATCACCTACCAGAGTGAGGGGATGGTGATGAGATCAGGGGGTAATGGTAGCTGTTCAATTTCTTCTCCTTTCTTGTAAGTTCTGGTCTGTGGACATTGTGGAAGATACGTTGAATAAAACTGGGAAGTATCTTGCAGCTACTCACTGCTGTGGTTCTCTGAAATAGGGGAGATTGTTATCACGGGTCAAGGGTGCTGCCTTGCGCCGCCGACCCCATCTGAGCGCACTGTCGCTTGGATCAAATTGGGTTATGACTTTGTGTCCCCCACTTCTCGTGGTGATAGCATATCTTACCTGCTGAGTATCTGAGAGAGTGCCAAGCATGGGATACTAAACACAGTATCCAGAACGCAGTATCCAATTAGAAAAGTGATAAAATTGATGTTTGGAGGGCATCAAATCCTGGGTTTTTGTACCGTTCATTCAGATTTATCCATTTCGTCACTCGTCAGATTTCCTCGTTTCGCCATGAAACACACTAGAGAGGTTTACAATGTTTAAAAATAAAAAGTTTTATACAATAAAGTGAACTGTCCTCTTCGCAGCGAGCCTTAGGCCCGGTGCGGCTACGTGAGGTTGTGCGGTGTACAGTGTACACCACACAACCTGTACACTGTACACTGTACAGTCAGTGCCTGACAACACTCTGATACCTTGAGCAGGTCCAACTGAAGTTCGTTTATGTCACCTCAGCTCATTAAGGAATAAGAACTAAACATGATCTTCCTGAGCTCCAAATTTTTATCTCAGTTGAAATGGATTACAAGATTACAAGATTACAAGATTAAAATTATATTTATAATGTCAATAAATTAAATAAATGTAATTATTGACACCCCGCTAATACACTAAACATATTGGTTCACAAATTTAAAAAAATATATGTCCAACATGCGGACGTTTCCGCCCGTAGCTACCTCTAGCTGGGTCTCGTCTAATTCAAACACTCTTCAATATCACAGTGTGTATATGTATGTACAAAAAACAGAATCAATCAACTGTCGTGATAACAGGTGATGAGTAGCGTGTAGAAGGGATGTTGTAAATAGTTTTTAGAATGAGGAATGAGGATGTGCTCGATATGGAGCAGCGCAAGGAAAAGGACCCAGGGATCGATGTGGAGGAGGTAGGAGTAAAGGACCCAGGGATCGATGTGAAGGAGGTTGGAAAGGACCCAGGGATCGATGTGGAGCAAGGTAGAGAAAGGACCCAGGAATCGATGTGGAGGAGGTTGGAGTAAAGGACCCAGGGATCAATGTGGAGGAGGTTGGAGTAAAGGACCCAGGGATCGATGTGGAGTGGAAGTAGGAGTAAAGGACCCAGGGATCGATGTGAAGGAATACACGAGAAAAAGGGAGCCCAGGAATCAGGAATAGGAGTTAGAGACGGTAGTTACTCAGGAATCCATGTGGATGTAGGGAAGTGAGGGTTATTTTGCCGGTCATTGGTTGTATGCTCTAAAGAACAAGTGCGTCTTCAGGGATGTTTTAAAAGTAGTAAGGGATTCTGAGTCCCCGATTGATCGTGGTAGCTGATTCCATAATTTAGGTGCAGCAATACTGAAAGCGCCTCTAGTGTTCTCGTAGTGGTACTCACTCCTCCGCGCCTCTTTCAGAGCGGTGACGTCATTATCCACTCGGAGTGATTTCACTTTCTGGGGCCGCTTCACTAACATCTCAGACATGTATGGATTGATCATGAAGAATCTTGTATACCATCGAGCAAATTTTGTACTCTATTCGCTGTTTCACAGGCAAGAAGTGTGATTTCATGCGAAGTTTTGTTACACCGCGTTTTCCTCTTTTCCCATATATGTATCGTGTCGCACTGTTCTGAACTTTCTGTAGACGTTCTGAACTTTCTGTAGACGTTTCAGGTCAGAATCCTTTAAATGTCGCCATACATACGCTGTGTATAGGTCGCTCGAGCCTCAGAATAATTCATCGCTTAGATTTTCAATAGTTCCGGAAAAGTTTTGTCTTTGCTGCAGGCCCTTAGAAGAGGATGGGTCCTGATCCGTGCGCAAAATATTCTTGACTTTTCGAGTTTCGAAAAAAAACCGCGCAACTTTTTCAGTTCGCGCCGTCACGATTCACTTTGAAGATTCTTCAGCGCGCGCAATTTCTGTCCAAAACAAGCGCGTTTGTATATTTGCGCGTCCGATTTTCTTAATTAAGCAATTAACGATTAATTAAACACTTTCGTTGGTCAAATTAGGTAAAATTATGTCGGAAAATGATAAATGTATCAATCTTTTTAAAGTCAAAGTGTCCCAAAAAGTCCAATCACTGTTTGAAATCATCCAACTTTGAGAGTCGATTCCTCTGTCCAGAAATCGTTTCTGGCTTATCCACCTATACGTTGCACCAGTTCAAGGGATTCTCTACCTGGGAAAAAAAGATGGTTACTTATAAAGCTGTCGTTTAGTGGGACTAAGGGTCGGGGGAAGAGAGGTCAAATTAATTCAAATGGCCGTCAGTTGAAGACCAGAAGAATAAGAGACAAATCCTTCGACACGAAGGTGTCAAATTGTCTCTTCTAACATATCCCAGAATTTGGGATTTTATGGATATTCCGTTCTCCCGTAATTGCCAAAAAACCGATTTGAGCAAATCGGCGATTACGCCACGGTTTTTGAGAGTTTCAAATCGAGACATGTTCGTTGCATTCATTTAGAACATGACCGATCAGAAAAACCAAAAATTAAAACGCTAACTAGCGCCGTTTAGCAGAACGAAGCATTCTACGAGTGCCCTAGTCGTGACTGTGCCCCCTATGTGAGGGGATCGCCCTACGGGCGCGCGAACATGGGGGGCGCGACGTGCCCAAGGCATCACGTGACACATAACACCATATTTGGGCATCACGTGACACATAACACCATATTTGGGCATCACGTGACACATGACACCATATTTGGGCATCACGTGACACATAACACCATATTTTGGCATCACGTGACACATGACACCATATTTGGGCATCACGTGACACATAACACCATATTTTGGCATCACGTGACACATGACACCATATTTGGGCATCACGTGACACATAACACCATATTTGGGCATCACGTGACACATGACACCATATTTGGGCATCACGTGACACATAACACCATATTTGGGCATCACGTGACACATGACACCATATTTGGGCATCACGTGACACATGACACATTTCAGTATCGGGATATGTGGAGCCAGGACAGTTTGTTGCCATTCTCGGGTCTAGTGGATCCGGGAAAACTACACTTCTCAACACCCTGGCCCAGAGGAAAATGTGTAACTTCAAAACAACAGGTATATCAGACATTTTCCAAATACTTTATAGTATGTAGTAAATGCAATGTTAACTATGTAATTACTAGTATGAGCTGTTTTTAGAAATGTTTCTTGATCAAAATTCATTTTAGGTACAATTCATTTGAACGGTTGGCCAATTGAAAGACGCCAAATGTCCCTTGTCAGCGCATATGTGGAACAAGAGGACAACTTTATTGGAGTTCTAACTGTCAGGGAAACACTTATATTTCACGTACGTAATAAGTTGTGTTTGGTAACTGTATTGTTCAATAGGGTAGCGACTGGCTATTTGAAATGGTGGCTAGTTTGAAACACCCCCTCTACAGGCCAGCTGTAGGTGCACCAGATCTGGATTTTTGGATATCATTGGGCTAGTCAGAACTCATGCCAAGCCAACTGATACGATGTCTAAAAATCCAAATCTGGTGCACCTACTGGCCTGTTGATGGGGTGTTTCAAATTAGCCGCCATTTCAAATAGCCAGTCGCTACCCTATATATATTAGCTAATCTGTCTGTTAAGAACAGCTCAGCGCCGCCAGACAGATCTTTACTTGACTGGGGGAAATTACAGTCAGATTCAGGCACGATTATTTCCCCTCACTGATTATACGTCGTGTGACACGAGATTGTTACTTCGGATACTAAATGTTTATCAAGTTTGATGAAACTCCACTTCTGTAGGCTACTCTCCGAATGGACAAAGATATTCCCATGGAAACAAGGATGCGGAAAGTGGAAGCTATCATGGACAAGGTAAATCACATAATCACAAATTACATAATCACGTACAGACTTTGATAAAGTCACATATAAATTTAAATTCAGTAATCAGTAACGTACAAGCTATTCCAGTATAACATAAGCACATAAGAAAACGTATGTACTTAGTAGCAGTTCAGTTGAACAATTCTTCAATTCCAGTTATGTTTGAAGTCATGCGAGAACACGATTATCGGCAACGCCCGGACGGGCATGAAAGGTATCTCAGGTGGCCAGAAGAAGAGGCTTTCTGTCGCAGTTGAGCTTCTCATGGACCCACCACTGCTATTTTTGGACGAACCAACTAGCGGGTATAATTATAATACAATTGAACATTGTTTTTCACGCGGTGACATGTGCATGGTAAAACTGATCATTCACTATTATACTGGGTGAAAATATACACAGTCGGACCCCGATTTACCGGGATGCTCGGGGGAAAGGATTTTGTCCACTAATATAAATCGGGGTGTCCACTAAATCGGGGACCGACTGTATATACAATTTAAACTGATCACTTACTTATTTAATCACTTACTTAAATTACTTATTCATCTCCCTATATTAAATATACCATTTCTGTTTCAGACTTGATTCCTTTATGGCGCAGAACATGGTTAAGTTGATCTCAAAACTGGCAGCTGCGAACAGGACCATTCTCATGACAATACATCAACCTAGCTCCGAGGTGTTTGCCCTATTCGACAGGTACACATCATCTTTCACCAATTCATTTACCGCGGGCAAAACCCTTAACTTTATATTACCCATGACATACATACACCACAGAGTTTGAACAAAAATAGAATGTTTTATATCCATGTTTTCAGGATTTTATATATCCATGTAGGTCTATAACGTGTTTAGAAGAGTTCTCCCCAGCTCTCCCCAAATTCCCTACATGCACGTACAAAAAGTGATATTTATTTCTTGTTTTCAGGATTTGTCTGCTGGCAGATGGCCACATAGCCTACTTTGGTGACCGATCAGATGCCCTGGCCCACTTTGAAGCGATGAAACGGCCCTGTCCCTCTCATTACAACCCCGCGGATCACTTTGTATTCCAGCTGGCCATCCAACCATGCATTAAGGAGAAATGCCTAGCTAGTATCAGGGTAAATATATATATTGATTAATTGATATGTGTGTATTTAATTATATTTAATTGTGATAATTAGTTATTAATGGTTGCAATTCCTCCAGGAAATGGTTTCATTTTACAAGAAGTCAGGGCAGTACAGAGAGATAAAAGATAAGGTTCACATGGAGGAGAAGATAAATCAGTGTGCACCTTTTATCAGGTACAAATTAGGATTTAATTAATTGATAAAATTATTAATTAATTCTTTAGTTATTTAATGTTTCCTTTATGTTTCCTTTATTCGATTCATATTTACTTCTTCACCAATCTATAAATGCAATGTTCTTGATTTATTTAGCTGTTTATCAATTTCAGACTGCACACACAATTCTTTCCTCAGCAGCCCCGCATAACACACAATTCCTTTTTCAGTCGAGGGAAGATGCAGTCGACATCCTACACACAGCTGATAGAAAATGTGAAGCGAGCTTATTTGATAGCGAAGAGATCTCCCTCTCTTGCAAAGAGTAGATGGATTGAGACACTGGTAAGAGTTACTACACCCTCCAGGAACCGACCGAATCAAGTAAACAACCAATCAGAACTCTTTATTTAAGTAACGTGACTGGTTATCAGCCAATCAGGGACCAGTATTTCCTGATTCGGTCGGTTCCTGACATACACCCTCCAGTAAACCACATTTTAGTGAATAATTAAACCACATTTTACTGAAAATAATTGTACCAATATCCCGGCAACCCAAAATATATTCAAATCTACTCCTCCATTCGATAATCCAATCTTCTTCTTACCAATATATATCATTTGATTAATCAATTAATTAACTAATTAATTAATTAATGTTTACTATGTACCAATGCATATATTTCCTGCTACAGGTTTGGGGTATTCTGATCGGAATCTCGTTTTTCATGGTAAACAATGACCAGGAGGTAGCTCAGAACAAGGGAGGACTCCTCTTCTTTTTTACAACCAACTTCACCTTTGCTTTCAGCTTCGGAAATACGTCTGTTCTACCCAATGATTTCCCGGTAAGAATTTGATTAAAGATTTATTAAAAATCCACGTCCCATTACCTCTAAGCCACGTGGTTATTTGTTAAACTCAGCTTTTAGCATTTTCACATGAATTTCTCATACTTTTCTCTGAGTAACGTTGTTGAGAACGTTGTTGAGATAGGTTCCAACAACTATAATAGTTCGTACTAAATAACTCATACCACCACAGATCCTACTGAAAGAATACCGTGTTGGGATGTATGGAATTGCATCATACCTCTGGAGTATCATCCTAATGAACATACCTAAGATAATAGTGTTGGTATTCGTCCAGCTACTCCTCAGTTACTTCCTTACAGGTGAGAGATTATGAGGTTTTGTTCTTTGCAGCATATTTCCCTTCCAATTGGACACTGTTTTTCAAAGATATAAGTGTAGCTATAGTTTGAGTTATCCCGCGGTGGTATAATGACCAGGAACCGACCGAATCAGGAAATGCTGGTCCCTGATTGGCTGATAACTAATCACGTGACCTAAGCTAAATAAAGAGTTCTGATTGGTTGTTTACTGATAATGACTTTGCAAATTACAGGACTGGAAACATCAGCAGGGAGCTTCTTCACAGCATACGTGATATGTATGAGCACCGCCTGGGTGGCTTCAAATTTAGGTAAATTCTTGTGGAATATATTGTATGATTGATTCACTAGTGCGTTGACATTCATCAGCATTCAGCTCTCAAGGCCTTGGTGTCTAAAAAACAACCTAAACTTAATCTAAACTCAATTGAAACACTCTATAAATACCAAACTATCCTCAGGATTGTTTGCCGGATCAATGACGGGCAGTGTGCCAACTGCAAACGCCCTCAACGCTCCTCTCATCATGCCGTTTTTCCTGTTTGGTGGACTTTATCAGAATGACAAGTAAGTAGAAACATATGCCTCACAAAACGTTGTAACCATGGTAACCACGTGTCTGTAACCATGGTAACCACGCGTCTGTAACCATGGTAACCACGCGTCTGTAACCATGGTTACCACGCGTATGTAACCACGGTAACCACGCACCCCTAATCATACCGTTCTTCCTTCTTCGGTGCAGAAACATAGGTTTCTAGTCATAGAAAAGTACCCTAGTATAGCTCGCATATTCGATTTGGTGAAAATGGGCGCGTTTACGGCCATTAACGAGCCCATTTTCGCGCCCATGTAACTAACTAGCCCATATAATATATGTTGATATATCTAAATATCAACTTCTCTCCCCAGTTCCACCCCATACTGGTTCTACCCTGTCAAGTATCTTAGTTGGATTAGATACAGCTGGAACGCACTCATGGTGAACGAGTTCGCTGACATGCGAGTCATAGGTACGTTTTTAATATTGAATAACCATGGTAACCACTTTGTGTAACCATGGTAACCATGGTGTGTAAGCATGTTGTGTAACCATTGTAACCACATGTTTTCAGAGTGTAACGATGATACTGCTGGGTTTGACTGTATCTACACGGACGGAAAACAAATCCTGTCAATCTATGGAATTCAAGAGGTACACATTGTGATTCTGTGATCATCGGGTCACATTTCATTTTCATTATCATCTTTACTAGCGGTCGTAATATATTACCCACTTTATTACACTCAATAACCCCTTTATCTCCCCCATTTTCAGACAATTTGGTTCCCCAACGTGGTTTGCAACCTTTTCCTTGGCCTACTCCTTTCTCTCCTCTCACTGATGTGCCTGTGGAGACGAACCAGGAAACTGTGAAGTTGTTACCATGACAACACCCCGTTACTATGGAAATAGATTCTTGTGATTCATACCCGCGGCAGCAAGCTCTGATATTATACAGTTGACATCAATTGGAATTGTCTGTGACAATTAATAATGCATTTCGAGATGCGGTGAAAATATTTTTACTCAGAGAACCCAGCTGTTTCATCGATTGAAAACTGTATTTTAGAAAACTTTTTGGGGTTCAAACTACAAAGACAGATTTGCCATGATTCGCAGTGCTTTTTTGTTGATCAAATTTGACGAACAATAATGATGGTGGTGTTTGTATATGTGATTTGATATGTGGCAACGATCGCTTTCTGAGTAAAGAAGTAATTGTTGTAAATTCCATTTAAAAACAATTAATTTAAAATCGTTAGCCATTTTTCTGCTTGGGATCAAAACTAAACACACTTCCCGGTGTGCTTTTTGATCTTTTTAAAAGTTCCCAGTTTGTCACAATACTGACACCGGGTAGGTCGGTATTCACAGAATTTCTTTTCGTGTCTTCTCATTTCCTTTTTCGACACAAGCTGCATTTTACAATAACGGCACGAAATAGGGAACCGATCCGAACTAAACCGACCCTTTATCGAAAACTTTGACTTCCCAAGAGTCAATACCGTATCATTATCGGCCGCATTATCTGTACACCTCTTATCACTACTTCTCTGATTATCAATACTCATAACAAAAGCGATGAATTTATCACTGGTCTTGGGAAAACAAAGCGAAGATACTGATTTGAACTGGGCCTCATTGACCCATGGCATCATTTGCTGAGGATCTTCGGAGCGTTTTGGATTTGTTACATCCTTCTTCAGTTTAACTGCTGACTGTTCTGTTTGTTTAGCTACAACTTCTGAATACAAAATAAAAGATCCTGGGGACGAAACCGGGGGTTTTATCTGAGGAACTGGTACTGGTGGGAGTTGTTGACGGTTAACGTTCATTGCACACGACCGAACGTGATTCCTGCAAGCAACAATAACCTCCGAATCATTGGATGGGGCCGACCTGTAACTTTCACGGCGTCTTCTCCGGAAGAGATCCAGATACCTGATGACATCTGCGAGGTACTCTCCTAGGGTTATGGGTAGAAGTATGAAATATCGAGTTGGGCGAAACTCTGTGTGGATAGCTCGTAAATCTTCTGGTAGATCGAATACATCATCATTTTGTTTCTCACAATCATTCTCATCCGGGTCCCTCTTTTTCTTCTTTTTGTATCTCACTGGGATTCTCGGAAACAGGCCAGTTCGTCCAATACAAGTTGTCTTTAGGTGGGAATGAAGCTCATGAGCGATCACCCGGAAATTACAAACGTTATAAATAACCCTTCTCCAAGCACACTCCTTCCCCATATGCTGGGATAACTCTTTGTAATGAAACGCTTCATGGCATAGCGGACAGTCCTCAAAACGGTCCAAATCCTCCCAAGATTCAAGGGCTCCATCAGAATCTTCGTCAGTGTCATTTTTAGGAGGTTTTGTACACGTTTTCCGGTGTTGCGGGAACTCGTCAAAAAGAATCCATTGATAGCAAATTATACAAAAGAAATCCGTTTGTCTCGTTGGTCGCTCAGGTTTCAGCAGGTTTACCTTGATATCCAGACCAGTGTATTTGAAGTGGTACCCCACGGCTCCTTGAGAAGATGCAGCTGATCGGGCCATGTTCCTCACCAAATCAGCCCCTGGAACTCCCTTCAGCACCATACCATTCAACGTTACATCAACATACCCCGCCAACTGGTTCAGAGATTTGACCGTGTTGAGAAGGTTAGTGGAGGAGAGTGGACCCAGCCTCAATATATCAAGCAGCTGCTTGTTTTCAGTAACAAAATGAATTGTAGGCCCCATCCGAGATGGTTGAGACAAGAAACTCTTAACCGCGAGAAGTATGGCACATAAGTCCGCACCGAACCTCCCAACGCCCCGAGGAGAAAGATGTTTTGCAAACTTCTCGGGCTCTGATCCGGGTTTTACGATCACCCATGCACAGCCACATTTACAGTCCATAACCATGCACCCCGCTGTATAAACAATGATATCCTGAGAAAATGAGGCTTCCGGGAGTTGGTTGAACGGGCTAACAGTGAACTGCCGACTGATAAACTGCTTCTTTCGACACTTAAAATCCCAGTGATAAACATAACAGCATTCTGTGGAACGCTTTGGACATATCTCATAGAGATGTGTATCCATATAGGAGTATCTGACCCACTGGTTACAATGAGGACACCTCTCGTTCAGATTCGCATTGGATATACCAGTTCTGTGGATGTTCTGATATTGGGAGAGTTCAAAGCGAAGCCGAGAGAATCTGTAGCGTCTGATGGTCCGGGGAGTTACTCTTTTCCTTCGCTTCCTTTCTGGACACCGGTACACTGGGACAGTTTTCTTTTTCCGCTTTTTCAGTCCACTACGTGTCTTGTGTGTTGATAGTGGATTGTTACACCTTGTACAAGTCCTGAGTTTTGGGTAATCGCTCAATATTGGACCATCTTCGTGGATTGATTGGAATCCTTGATCTGTATCGGGGCGCTGTGATCGGGGAGTCTTTGGAGAATTGGTTTTGTGGGGCAATCGTTCCTTCCCTGACTTTTTATACTTTTCAACCAGACGTTCAGTTGCTTCATTAGATCTTTCAATTATTTTTAGAATCTTCTCGAGTCTTTCAGCTGGCTGGATGAGCTGACACACATTTTCATCGGGATCATCAATTTTACACCGGTGAACTTGTTGGGGTGACACCGCCAATGAACAAGTGGGGCACTTTGGATCAGGGGGTCCCCTCCTCCTTTTACCACCACACGTTTTAATGTGCTGCAACTGGAGATCTTTTACCAAGTACTTTCGTTTCCTACAGTGAGGACAGTTGAATCGATCCAGCTCATTTTTAGGCTGTTTTGGTGGTCGCTTTTTACGGATTCCTTGTTTCTGTTGCGATCGGTGGGCTGCAGCTGATCGCATAATTTGTAAAAACCCTGTCCCCCTCTCCAAGTCAGGACGATGGAACATAATGGAGCTGATCCAGTTGTCACAATGATGGAAGAGAATTCTCGCTAGTCGCTGCTCTGGAAGTTTGTTGTTGTGGTAGCCATGTATCTATATAATAGTAGGGGAGATGAGTAAAATAGGGGGGGGGGTCTCAAAGATTTTTAGTGCTTTTTTTAGTGCTGCTGCATGGATACGCAAAAGGATATCAGCTAAGTTCAAAATTATGGAAAAAATTCAAGAAGCAAACAGCATTATAACTATATCTCACAAAATCTATAGAGAGGGATTTCGCAAAGATGATTTACAAGTGCAATACACGCGTGGCGATCAAGAATTTGTCTTCTTCCTATGAACTAGTTATATCTCATAGTGAGTAGTGTGTAGTGCGTAGGATCTCTCTTTATAATGCTAATGAGTAGCATGCCTCTCTTCGACTCTCTTTCGATTCTGGAAGGTATAATGCTTGATATATACAGCGAAATTCGAAAGCTGATCGAGTGTAACAAAGAAAATGAAGATGTAGCTGAGCTCCGCAGAACTGCTGAGCTCCGCAGAACTCTATCTGTTGTTTAAACAACGCGGGAACCACACGAGAGCTTCTGAAGAAGTTGATGCAAAGTAGCTGGAACCAAAATGTACACACACGAGAGAGCTATCAAAGAGAGAGAGTCCGCGTGGAAGACAAAGGGGAGAATTACAAGAAGCTCCAAAGTAAATAATTGATGATGTATATTATGAGTGTTTGGAGTAGGTTCAGCTGTGTGTACAAGTACTGAGGTGTTGACTGTTGAAGTGGAATATAGCGAGCTCTCAACAGTGATCAGTTGTAAGTACATTCGGACCCCGATTTACCGGGCCCCGATTTACCGGAACCCCGATTTACCGGGAGGATAAAATTCCCCCGATATACCGGGCAAAACCCTTTCCCCCGAGCATGATCCCGGTAAATCGGGGTCCGACTGTATATATAGTTTACTGCAGTACTAAAACATAGTTCAATGTCATGAAGCAGGGGTGTGAGACAGAGGTGAGACAGCCCGGCGCCCGCAAGATAATCGCATTACAGTCCCACATACAGCGGGGGGAACTCAGGTTCTTCGTGCCAGCTGAGTTCTTCGAGCTCAGTCCCGTTGCCGTGGACCTGGTTGGCTGATGGTCCAGTGATTACGGTCAAATCACACCGGCTCTCTCCCCAATCTTGGGGAGTAAACTTTGCCAGAGACCTTGCCGAACTCAACTATGGCACCGAGCTCTTGCAGTGCGGCTGGTCCCTGCTGGGATTTGGTTCGGCGGTCGATTGATGAGCGGTTGGTTGACGATTGATATCAGTCGTTGATCGATCGTTTGTCGGTCGGTCGTCGGGCTGAGTCTTAGTGAGGATCCCGGTTGAACTGATAATCTCACCCCAGCCAGTAACCTTGTTACACATGGCAACCCATGATTTGTAATCACCGAGGGCCTCTGCCTACTAGGCATGCCTGATGACCCTTCGGCTGTCTCCCATTTAATTATGGGGGTAAATTCTACGCCAGAGAACTAGCCTCCCTCAATTATGGCAACCCATGATTTGTAATCACCCGGCAGCTGTAGCCTTTAAAACAGCCCTCCTGTCCAACATCCCATATTGGTCGGACGGAGGTTACCTTCTCTCGCAAAAATAGGGGTTATTCCCCTGGGGAACCTCTGCCCAAATTTTTGCCACATACTACCTTTGCAATATATCTAGAACAATCCTCCTCACTAACAAACAGATCAAGCAACACACTTGATTTGGTAAAATTCTCCAAACTAATAGCCAAAAGTAACCTATTCGATTAAACCATCCCTAACTATCCCGACCTGGAACAAGTGGCAAACTAAAGGGCAACGCTACTTATGGGGGATTTTTCTTCTATAACAACGCAATAAGGGACCCAAGAGTGGTAGGGCAGGTCTGGGCCAAACAAATGGCCACCTCCGCCGTATGGCAAATAATTACACCGCAATAGTGCAACCCCTGGGAGTCGATAATTTGCCAAATGCTCACCAGAAGTTTACATAAGCGTTTTCATGCTTATCTGTGCTTGCTAAGAAATTAGCTGTCCGGACCCCCAGGTTGCATGCTGATAAGTACTGCTAGCGGTTTTGACCCAAGACCTGAGGTGTGATAAGATATTTCAGCCGTCACCGATTAGATGGTGAACCCACGGTATTGTCATATCCGGCAACCCACCTACCTCTACAGCTCCTTGGAGCAGTAGTAACCAGAGACCAGTCTGTGAGACAGGTAAATTCCATCCATTGTCCTGACAATATAGGTATGTCAGTCTACTATTAGATTCACTGTATCAAATACTCTTCTTGTGATGCCGGGGAAGGTTCGAGGGAAATGTTGAGCTTGCTCGACAAAATACCAGGACCCAAACCGGAACAACATCAACATTATCCCTACGTGTGGGGGACGGTGGCGAAGAGTGATATTAATATATATACCGCGAGTGCACATATCACTCCCGCTCCGCGCGACCATTTGCACGGTGAAATATGCACTCTGCTTCCGCGGGAGCGTGCAGATATAGGGGTAGTGGGATATAAGTAAGAATAGTGTCCCCTCAGTGTTTTTACACCTTATTCACACACAAACACACAGAATATGACTGACACAGTGCCAAGCGACACAAAGTCTGTCAAATTACACTCACTCTCCCTCTTTCTCTCACTAATTATCCCCTTATCATGTTTTGTTGTTCACTATTTCCAAGAATTCCAATCTCCCTCTCTCGTATCTCTCTCTTTATCCCTCTCTTCTTTTCACTAATTAAAACTAACAGAACGAGTTCCCTTGTGTGTAACAGGTGTAGAAGTGTATTTTTGTGTATTTTTGCTTAGTTTGTACCTTGTTTTGTCACATCTCTCTGTGTGTAATCACCCAAAATTATGATTGTTTTGCTTGTCATGTACTTTCTCGCGGAATATATACTCAATAACGTCCTGCACGGCATGTGCAAGCGCTCCTATATCGCACTCGTTACACTCGTGCAATATAGGTGTGAAATGCACTCCAGCTGCGCTGTCGTGCATTTCACCTCCATATACGCTCTGCAGTGCAGAGCGTATATGGCGCGCTTGCACTGCGTGCAGAACGTTATGTACTATATAGGTTGTCTGCCGACCATTGTGGGGCAGTAAAGTGGGAGGAATGACGGGCGGTGCAAAACACACACACACACAGTCCCACATAGTATGTGACATACTGGTATTAAATTATTCCGTATCGGAATACATCGCCTGTAGAATTGTCACCATGTTACCACCTGTTCACTCCGCGCAAGATCTCGCTCCATATGTCACCAAGAGCTGTTAAAAGAAACTTCCGTGTTATGTACCATCAACCGACCGAACCATGGTGAATATTGGTCCCTGATTGGCTGATAACCAGTCACGTGACCTAAATAACGAGTTCTGATTGGTTGTTTACTTGTTTCGGTCGGTTCCTGTTATGTACCAAATCCTTGGCCATTGATCAGCCGCGGGAGAATCGTGAGTCCAAAAATAAAGAGTTTACGCGTTTCTACGTCCAAAATAGTGGTTCCCTACCATTTCAACTGAAATCCTGCTCATCTCATCAAGAATTCTTTGCTTCTATTATAGGGGAAAACAGCTTCGTTTCACGGCTATTTAGTAAATATTATTTACCCCTGAGATCCGAGATTTCAGGGCTATTTTTGGCTATTCCCTGAAAACTTCCCTGAAATCTCAGAGAAGATCTGAGTCTCAGATTCTGAGATCGATCAGGGTTAAATAGCCGCGCCGTGACCTGAGATTCAGGCACGACTGTTTTTTCCATACGTCCCCCACACAAAGGCTGATAATAATTTAGGTCATGGTATAACTAGAATATTAAACTCAGTTTATTTATAGAAATAGGAATTGATAAAACAACAGTTAAGTTTCGCCTGCACGTCTCGCTTTATCGATCTCTTTCAAAATCACACACTGTACAACAACTATATGATATCTATCTTTCTCTCCCTCATGATCGCTCTCTTTCTCCCCCTCTCTTTCTTTCTTTCTTTCTGTTCCTTCTCTTTCCCTCTCTTTTTTCTTTTTCTTTCTCCAATTTATATCTACACCGGAGTTTTACACTACACTATATGTGTGAATTATGAACATTACCAAACATATGTGACATACATCACTTGATATATAATTACACGCCGCAGTGAATGTAATTCCTGTGGTCGCTATTATCATACTATTATGCAAGCCACAGTGTTTCTGAACCCATGGCCAATAGCTTGCATGTGTGTATAATGTACAGTGTGTTACTATAGCAACCAATGTTGTTACTATGGTTACCAATCTCAGATCGTATACCATTCGCCACACTGACGCTCTCTCTCTCTAGCTACAATTACAGATCTCGATCCCTCTGTGTAAATAATAAATTATAACTAATTCCCGTTTATACGTGTATATTTAGGCAATTTGCATGTATAATATTGAAGGAAATGTATAACATATGGGATTGCTCAGTGCAATGTATGTTCCTATACTGGGAGAAAATATGATCAATTAACCTCAGTTTATAGCCACAGCCCTGAGATGCTAGATTTCATGGTTTCAGGCCATATATAAAAGGTAGGCGGTAAATGTTAACCAGATCTGTGAGAATTTCGCTCGTTTTTGGCCATAGCTCAGCCATTTCTTGACCAATTTTCAAAATCTTTGGCTCATTGGAAAATGAAAATTGGCGCAAATTGCGCGGCGTGGTGGCGAAAACGCGCATTTTGCGCCATGACGCCGCGCATTTTGCGCCGATTTTAGTTTTATTGGGCTCATTTGAAAGAGCTCAATGTCCTCTTTCCAACGCGCCCAAAATTTTGCAAATTGGTCAAGAAATGACTGAGTTATGGACAAAAACGTGGTTTTGCACGTACGTTTTCTCTCAGATCTGGTTAACATTTACCGCCTACCTATATATAAAAGGGGACCAAGGTATTATATAGCACAACTATCTTTCTCGAAAAGCCCTGATATAGTAAATATTATATATACCAACAATATAGCAACAGTTCGCCCTCCACACAAACTACCTCCAACACCACACAACGGATTACCATGGTTACCACGGTTACCACACAACGGATTACCATGGTTACCACGGTTACCACACAACGGATTACCATGGTTACCACACAGCGGATTATATTTCTACTTTCGGGATCCGAGTTTCATTCGAGCGAGGGCCATTACCACCATGTTCTTTTTCTGAAAGGGGGAAATGTGTGTTAGAAACCAATGACACAAAGGGCAAATTAAATTTGATCAGTCGACATAATATGTTTGTAAAGTCAGCCGGTCACGGTATATCTTGCAGGCCAATGTTCATGGTATGTCGATTTCAATATTCACGGTACATCGATGTCAATGTTTATGGTATATCGATACCAATGTTCACGGTATATCGAGACTAATGTTCATGGTATATCGATGTGTACGAGGGAAAAACTATAGTGAAAGAAGTTTAAATTATGCTGCCTGTTAATTTACCATGATCCTATTCTGGTCTGTCAAATCATATTTGTTTTCACGAGGAAGACAGTCTAAATTCTGTCCCTAGGCTCTGCTCAAGATTCAGATTATCAAATCGGACTCTACTGTCTGTCTTTCGGAACATTCTCCTTCTAAACTCCTCTTGTCTGATCAAAGATGCCTTCTCTTCGTCACTAGGCTAGAAAATGTCATACATTTCAGTCATGTTTCTGTATGGCGCGGCGGGAGACACACAAATAATTTCTCAGCCGAAAAATGAAAATGGGTTTTCGCGAAACTTTGAACTTTTCCGCGAAACTTCGAACTTCGAACTTCAGTGTGTGTCGCGAGGTTGAGAGTTGAACGCGCGCGACCAACCTCAGTGTGTCTCCCCCCAAAGTGTTAATTTGTGTAAAAATCTATAAAAACCAGCCAAGTGTGTAAGTGTTCTTACCTTAAGTTTCTGAGATGGTCTTTCTTGCCCTGAAATAATTGGAAAGTTGTTAGAATGTTACATGGAAAGATGTCACAAGCATAGTTAATCTCAGTCTAAGTATTCACAAAGTGTAGTGGCTGTGGTGATTCGATAATGTTCCAATCATAGCATTGCTCAGAATTATTAGGTCTATCGATGGGTAGTAGACATGGGATATCATATCATGTCCAAATGCTGCATATTATCTGTAGTCATGTGGCGCCAGTTGATGGCAAATAACGTGACTGCTGATCAGACACTGATACCGAGCTAATTCATCATGTGTGAATCGACCAATTGATTGAATAAAATGTCACCAGACAACAATTAGGTAAGAGCACTTGGATCTAAATTTATGAAGATGCATATTTAAGTTAGCTCATTGTATACAGTCATTGGATGGAGGAATGTGTGCATGCATATAAACGATCATTTATTTTATTTCTATCTTTCTTTTTTATCTTTTTATTCATTCAAAACTTTTGATAAATAAAACAATATAGCTCCACAAAACTCACCTTCAAGAGGATTGATAGTAACAGCAGCGGTGATGTTTCTCCCAGCATTCATGAGAGCCGCCTGGGTCGGAGTAACTCCCTCCCGAACCACGCAAATACCCTTACTCCACAGCTCCGCAAAGTTATCTATCTGTTCAGTGCCATCCTGGTTAACGCGACTTTGCTCTGCGGAGAGAAGGGATATGTGGTTGTTACATGGCTGAGAAGAAGGGAGGTGGTAGTTACATGGCTGCTTGGGGGAGAAGAAGGGAGGTGGTAGTTATGATATGGGAAAGGTACAGCCCCGATTTACCGGGATGCTTGGGGGAATCGGGGGCCGGTAAATCGGGGTCTGGTATTTATAAATCCGACTGTACACTGTTCTGGGGTGTGTCTGCTTTTCTCGACCAAGTGTGAAATAATCAAATATGTGTAAATATCATGTCTCCATATTTCTCTTTCTCTTTCTCTCTCTTTCTCTCTCTCTCTCTCTCTCTCTCTCTCTCTCTCTCTCTCTCTCTCTCTCTCTCTCTCTCTCTCTCTCTCTCTTTCTCTCTCTCTCTCTCTCTCTCTCTTTTTCTATCTATCTCTCCTTTTTCTTTTCTTCTAAATTCATACATTCAAATCATTCATTGTGCGCTCCAGGAAATGTAAAAAATTGGGAATTGAATTGAAAACAATAAAAAACAAATAAATGAAATGACGATAATTCATGTCAACAAATCTTCTAATTTCTATTCATCTTCAAATATAAGGCAGCAAAAACAGAATAATGAATTTAAAATGGCTTCACAAACAAAGGCTATAACTTATGTAATTAATTGTTTAACAAAGCTAAATTTAATTTAACTTAATTTAGTAAACTCACTTCCTTGATGCTGATAATAATAGTTGAAGTTAGAGACTATAACGGGAACGGGTAAAGCAATCATGAGGACCCCTGATACTGCACACATTCCGCCAACAATCTTTCCTGAGAGTAAGACATTGGTTATTTTGTAGGTAATCATACAGTTACTTCAATTGATCGATTAGGGAGGGGAGGGGGAAGGTTGAAGTAAAGATTAATTTAAGTTTCACTTAAAAAGTTGAGTAAAATTGAAGTAAATTCCATGATATTTTAGTAATATTGCTTTAACTTACCCCAGTTCGACTTGGGAACATCGTCTCCATAACCAACAGTTGTCATGGTAATGACAGCCCACCAGAATCCATCCAAAATAGAGACAAACTTGGTATCAGGATCCGTTAAATCAGCATAATACACTCCCGATGAAAACAACACAATTCCAATTAGCAGGAAAAAGAAGAGAAGCGCTAGCTCTCTGAGAGACGCCCTGAGGGCTAAGCCCAGGGTTATGAGTCCACGTGAGTGCCGGGAGAGTTTTAGGATTCGGAAAACCCTCGCTAACCGAACCACACGGAGCACAACAAAAGAGTCTAATGCCTGATCATTTTTCAGGGATAGTGTCACATAAAAGGGGAGGATTGTTATTAAGTCAATGATGTTCAGGACCCCTTTACAGAATTGGAGTTTATTGGGGCAGCTGATGATACGAAGGAGGAATTCCAAAGTGAAAACAACCATACATGATGCCTCTATTGAAAAGAAAACCGCTGCCGTGCTGTTTTTATCCCAACCCATCCGAATGCTATCGTGAAACTGTGGAAGTGTTTCAATACAAAATGCCGCCACAGCCAGTACAATCACCACAATTTCTACTACCGCTAATAACTTTGCGGCCATTGAGGATTGCGGGTATTCCAGAAGTTTCCAAAGGACACGCAGGTGGGCATTCGAAGGGAGTTCCATCATTTTCTTTTCGGTGGGTTTAGGAAGTGCTTTTAGAATCAGGGAGTCAATCTTGAAGAAGATGAGTTCCTGTCGAAATATCTCTGGGTCTACGTGGCAGGGCACGTGCATTAAACCACCTGAAATATGGAGATATTAAATTTTATGAAGGAGCAAAGAGAGTAGAAATTTAAGTTTTGTTATTTAGATCATTACCCGTTTGATAAAAGTACATAATAGCTTCGAAGCTCTGGCGATGTCTGTCGAAAAAATAATCCCCGCTAGTTTTATCCAAAAACTCTTCCAAGTCGGCGGATCCAAGAAGCGTTGTGGGAAATTTCCGAAGAATCACCAGGGTTGTCTCAAATTTTGTACCGCTCACGTTTATGCTAACGACCTTATTGACCTGGGGGGGAGTTAGGTGAGAAAACGAAAAGAACTGTTTTCAGGACATTCATCATATCATGATAGCTATTATATCGAATAGTGGTTTCATATTTCATGCAAAGAGACAAAAACGAGGTACACTGGAAGTTACATACGACAAACTGGTTATACAAACAACAATGATTCATAATCCATATCCCAGTTAATCTTTAGCCCCAATTTCATATAGCTAGTAAATTTAATGATCATTCAGCCGATTATAGAGTCCAAACTTCATCTCAAAAGGATTGACTGCCGGAGCTTCCCGATTCCCACTCACGTCTTCATAATAGCTCCAAATTCGACACGAAGGAAGAGAAACCTCCGCCGGTAAGGACTCATTGGAAGAACTATCATACAGCATAGCAGTTTCGCATCTTTATACCACTTTATCGGCAAACTATATATTTCACGGTTTAGATCAATAAAATTCCGGTAAAGCAAGCAACTCAGGAGTATATCAATTATAGCGAGATATATTCGGGCTTATTTTAGGAAATTGATATAGATAATTGATTGAGCTATGAGATGTGAAGAGTCGATTCAATAAAAAATACACGCCAAGAAAAACTGAGTGTGTACACTTGAAGACAAACCCAAGCTCTTTCGCCTCAGGAAAAGCATCCCAAGCAAGCTGAGCCTTCTTCTTTGTTTTCCCTGCTACCTCTCTCCCTCTATCTAGCTATCTTTCTCTTTCTCTCTCTCTCTCTCTGCTTCCCCCTCTCATATCCTCCTCTCTTTACTTCTCTTTCTGCTTGTATACCTACAAATCATATACAATCTTACAAAATTCCTCGAATAAGGGGCAAAAGATGCAAGGCTTCCAGGAACAAAAGAAACACAAATCAACAGCCAAAACTTCAGAATAATATTGATGACCATTTACAATTTATGATTGAAACTATTTCGATACAGCTGTATGCAGATACAGAAATGATAATCATTGCAATAGACCCATCTATCGCAGTGAATTGTACCATAGTAAGTTCATACAATCAGCGAGACATGCAATTTAGGGAGGCCGTGAGGGAGAGAGATAGAGAGAGAGAGAGGGAGAGGGAGAGGGAGAGAGAGAGAGAGAGAGAGAGAGAGTGAGTGAGAGAGAGAGAGAGAGAGAGAGAGAGAGAGAAAGAAAGAGAGAGAGGGATAGAGAGGTGAGGGAGAGTAGTAGTGTTATAAGGCAAGCTTATTGTACACAAACTCGAACGCAAATAGTAGCTAGTGGATCATTGTGGTGGTACAGAGAGAGAGAGAGAGAGAGAGAGAGACAGAATGTGCCGGGAGAGAAAGAGAGAGAGGGGGAGCGAGACAGAATGGGGCGGGGAGGACGAGAGAGCTTACAGGGTTGCTGCAGCCGCATACAGACGATGGACGAGATATTATAGTTGTTACTTAGAAAAAGAAGAGAGAGAGAGTGCATGAACCATAGGGAGAGATGAGATGAAGGAGAGGGTGGAACACAAAGAGAAGAATGGTAGATGAAAGTATAGCAGCTAGTATTATAGGCTAAATTGCCATCCTATGTATTAGTAGATGATATTGAGGAGAAATTATTTAACGTTCACCGGTCACAATGTTTTGATGGCCGAGTGTATACACTAATAAGTAGGCCGAGTGTCCCTATAATACACTAATAAGTAGGTTTAGTGAACCGTGTAGGGTGTGGCGATGCAAGAGGACAATAGCGTCGATCATTGAGCACTATTAGCATTTCTCTCTTACCCCCTCTCTCTCTCTCTAGGTCTCTCTCTTTGTCTCTCTATGTCTCTCCCTTTATGTCTCTCAGCCTCTCCCTCTCTTTCTCTCTCTTACCTTCTCTATCTATCTCTCTCTATATATATATCTCTCTCTCTCTCTCTCTCTCTCTCTCTCTCTCTCTCTCTCTCTCTCTCTCTCTCTCGCTCTCTCTCTCTCTCTCTTTCTCTCCCTCTCTCTTTCTCTCCCTCTCGCTCTCTACCTCTCTCCCTCTCCTTCTCTCCCTCACTTATTATTAGCCCATGCATTGGCAGATACATTGTGTATAGAACACAGCTCTATGTGCGCAAGTGTAATTACATGTAGCCAATAAGTCTTTCATGTGTGTGTGTGTGTGTGTCTGTGCGTCTGTGTGTGACGTACAGAACCAGCAAAACTGAAACAAACTCTCGCTTATTTACACCAAACGGAAACCAATACCAAAAGTAAATGCAATCCTTTGGGATAATAATAAGTTTCAGTACCTCGCACGACGCATGACACTCTTTTTGGCTAAAAATTATACAAGCTTTAAACTGTATTTCCTAGAGTTCCTAGTAGAGTTCTAATTCTGTATACAAACAAAAGAGTTTACTAAACCACTAGAGCTATAATAAAACACCCGTGTATGCTCTCTTTTCTTTTCGGTCGGGCAGAGAAAGATAGCATTTTAGGGGAAATGTAGAAGAAAAATGGTGGAGAGCTGCAAAGTACGATCTTGCAAGCGGGGAATCAGGCGAGGGAGAGAGAGATGGACTGACTGACGATCAAGCTTTGAGAGGTTTATAACGGGCTAAAACGAAGGCTCAATAAATTGATGTGTGTAGTGACACAGCCCAGTCAATGCGGAATAATGGGTTATTTTACGCATAAGTTGCATAAATGAGAAAGGGAGAGTGAGAGAGAGAGAGAGAGAGAGAGAGAGAGAGAGAGAGAGAGAGAGAGAGAGAGAGAGAGAGAGAGAGAGAGAGAGAAATGAATGCTTGGATCAGATGATTTATACTTGTGACCAGTACATATGCATCCCTTTTCTACTAATTGGAATTGATCTCACCAATGTCCAATGGACATGGTCGCTTACAAGAAGTTTGATGAACATAGAAATAACATGGATTAAAAAACCCACGACGAGTGACTTGAATATAGTTTATACACACAGCGTCAGGCGAATCAACTCGAGTGACGTGAGTCACACGTTTTGTAATTCTCTCATACCCATGTTCATGAAAGTTGTGATTCTGAGTACGTTTACTGTCTGTGTTAGCTGAATTATAGGGTTGCTGGGTTGGGTGATGAAATGCTTCTTTCACCACTGCACCTGCTGCAGCACAGCCTTGTGTAGACTCTACAGTAGAGCGGCCATGGTCTCAATCTTTTAAAAGTGAACATCATTTTAAATTTCAATTTGCTTCCAATCCTGGCTTTCTCTCTCTTTCTCTCTCTCTCTTGAGAAATGAGAGTGCTCTTCTTCTCCCAGCTGGGCATGCTCTAATTTATTTTCTAAATTACGTTGGAATATTTCCTAGAGACAAAGAGCATGACTAGACTAAAGAGTATACCCGGATTATTAATGCATTAACCAGCACTGCTCATTTTATATTTCTCTCTCTCTCCCAATTTTTCTCTTTCCATCCATGTAAGATTGATGTGAGGCTATTAAGTATGCAACAGAAAGGCATCAGCATTGAATCAAGAATCTGAATCTGCCATCTGATTCGGCGCTGATCCGGTATAGAAAGAGAATCAACTCATAACATCTCACAAACAGAAAACAAGGATATTTGATCCGGCACACGAACAAAACAATGTCTGACATTTGATCCGGTAGACACTAAAAAAATTCCGAAGACGATGATAAACTGAGCTAGTCAAATAATTGATCGGAATCATTACCTGGTTTTTGTCTTTTTCACTTGTGTGCATGGCCTGGCATTATTCACCACCCTCGTCGGAACACTGGTCTGCCGACTGAGAGAATAAGAGGAGGAGGAGGAGCACTTGACACACACAGGAGATACTATCTCTCTCCCCGAGATTTATTGTTCTCGTCTCCTTGATTCGTCTCTCTCTCACCTGTAGTTAGTATTGTAGGGAAATCTTGAAATTCGGATTTTAGTTTAGTGGTCACTTATTTTAATCAATTATTTAATTAATCTATGATTTAATTTTTTCTTACCGATTTGATTTTTCCATCCCGATCCTTGTTATATCATCGGAGCTAAATACAACGATGATAGTGGTTTAGTTTATTGACATAATAGATTTAAAAAAAATAAAAAAGCAAAAATAGAATTTTAAACAACAACAACTACCTGTTTTTAAACGAAACGTTTTTCGAAGAAGATAAAAATAGATACGGTTTATATAGTCGTAATTCCTAAGGCACTAGATCATGTCCATTCTTTCAAAAAAATCCCTTTTTTTTCTTTTTGGTTTTTCTTTTTTGCCATTCGTCTTTTTTTTTCTTCTTTCTTTTTTAAGCGTTAATTTATATTTTTAACTTAAATCGGGGGGCAGGCATAATAAAAAATTGTAAAGCTGTACATATAAATTGCTCATTAGTAAAGTTTTTAAAAAGTCAGAGGGCACAAAAGAGACCCAAAAATGCATTACTATATAATTTTTGATAGTGTTAAGGGCCTACTCGGGGCTAACTATGCATGGAAAACCCCTAAAAAAAAGAAAGAGAAAAAGCTGGGGGTTTAAGGGGGAAAAAAAAGAAAGAAGAGGGGAAGGATAGAGGGGGAAAAGAGAGAAGGGGAGAAAAAAGAAAAAAGAAAAAAGAAAAAGAAAAAAAAAGAAAAGAAAAAAAAAAAATTTTAATTAATAATTCTTTATCAAAATAAAAAAAAAAATTAAAAAAAATTAATTAAAGAAAAAAAATACCACCCTATTTTTTTTTTCCCCGGGGAAAAAAAATAAAAAACATTTTTTTCCTCTTTTTGCCCCACTCATTTAAAAATTAACTTTGGGGAGTCATAAAGGCTTCTTGTCTCAAAACAGCGAAATATATTGCATCAATATGCTATCTCCTTTCTCCTTTTCTCTTTCTTCTCTCTCTCTCTCTTTCCCTCTCTTCTCCCTTCTTTTCTTCCCTTTTTCTCTCTTTTTTCTCTCCCCCCTCTCCTCCTTCCCTCTCTCTCTCCCCCTCTCCCCCCTATCTCCCCCTTTTCCCCTCTCTCTCTCTCTCTTTTGGCTTTTCCCCCATTTCCCCCTTGGGGTCCGTCTCCTCCCCTTCTTTTTTTTGCCCTTCCCTTTCTTTTCGCCTTTCGCAAATCATAAAAATTTAAATACATTGCAGTACATGACGGGAGAAAGGGACAAATGACCTTTGCCGATGGGGCCCTGACCTAACAAAGGGGACGGGGGGAAATGATAATTCCACACATGAAAACCCGGGGGTCGGAATATGTGCCGAAATTATGGGATCGTATGAAAATTAAGCCATATATGTAAAAACTTGGATGTGGGACATATAAACGGGTACTGATCGATGCAAGCAAAGTGTGTACAACCGAAAAGGGTGGTAATTGGGGTTTAAATATAATTGTTAGTTTTTGTCAACGGTAAACCGCCACAAAATTTTTGGGATATAAAAGGGATTGGGATTCTAAGAAAATTGAGAAAAAACCAAATATGAAAAAAGCCCTTTTTTTTTCCCATATAAAATATCAAAATTAAAAAAATTCCTGGTTAAAACTTGAAGATTTCAGCCCCTTTCATGCACCAACTTGAGAAAAAGGACAGCTTCAACTCTATGATAGTCCTGCCATCTCAAGCTCCCTGCGAAAGAGTGCGAACTCAAGCGGAAAATACCTGTTTTCACACCAAAGGACGGCGATATACAGTAGTATGTGTGGATGCGTGTGTGTCTCTGCAGTACCTACGTGCACTTGCAGGCCTCGGTGTGATGATTATCTCTGTGTTAGTATTATATCTTTGCTGTACCTAACAGCTGACATACACACGCATGGCCCAAAATTAGCGGCCTATATCAAAGAACAGTATTATAGCTTAAAAGCTGGATTAATTTGAATTGAAAGCGATCTAAGAAAGAGATGTATATCTCCAAAGGATCAAATAGATGTTATATGAAAGCTTTTTTTTTTTTTTTATCGCATCGATCTATGCCCTTCATCAACAAAAGTCTATTTCTAAAAACCCACGGGTATTCTACAACCATGTCAACTATATTATGTTGGCACATGCGCTACAGGAAAAACAAACAATACATATGTATTATGTCATACACAGTTAACATTAAATGAAAAGTCTATATGTATTATGTAAAATCTATGCAAAAATCTATTTAAAAAATCGGTCGTTACATATGTACGCCCTATACGTCTGCATTCTATGTAAGAATTTTCCAAAATAAAAATAGTTTTAGGGAAACGGAAGAGATAAGGGGAGACAGAAATACAGATAGGCAGACTAGAGAAAGGAGGGAGCTGATAGAAATAAAGATAGGAGCTGAGAGAGCGAGGTTTTCAGATATAGAGGAAGAGATTGAGTGAGAGAGAAAGTGGAGCGAGTTATATTATTTTGTATTCAGGGAGTTTGTTTTTTTTTTGTGTGTTGTTTTGCAAGGGAATTTTGTTTTTTGTTATTTTTTTTAATTATTTTTTTTTTATAAAAAAAAAATACAGTACTCGAGCAGCAGAGCCGTGTCTCAAATTGCCTGAAGACGTGCAAAAGAAGAGAGAAAAAGGAGGAATGAAAGAAGAGGTGGTGTGTAGCGAAAGGAGAGGGAAAAAGAAAACAAGAGGAAAAAGAGGGCAATTCATGAACGAGGGGGATTAAGATAAGATAGAGCGTATTCTATGAGAGTATTTCGGGAGAGCAGCAGAGATAGAGAGAGAGAGAGAGGGGAGAGAGAGAGAGAGGAGAGAGGAGGAGAGATGGCATATATATGAAAATAATATCTCTATCTATCTATATATATGCGATAAGTAGATCTCTTTATTCATAATATATATATTATTCTCTCTTATCTCTCTCCTCGTCTCTCTCTCAACATATCAAATGGTACTCTTTCTTTCCGCGGAACGTGAATACTCATAGTAGATGTAAAAATACCCAAGTCTGATGATAGAGAGAAGACTTCGAGCCCTCGATGAAGAGAGGAAAAGTAAGAAGAAATGAAAGAAAGAGAGAGTGAAGAGAAAGAAAAAATTAGAGAGTGAAGAGAGTGAAGAGAATCAAATTGAAAATTAGGTATGAGCTATAAAATACGAAGAATGTATGACACTATGACAGTATGATGCGTAGAGGAACCTGTTCACAACAAAGATACTGAGATATGGTGAAGGAATGAACTTTTAACTTTTAACATAGGAATTCTGTCATAAATCCCTCTCATGTGTAAGAAAAAAATCAAGTTAGACTTCGACCTTTGATATACTATATAAACCTCGATACATAAATTTCGATAAGTATAAACGGGCCAACAAAGTTCTAGATGGCTGATGGCCTGACTTCTTTCAACAGTAATTCACAAATTGTTGTATGATCATCACAAAATTTGACAATCCCACAATAACTATATGATAATCGTAAAAAACGTTGTTATTTCCTACATCGGGGAAGTTTATTCGTCGGGATTATTGGAGTTCGGTTTTGTTTTCGGTAAATCGACTAGATCCGACTGCAGTTGGTGTTGCGCAGTTAATGTCAATATTCTACAAGGAATCGCACGATTTGATGGCTCATCCTTTATCTATGAAAATAAACAAACAAATTAATTTTCCACTCTAATTATTTCAAAAACCTATCCAAATAACAGCACAACGTTAGTGCCCGAGTTTTTATAAATTAAAAAACTAGGTGTATAATCCGGGTAACTCGATTTTACAGTGCGAAAAACCAGTTAGGGGAGAGGAGGGGGGGAGACCGGGGAGAAAAGAAGAGAGGGAGAGGAGCAGCAGAGAGAGAGAGAGAGAGAGGAAGATGAGTAGAGAGAGAGGAGAGAGAGAGAGAGAGAGGAGAGAGAGAGAGAGGAGAAGCGAGAGAGAGAGAGGAGAAGTAGAGAGAGGCAAGGGAGTAGAGAGAGAAGAAGAGAGAGAGAGAGAGAGAGAGTAGGAGACGATAGGAGAGAGGAGGAGAGAGAGAGAGAGAAGGAGAGAGCAGGAGAGCGAGCGAGAGCAGAGAGAGAGAAGAGAGCAGAGAGAGAGAGAGAGAGAAGAGATGAGAGGAGCTCTACGCTCCCACTTCTCACCCCTCACTCGATCTCCTC
Source organism: Hormiphora californensis (assembly GCA_020137815.1). Classification (NCBI taxonomy): domain Eukaryota; kingdom Metazoa; phylum Ctenophora; class Tentaculata; order Cydippida; family Pleurobrachiidae; genus Hormiphora; species Hormiphora californensis. The sequence continues at coordinate 5,427,244 of CM035361.1, read as the reverse complement.
TCCTCTCTAGTCTCTCATTCTATCTCTCTCGATCTCGCTACCAGCGATCTGTATCTATAATTGCTCTCTATATTAATCTCCTATATCTCTCTCCGCTCTCTCTCGCATCTCTCTCCTCTCTCTCTCTCTCTTTGGTAGATGGGATAAATAAAGCGGAAATTTAACACACACACACAATGCGATAAGTTATCTCTATTCCTCTCCTTCTCTATCTTTATTCTCATTTAAATCCTATGAATCCCCATTTTACGTGATCTCTCGTTCATGATTCTCCTTTTTTCTTCGCTTTTTTCTTCTATGTTATTTTCCTAAAAATGAAGTACGGTACTGGCCACAAAAATAGAACAAAACGCAAAAGATAGGCATATGATAAAAGGAGAAAATGGAATTTAAATAATAGGAGAAAATAATAATATAACGTAGCATAAAATTGTAACGAAGAAAAGCAAAACAAATAGCAGAAAGAATGAGATGTACATATAACAAATAAAAGAGATGAAAAGCGATAGAAAAGGAAAATAAAAAATAGAAAGAAAGGGATGCAAAGAGAGTTAAAAAAGATAAAGGGAGATATATCATGCTCTCTTATATTCTCCAACGTATATCTAATGTTATTACACCAATGTATATCAACTAGCTTGTCTCAGCTTGACAAACTACATATAACTACATCGCTATTCATCCTCAAAGCGAGATGGACAGGATATTTTATATGGATAGATGTGATGAAGATAGTATGGCATAGGATAGAGAGATAGTCTGCATAGCTAATTGGAGGTGCAAGAAGCTTCTTCTAGAGGGAAACAATTTAAAATGGGCCAGTGAAGGAGGAGAATGCTGATGTGAGGAGCACAGAATCGTAATGCGTGAATGGAAGGTGAAAGGATAATGAAAGAGAGAAGTAATTTGGCAGTATCGAAATATGGAAACAGTTTAATACGAAAGTGTATTAGGCCTTGTACAATTAATTAAGGCACGTACCGTATAATTCTATGGCTGAAAAAGTTTAGAGGGCTGAAACTATCTCACGCGTTTTAATTAAAATTTGGCCGAGCTAGATTAATTTGGTAGAAAATTCTTTGGAAATTTTTTCTACATGTCTGTCCCATGACAGAGGTAACTATTAATATAACCTTGATTATGGCAGTCACGGTAAATCGGCAATTCAAGGTAAGTATAATAACAGTAAATCTCTTTATTCTGAATAATCAATATCTCGTCCTACACGGATCTGCCCGGTTGCGTTGTGGCTGGATTCGTTCGAAAAGGTGATTCAGCAAAAAGCTCCGTGCTCCTAGGGGGTTTCAAACCACAGTCAGACCCTACAGAACATCTATACTTAAAATCATTGTAGGTAGAGCACTGCAAAAAGTGATTTATCGACCCGTTCACTGCATGTTACCACCAGTTAAAAATGGAGCTTGAGAACGGGAAACGAGATAGTGAGAGGATAACTAAAAGAGTGAGAGAGAGAGAGAGGACAGTTGATGGTGAGAGAAAAAGAAAGGGACAGTGAGAGAGGGAGAGAGCGACGGAGAGAACACAGGAGCGAGAGAGGGAAGGTATGAGAGAAGGACAGGAGGAGGGGAGATGGAAGATGAGAGAGAGAGAAAGAGAAGTGGCTTGTGTGTATTGAGCCGGAGAGTCTGTAGAGAGAGAGAGAGAGAGAGGAGAGGAGCTGACGGGAGTAGAGAGAGAGAGAGAGGAGGAGGAGACGAGAGATGAGCGGAGAGAGAGAGAGAAAGCAGAAAAGAAAGCAGAAAGAGAGAGGGAGAGATAGATGGAGAGCAGAGAGAGATAAATACGGACTGAGAAAAAATTGCGGTGAAAATTATTTCTCATAGATTTTTGCACGATATCAAGCTCAATCTAAAACGGTATAAAATCACAAAAAATGTCGGTTTTCAGTCAAAACTTCCAATGTTGTTATGTGCATAAGAAAGAGAGAGATGGTGGAACAAACTGCAATCCCAATGCAGCTCACAAACACTTTTCCATGTTGGTATATTACTGTCTCGAGCAGCATGGCTGTTAATCACGCCTCACTGGATTCACTTACTGAGCTCCCTGCTCTGGTTACTATTTTCATGCATCCTTTGGCCTCAGTTTTGTCGGGGGGAGGGAGAGAGGGGCCAGGTGGGCGTGGGGGAGAGAGAAAGAAGGGAGGATAAGAGGAGAGCGAGAGAGAGAGAGAGGGAGAGAGAGAGAGAGAGGAGAAGAAAGAGAGAGAGAGAGAGAGAGAGATAGAGAGAGAGAGAGACGAGAGAGAGAGAGAGATGAGGGAGGAGAGAGAGAGCGCTAGAGAGAGAGAGAGGAGAGAGAGAGGAGAGAGAGCGGCGAGAGGAGAGAGAGAGAGAGTAGTAGAGAGAGAGAGAGAAGGAGAGAGGAGCGTATAGAGACTAGAGAGAGAGAAGAGAGAGAGAGACGAGAGGAGTGAGAGCGATAGAGCTAGTAGCGATAGAGAGCGAGAGAGAGAGAGATATAGTATATCTCCTCTCCTAGTCTATCTATACTACTCTCTCTTATCGCTATATATAGATGCATATCTTCTCTCTATATATATTCTCAGCGCACTCTTTCTTTTTCTCTCTCTCCTTTTCTCTCTCTTCGCACATACACACACTCTCTCTCTTCACTTAGCCCTTGCTAAACCATTCACGTGATTGTGGCACATCCGGCTGATCCACTGTCATTGACACAACACTGAGACAATGGGAAGAGGAGAGGAGAGTTGAGAGAGATGAGAGTGAGAGAGAGAGAGAGAGAGGAGAGGGTGAGAGGAGAGAGGGGAGAGTGAGAGAGAGACCGAGAGAGAGAGAGAGAGAGAGAGAGAGAGAGAGAGAGGAGAGAGAGAGAGAGAGAGAGAGGCGGCTAAAGTAAAATCAATTCATTGATTGTGATAAGTAAATCAATAAACATAACAATGCAATCAATAATCTATTATAATCGGGTCTGAACCTCAGGTATAAGGTTCATAGCTATTTAACCCTGAAACCTCAGGTATATAATGGTTCACTGAAAACTTCCCTGAAATTTCGAGAAGTAGATGTTACTGAAACCTGGAGGGGGGGGTTTTTTAAAGGAGTAAACTATAGCGTAAACTGAACTGAGGTTCAGTTACGACTTTATAATGGAGCAAATATCTTACTCTCCGGTGTCGGCTTCGGAAACTATCAATTTCCACTACTTTTATAATCTATGTATAATTTACCACAAAGGATAGTAATAGTGATGTCTTCAGATGTAAACTAAACACAAACATTCGTAATCGATTATATTCTAGGCAATTTTACAATTATCATTTGTTTGACGATAATTAAACTTATGAGTGATCTATTAATTCTACTTTTTATTAAAATGAAAAATCAGCATTATTCATCTCTCTCTATCTCCCTCACCTCTCTCTCTCTCTCTGCTTCACACACACACAGTCCATTATCGTGGTGGTTTTTGGATTGATGTTTTTACATACACATGGCCCCCCAGAAGTCTGGGTGTGACAGGATTGTTAAAAACAAAAACAATCACACGGGCCGAGTACTTGGTAGTGATCTGAACTAGCCAATAGGAATCCAGGAAAATTAGCACGTGACTAGCTAATGGAGAGGTAATTGTGGGCAGGAATAGACGGATATCCCAGAGACAAGAGGAGCGAACGGAGAGGGAGCTCTTTCACTCTCTTTCTCTCTCGATCCGAGAGAGGAGAGGAGAGAGAGAGGAGGATGAGGGAGATGAGAGGAGGGAGGAGGAGAGGAGAGAGAGAGAAAGATAGTAGAGAGAGAGAGGAGAGAGAGGATAGAGAGATAGAGGAGAGAGAGAGAGAGAGAGAGAGATGAGGAGGGAGAGAGAGAGAGGAGAGGAGAGAGAGAGAGAGATAGAGAGAGAGAGACGAGAGAGAGAGAGAGAGAGAGCGAACCTATATATATATATATATATATACAAATAATTCAAAAAACAACCAGAACAAAAGGCAGTTTTTTTAAGTCTATTACACATGTTTCATGATGCCCCAAGAGGGGAGGGCAACCAATCATCAGTAGACAAAGATCAAAATGAGAATGAATTGGCATTATATAGAATTAAAGTATATGACTCATTCATAAAAACAGTCAGTCAATCGTTCCTAGTTAGATTGTTAGTTGCACCATTTCCGTCACACTTCGTATCTGGGACATCGAGATTCTTCCCGAGTTTTTTAAAGTACTTCAAACCATAATTCCCTTTCTTGGGGACTGGTATATCTGTATTACATTTTGATCATAGTCCTTTAAAACCAGGACGTCGTACGGTCCTCAGATCCACAAGAGAAGCTCTACAACAAATAAATTGAAGGGAGCTGCATTATAGCGAGAATTAGCGGAGTGATGAACCAGATTAGATTATATATAATAGAGAGAGAGAGAGAGAGAGGAGAGATTGAAGATGAGAGGAGAGAGACGGGATGAGGAGAGAGATGGAGCGGTGGTTGGAGAGGAGAGATGTGGAGGCAAAAGACAGGCAGAAAGACCAGTTCGTAGATAAAAGATCAGTGAAAAAGTTGAAAGGGAGGGATTAGGATCAGTTGTGATGATTGACGAGAAAAAACATACAGGGATTAGGGAGAGAGAGAAATGAGATTAGAGAGGAAGGGAAGAAAGACGGAAGACAAAACTATTGCAGGCTACAAGGACGATTTATCAAAAAATAGTAAAACAACATCATCGCATCAGTTGTATTAGCTCTGTTTCTCATAGTAATCTCTGTTGCATTCAAGAATCTAAAGTATTCTTTATCAAAAGCATATATAGTACATAACGTTCTGCACGCAGGCAAAAGCGCGCCATATACGCTCTGCACTGCAGAGGATATGGAGGTGAAAATGCACGACAGCGAGTGGAGTGCAGGTCACACCTATATTGCACGAGTGTAACGAGTGCGATTATAGTAGCGCTTGCACTTGCCGGGCAGGACTTATTGAGATATATTCCGCGAGAAAACACATGACAAAGCAAAACAATCATAATTTTGGGTTATTACAAAAGAGAGATGAGGAACAAAGCAAGGTACAAACTAAGCAAAACTACACCAAAATTTACACTAGTACCACCTTTACCACACAAGGGGGACCACGTTTGACAGTTTTAAACGTTGATGAATGAATGAAAGAAGAGAGAGATAAAGAGAGAGGTACGAGAGAGGGAGATTTGGAATTCTTGGAAATAGGCAAACAAACAAAAACGTGATATTAGAAGGGATGATAAGTAGAAAGAGAAAGAGAGAGGATGAGTGTGGGTAAAAAGGAAGACTGCGTTGTCGTTTGTAGTACCTTGTCAGTCGGCATTATGTGTGTTTGGTTGATAAAGGTGTAAAACACTGCGGAGAAACACTTTTCTTAATGATATCCCGATACCTCTATATATGCTCGCTCCCGCGGAAGCACAGTGCATATTGCAGCGTGCAAATGGTCGCGCGGAGCGGGAGTGATATGTGCACTCGCGGTATATATATCAATTTGCTTCTATTCATTCTCAAGGAACCTCAATAAATGGCACTTGTTGAGTAAGGGGGAAGACTCAATGTAATGGCACTGGATGCTAATAACAAAGCGGATTACGGGGCAAGACAGGAAAAAGCTGACCCTGTTTGCGCATGACAGATTATGTGCCTTCCTCAGAAAAGCTGAAGGTGTAGCAACACGCCAGCAAAACATATATTGCAACGAAGAGACAAGAGTTGTAAGAAGCAAAAAAATAAAGAAGCAAACCATGTATGGTTCCTTTAGCTCTATCTCTCTCTCTTCCTTTTTCTGTCTTACGATATTATCTCTATCTATCCTCTCACTCACACTCTTCTTCTCTATCTATCTCTCTAGGCTCTCTCTCTCTCCTACGCTCCGCTCTCTCTCGCTCCTCTCTCCTACTATATATGAATTACTTACCATCTCTCTTTCGTATCTCTATCTCTCTCCCTCTCTCTATCTCCCTCCCTAGACACACACACACAACGTGTAATTAGCCTGTATGCATGTACACACACATGTGTGTGCCTGCTTGACGTTTGCCGGTAGAAACTTATATATAAGTATATTTACATTCAACATATATAATGTGACTGCGATATACTGCTGTGGAAGGTGGCCAAGAATTGCTTAAACAACAGCAAGAGAACAAGCGTCTTGCATCTAACCCGCGAAAAAATGGATATAAATACTTAATATATAATTATCCTACAGAATATCCATATGTTATAAATATACAGACCTGGAAGGTGGATTAAAAGTATCCACCTTATCCAGTCTTGGATATGATCCGGGTCTGTATATATATCCGCCAATGTTGAATTACCCCGTGCAACTTGTAAAATTGGTAACCTCTCACTGAAGATGAACGTAGAATCTTGCTCTTAGAAAACACGCATGAGCCATGAAGCCCAATTCAATCAGCTATTATAGGGGAAACGGCCGTGCCTGAACCTCAGGTTCAGGCCACGGCTATTTCCCTAGCATGAACATATGGGATGTATAAACACACAAAAATTAATCAATAATGGCCACAATCGTACATTTTATCGAATATTTAATATCAAACACGGCCAACAAGAGCTGATGATGAGTTATTTATAATTGGCAATAGATCGTGATTCGTTGGTTAAGTTCTCATACATAAATGAACAGCAACGCGTAGAGAGAGAGAGATCCAAATACAGCAACTGCAAATAAGATGAAAGAGATTAAAGACAGGAACGAAAGAAAATATTTAAATCTTCTTAACTGACCTTCAAAATCATGTCTCTGTACCACTAAAACAAATTACCGTGATGTGTGTCTCTCTCTGAGAGAGAATTAAGAGAGAAAGAGAGAGTCTCTGTTTCTCTCCCTAATTCCCAATGCAGCTTCTCTTGTAAGTATAACACTGGTATGGTCAAAACAATAAATTATGTATGTACCTCCGCACTATTTAGTAACAGGGCTTAGAGTCACGGGAGGGGACCCAAAGGTAGCTTGTAATAGTTTATTAAAATTTCTATCTTCATTCTCTTCTCTCAAGATATATTTGACTTAGATATCTTATATTGTAGTAAATAGGTGATTTGTATTGAGATAATAATTTTGAAAGTATATATTAACTAGAGAATATGTTTCGATTGACAGCTAGATATGGTTATCATTGTACTAAAATAGATTTATATATATCTGTTATATATATCTATATATATATAATATATATTATATATATATCTATATCTCTCTCTCTCTCTCCTCTTCTCTCTCTCTCTCGCTTCTTTTCTCTCTCTCTCTCTCTCTCTCTCTCGCCTTATGTTTCTATCCGATGATGAACAAGGAGGAAGCTTATTGCTTTCCACCGTACGTAATTGGCAGAATAGGCGGAAAAGAGGAGAGAGAGAGAGAGAGAGAGAGGGAGAAGATGAGGAGAGAGAGAGAGAGAGAAGAGAGAGACAGAGAGATAGAGGGAGAGAGAGAGAGAGATAACCTCCAATTGTTTCATGATGCTAAATGCACACGCGCTACTAATATATGTTCTTTAGATGGTACACAAGACAGCGATCTCTATAATTATTATAGTAAAACACCAGGTTATGCAATTTCAATTAATTTAAGACTTCAAAACTTTGAACAAATAAAACTGTTTTTTTATCACTAATATGTTATGTTATATATTCAAAATTGAAAGTTAGTTATTTTTTCGTAGAAAAGAAGACGAGAAGAAAGAAGAAACCGTTCATTTACAGAAAGGGAGGACGAAGGTGAAACCCGATTTCATTTATGATTTATAAGTGGATCATACTGCGGATTACGGTTGTGAATTGTTAATTCCAAATCAAACAAGAATCTTACAAAATAAAATTTAAAATCATCAATTAGAAATAAATACACAGACAGATTGAGAAATGATGAACTTTTCCAACAGAGAAAATTGAAAGCTTGCAACACACCCATCTTTTCAGAATCTAAATGAAAATTTATCTTTCTCGAGAGCGAGAGAGAGGAAGAGAGGAGAGAACGATAGATGAGGAGGGGGACGCAAAGTAGAGCAGTGGATTAGGAGAGAGAGAGCAGAGAAGAGTAGAGAGGAGAGAGAGAGGGAGAGAGAGAGAGAGGAGGAGGAAGAGAGCGAGAGAAGAGAGGAGAGAGAGAGAGAGAGCGGGAGAGAGAGAGCTATCTATCTCTCTCTCTCGCTCTCTCTCATCTCTCTCCTCCTCTCTTCTTCTCTATCGCTCTCTCTTTTTCTCTCCCTTTTTTCTCTCCTTTTTCCTCCCTTTGTCTCGTGTTCTTCACTACATGTTGCGGATTGCTGAATTGACAAAAGGCCTTCTGGTTGAATAGAAAATATCTTAATTGAATCAACAGCCATCAATAAATCAACCTTCTTTTCTCTCACTTATATCTATCTCTTCGTTATTATCTATCTTTCTTTTCTTGCTCCTATATCTCTTCTTCTTATTCTTTACATGATCATGGAGTCACGAAAAAATTTCCTAATTTCCGTCTAAACACGCACAAAAAGGGCAAAACTCGAGTGATTTATAAACTAAAAAAGAGTCTGTCAGATATCGTTAAGTATATTGGGTCAAATATCACCGTGATCGAGATTTCATTTATTGTCTAATTTCACCTTTACTTAACATATTCATATAGCACATGGTCCAATTTAGTGTAAACTGATCTACCTATCTTCATATTCATAGGAAATCATCCAATATCTAAGGTTTAGTGATAGACGAAGAGGAAGATGTTGCTGTGTTGTTCCGGGACTTAGATCTCGGTTGTTTCGTTGTTTTAATATGGGGCCGGAGAAAATGACTCTTCAGCACCGATCTATCACTTGCTATACACTGAAACATGGAAACAATTACCGTAACATCTGTGAAAACATAAACTACAAAAAAGGGGGGGGGGGGCATCCGTGAAAAGGCTCCACAAAAACCTCCAAACTCGAACGATTTCCAAAGTCATCGCCAGAAATGTGCTGCAGTTTCAGACTAAAAGCTATAGCTTTTGTCTTGTGATTGGTGGGTGTTTTTGTGCATTGAATATTAGCTAGCTAATATTTCTGCAAATAGCGATTGTTTTTTAGCTATCATTTAGCTGACCTAAAATATATGTACCTGGATCATATCGCGCCAGTGTTCTCCCTCGGCCCCTGTGCTTTGGCTACTAAACTCCAACCTCCCTATTGTATGGTGACCAAACCTGCAAAATGAGGTTTTAATATGTTTAGCTTCGACGAAGGATTTCTTTTAATGTGGCCGAGCTCAAACAAGTTCACCGATTTCAAAAAAAAATAAAAAAAAAATGTATTTTCAGATCTAAAAGTTTAGATAACATAAGTCTTCAAACTCACTTAAAATTAGTATGCTCAGCGGTGACTTTGACTTGATTCGTTAGAATTCCCAAGGGTCTTTAGGTTGATTTTGTAACAAAAATGGGTTTATCCCCTTTTTACAAAAAACTTTTAGAAAACTGTTTTTATACAATCCCAAAAGATAGATCATCCGCTGTGAATGAAGGAATTTACCATTCAAATGATAATTATCAGATTGGTGCTAAAGTCAAGGGAAACCGTCAGGGCCAAAAATAACAGTTTTTTGGGTTTTTTACTTGCGGTCGGTTCCTGTATTATACTTGTTAAATTTGGTCTCACTGATTTCCCCATGGATGAACAAATGAATTTCAACGTGCGGGTGGGCTTGAAAATCGGTTTTACTTTGGGTTTTACTTGTCCCCCCCCCCCCACAAGGGTCGGCTCCCCCCTAAAATAGGGTCGGTCTTTCAAGAGATCTTGCACTGACCCACGGGACCGTTTACACCCCGCTTTTTTCATGAGACTGAAAATTTTGGTCCTAGTTTATGGAAAAAACCCGAGAAAATTTTGTCTCAACAGGAAGTGGGTCAAAATTGACACTGAAGTAAATCTATAATCTGGTTTCCCGGGGTTTTTGCCCACCCCCGGGGTTTTTTCCGAAAAACTAGGACCCAAATTTTCAGCCATGAAAAAAGCGGGGTGTAATTCGGTCCGTGGATCGCGAAACATCCCCTTTAAAAAAAAACGACCTTTTTTGGGGGGGAGCCGACCCGTGGCGGGGGGTTTGGCCCCGGTGTCATGCCACCAAGGGGTTCAGGGGTGTTATGGGGTGTTTTTCTAGGGGTTTTTGTGGGTGGGTTTTAAGCAGTTGTAAGAAAAAATGAGGCTCAGTAAAAAGTTAAATTTCAATTTTATTACAAAAAAGAACAAAAGTTTAAAAATTTGACAGGGGAAATTTTTTAAGGGCAACCCAAAGTTTAAAAAAAAAAACCTTTATGAGTGACCTGAGATATGTACTTCCCCAACTGCCCGACCCAGTTTAGGAATATTATGATCCGTGACGTGCACGGGTTTTATGGTTCTGTGCAGTATTCTGTGAATCTATCTCGGGAAGGCTCCATTCTCCTGTGAATGGGGAGGGGTAGGGTTGGTGATGCATAGACACATGGGGTGTCTATGTAAGGGGGGGGGGGGGAGGTAGGGAGGAGGTTTTACGGGGGGGGACGATATTAAATATACAGTATGTTCAGAGGAAAGATTAATAAATCTGATATATGATCAATTGAGTAACCCCCTCAATGAAGGGATATTATTCAATTGATCACCCCTTGATCATTATTATACCGAAACGGATGTACGATTGTGGACATTCTCCGACATCTGAAATCCACTTTACTCCCCAGGTTTTCCTTTGAACGATAAAATTTAATTCCAAACCGGTACATCCGAGTTGGGGGGAGAGAAAAAAGTCGAAGTCATGGAGAGAGGCAAATTTTCGTGGGGGGAAAAAAGTCGTGCCCCAAAACCCCTGGATTCCGGCACGGTAGTTTCCCCCAACATGTCAGTGTAAGACGGGAGTCTTCCCCTGGCGCGGAGAACAAGGAGGGCCCCTGGAAACTTTCTTTCCCCGCAATGCGAAAAAAAAGCGTCAAAACCCCGATTACGGAACCTTTATTTACTGCAGTGAATAAGGTTTAGAACCCAATTTTTTGGCAAACCCCTTTTTCCAAGGATTCCCGGTAAATCGGGGTTTTAACGGTTACAATTGGGGTTGCACTATAATTTTTCATTTCAAATTTGGTAGCACTAATTGGAGTATTAAAATGGGGGAGCACTATTATAATGGGCAGCATTATAATGGGGAAAAGGATGTAAAAACACACAAAACCCCCCGGCCTGTCATCAGGGGCCAGAAGAAAAAAAAACTGAACCGCGATGAAGGGCCCCTTTTTTGGCCTCAACAGTGAATTTAAGTGCTACCGCTACTGAAAGAGGGTGAGCAAATCTTAATTTAGTACAGAAAAAATTCAACTTTCGTTATTAAAAAACCCGGGAAAACTTTTTCTTTTGAATGTGCGGGAGTTACTCAATTCCCAACTTTCCGTACCGCAACTATTCGTCAAATTGGAACGTTATGTCATTTTTTAAAAAATTCCCCAAAACTGACAAAAACCTTTCCCAGCTATAAGGAGTTTTCTGGAGTACCAAATTCTGAGTAACAAGATAGCTCCGATCTATTATTTAATCCATACACCAAATTAACTCCTACTCATACGAAAATTATGGTCTTCAAAATAGTCACATTGCTGAGTTTTAAGTTACTCAAAGAACTAGTATAACAGCCATCTTGAATCATTAAAATCTTTGAAAAATTGACCCCAAATCAAAAAATTTCTCAACAAATTTACGGCCAGCTCTTGATCTTTCCAACAGACGCCCCGTTTTTCGGACTTCTGTGGGGGGGTACCAGTTTCCTTGGGTGTTTCTGAGTGTCGGATTCCAAGCAGCGCTACGACTTTTACTGACTCGGGGGGAACGGCCCCTGCAGCAAGGATATATACTATAATGAAGATGAGTTTGTAGAGGGCGTTTAAATTTGGCTTTTCCAGGCGAGCGGGGACAGCCAATGGAGTTTAATCGCCGGAGGGCGATTAAAAGGTTTAAATCCCGATCCGATCGAGGCGCCAGCCGGGGGTTTGAGGGGGAGGGGTTTAAACCTATAACCCGTTTAGGGGCTAAAAACGTTCATTTTTATAAAAAACCCGATAGAAATTACACACAAATAAAGACAAAAAACAAGGGAAACAATAAAAACGGTTGGAAAATTCAACAGATCCCCAAAAAAGGTGGAATTAACCCCATTTTTTTAAATTTTCCCCCAAAGTGTGGCGGGTTTTGGCTTTTTATCCATGTTAACGTGTAGCGCGCGCAGGTAAATTAAAAAAATCACACGGCCGAGTTGGGGTGAACGTTGAAAAAAATGGACTTTATGTTACTGTTCCAACAGTTGAGAAAGAGAGAGAAAGATTGGGGCAATACACACGTCAGAGGTAATGAACAGTAAAAAAAGAAAGAAGAAATAAAAGGAAATGGATTTTTTTCACCCCTTTATGAGAGAGATAAACTTTGGGAAAACGTTTTTTCAGAATTTTTTCCCTTCTTTTTTTGACAAAAATGGGGTTTTTTACACACATTTTCAATACTTAGAATTTTACACCTTTGGTTATTAAAAGAAGAAAAAACCCCGTAAAAAAGGACACGGGCCTGATAAACGCGAGCAGGGTTTAAACCCCCCAGCTAGCAGTTTTTCATGGGGCCCCCCGAAAATTTTTCAAAAAATGATAAAAAAACTAGGGGTTTTTTTTCATATATAAATTTTATTATTTTATAGTGTGTGTTTAAATTAATATATGCTTTTTGGTTTTATTCTTAAAAAATCACAATGGCATTTTTTTTTCGGGATCGATTTCAGGGAGCCCCAAACCCATCTTTATGAGCCCACTTTTTAATATAAAAAATTTACCAAATAAAGTCATAAAATTTTTTGTAAAAACCTTTTTTCCCTTGATAGGCCAAAAAAAGGTTTTTCTTTTTCCTTTTTTTCGTAGTAAAATGACACTTTTCAGTTTCGCAAAAATTCCCTTTTTGGGAATTTGGGTTTCCTTTTTCGCCTAAAAAAGGTTTTTTTTTCAAGTTATTTTTTAAACCCTTTAAAAAACCCTTAAAAAAAAAATTTGTAAAAAAACTTTGCTGTTTTTGTGTTTTCAAAAGACCAAAGCAGAGCTGCTTATACCTTAAAAGAAAATACTTTCGGCCCCCCTTTTAAACCGGGATGCTGCGCGAAATTTTTTCCCCCGGGTTTTAAATCGGGGGTTTCCCGGGTTTAAACCGGGGTCCGACCAGGGAAAAAAACCCGGGTTGTCAAAGACCCCTTAAAAATCACCCAAAACATGCCCCCCGCCAGGTCTAAAAGGGGAAGGGAACTGTTCCCATCCCCCCGTGTAAATTACGAGAGAATGGGGTCGCTAAAAGCTGACTCCCCGGGAGGGGGAGAAGATGGGGGGAGGGACGCGGGCCCTTTTTGGATGGCGAAAAAGATTTCCATCACCAGGGTAGGTGGGGGTTGTGGGGTTTTGAAGTTTTCAGGGGGAGTAGGGGGATCCACCATTTTACAGGTTTTGGGGTTTTGGGTTTTTGGGATGCCTGGAAAATTTGGATTTTTGGTTTGAATTATTTTGTTTTTATTTTGAAATTTCCAAATCCCTTACACCATTTTTCCCAAAAAACCCTTCCCCAGACCCTACCCCCAGGCTAAAAAAAGACACCTGATCGTTTAAAATAAAAAAAATTGTTCCCTTAAGTTATTTTTCAGCTTTTTCTTTTCTCTTTGACGAGCCCTCCTTTAGTTTGTACTAAATGTGGTGCCTGACCGGTTCTAGTACACCTCCTCCTCCCACCCTTTCGTTTTAGAGTTCTGTTGTGGTTTTCTGAGGAGAAATGAAGTATTGTTCACAATAATGTTGTCACCAAATCCGGTAATTAGTGCAGACCATGAGCATTCGGCATTCGCAAGTATTTGAAATATAAACAATTGAATGGTATGAGATTTTTGGACTTACTACATTCTACTCGGAAACGGCAGTATAATAACAACGTACGTTTTTCATCATCTCCACCACGAAGGCACATGTAAAAATAAAGGGTAACACACCCTGCCCAGTGAAGGGGGCCCCCACAGAAAAGGGGAAACCCAAAGCCCGGGGGAAGAATGTTCCCTGCTGTTTTTTGGGGCATTTATAGACCACCGCGTGTTTTGTACCACGTGTAGTGGGTTAGAGCAGTTTATCTAATCGTCAACGGTATCCAAACATAGATATCATATATGCCTCTCGAAGCTTGAAGAGAGTTTAGGATTTAGATTTTGTTTCGTTAAAATTAAAAGCAATATTTAGGGAAAGTTATATATTCAAATTTATAAACGAGACAACAGAAAAAAATACCGGGGGAGGGTTATAAAAATATTTATGAAAAATTATACACAAAAAAACGGAGAGAGAGAGAGAGAAAAGAGGAGAGAGGAGAGAGAGAGAGAAGAAAGGGGAGGAGGGGAGGGGGAGAGAAAAAGAGAAGAGAGAAAAGGGAGAAAAAGGGGAAAAAACAAGGGAGAAGAAAGGGGAGAGAGAAAGAGAGAGAGAAAAGGGTAGAGAAGGGAGAGAGGGGAGAGAGGGGGGAGAGAGAGAGGGGAGACGGGAGAGGGGGGTAGAAAAGAGGGAAGGGGAGAGAGAGAGAGAGAGGGGGGCGAGAGGAGAGAGGAGAGAGAGAGAGAGAGAGAGAGAGAAAAGAGAGAAAAAAAAAATCTGGAAGGGGGAAAAAGAGGAGAGAGAGAGGGGGGAGAGGGGGAGAGGGAGGAAAAGGCCGGGGAAAATTGAGAGAGAGAGAGAGAGAGAAAGAAAAAAATGGAAAAAAAAAAAAAAAAAATTTGGCTAACGGACAGATGTCGAAACAGGGGAAACGAAATTTTGCGGAAAAATCCTCCCGGAAACAAACTATGATTTTATTTGTTAAGTTCTAAAAAAATTTTTAAAAAACATATTTTTTTTACCGAGGAAAAAACGTTTACCAAACCCCTTAGAAAAGGGTTTTTGGGTTTAAAGTTAGACAAAATTTTAAACAGTTTGACAATAATTATCGGTAATTAAACACTTGTAGAGACGTGCTGGGTTTCCTGACTGTTTAAATTTTTCCCTTAAAATTATTTCAAGTTTTCAACGCTGGCTGGGGAGATTTTTCACATAGAGGGGAACAGAGAGTAGAGAGTCGAGATAAGGGGGGAAAAACAGACTGAGAGAGGCAGAGAAAGATCTTAGAAAAGCACGAGAAATAGCTGGGGAGAAATAATCATTTACAACATGGCATTTTACTCACATACTTAGCGGATATGCTCGCAGCTGCAGCTTAATAATTAAATCAACAACAAATGTAACGTTTTTTGTACTTTCATCTGAAACAATTCTTTTGAAATTTCAAAAACAAAAACAAATCTTATCAATACTCAGCCTGACTAAAGCAGTTTACTAAAATTTATATCAGATATCATTTTCCATTGTACTTAAAGAGCAATTTAACAAAGCATTAGTGTGTCTGGATGTGGAGCGTGTATGTTAGAAAACACATGGGATTCACAACAAAGAGAGAGAGAGAGAGAGAGAGAGAGAGAGAGAGATAGAGAGAGAGAGAGAGAGAGAGAGAGAGAGGGAGAGAGAGAGAGAGAGAGAGAGAGAGAGAGAGAGAGAGAGAGAGAGAGAGAGAGAGAGAGAGAGAGATAGAGAGAGAGAGAGAAAGGCCGGTGAAAGTTCGGGGAGACTGAGAGTCCTCCTTTCCGTGTGTTTTATGGATGCGAATAGCCTAGCTGGAACCTGAAAAGAAAAAGAGAGGGCAATTACAAGAATTTGCTAGTATAAAAGAGATAGAGATCAGGGGCTAGATAGAGAGGGAGAAAGATAGAGAGATATAGAGAGGGAGCGAGAGAGAGAGAGAGATAGAGAGAGATGTATATATAGAGGGAGCGAGCGCGAGAGAGAGAGAGAGAGAGATATAGAGGGAGCGAGAGAGAGAGAATGTAGATCGGAATGTTTCCAAGGGTGTTCCCCTCATGGGATTAGACGTAAGCGGCAACAAAATAAAATCACACTGGACCCGACAGTCATTACATGAACTTACAGTAAAGATCAGAGAGGCGAAGAGATCAAGTTCAGCAAAACTTAGTCAATTGAACAAAATGTGTACTATAAATCTACTAATATATAAGCACGGTACTACTACTCAAAACAAAGGGCCCCCTGCCACAATGGCGAGTAGAGCTGGCACCGCCCTCTTTTACACACTAGCGTTCTTTTTAGTTGTTACACAACAGTGTTGAGAACAATAGATCAAGTCCCGGATGTATACCACGTGTAGACGTGCTGAGTCCCCTGACACCATGATGTGTCCCCTGCACTATAATTCAAGTGCGTGACTACAAATTTAGAACTGATCCGGATACAGAGAATTTGGAAAACAGTCGTACCTGAACCTCAGGTTCAAGCCACAGCCATTTCGCCCAATGCTGGACCCAAAACAGTCGTGATGATTTGGTTACGAAGTTACCCCTTGCCAGCGCGTGTCTTCGATACCAACGTGATGATGCAGATATAGAACCACATAAACACTAAACACCTTTGAGTTCACGAATCATATTATTTGACCTCTATCAAACAATCTATCGATCTTGCATCCTACTTTCATTCTTATTTTCATAACGTTCTCTCCCTGTTTCTCTCTCTCTCTCTCTCTCTCTCTCTCTCTCTCTCTCTCTCTCTCTCTCTCTCTCTCTCTCTCTCTCTCTCTCTCTCTCTCTCTCTCTCTCTCTCTCTCTCTCTCTCTCTCTCAGAGTAAAAAACATGCAGACAGTGTCTGTCGGACACGTGTTTCAGATCATTATTTACTCGTGGCAAGGTGTTCGAATACTAATGACAGAGTGCTATCTCGAGTCGCACACAGAGCTGTCTCATGGTGGTGGTGTAAGCTGGATCCTTGAACATAATAAATATATTCCTGGCATAATACTGTCCGTGCTTGCCTTGTCCGAAACAAGTAAATAACCAATCAGAACTTGTTATTTAGGTCACGTGACTGGTTATCAGCCAATCAGGGACCAGTATTTCCTGATTCGGTCGGTTCCTGCTGCTTGCCTTGTCCGAACCTGATCTTCATGATCTACTCTGCCGAGTACCAGCTCACAGAGCGCGTCATTTTCTCTACAAGTATACATGGTGTGCTTGCTCCACACACCAGGCCCCGTTTCAAAATTCATGGATCCGTTTTACAACTGTGTATTTTAGTTTTAATCAATGCTAAAACTTTATTGGGAAAACGGTAATGTCTGAACCTCAGGTTCAGATCACAGCTATTTACTCCTAAAACCTGAGGTCTCAGGGCTCTTCTCTGCTATTCCATGACCTAAACCTGAGGTTCAGGCACGGTCACTACATTTCCCCCTATTATATCGACTAAAGATATTGCGGAATTTCACATTTTACTTTTAACTCCGGCACGCTTTTTCAACAAAACTACTGGTGATAAACTGACGAGTTGTGATTGGCTAAAAGCAGGTCACGTGATACAGAATACTTCACGCTCATTGGCTGACTGAATTCATGCGCTCAACGTGGTGTGCTCGATGCTTGCACATGTGATGAGTTTAGAAAGAGAGAGAGAGAGAGAGAGAGAGAGAGAGAGAGAGAGAGAGAGAGAGAGAGAGAGAGAGAGAGAGAGAGAGAAAGAGAAAGAGCGAGAGAGAGAGAGAGAGAGAGAGAGAGAGAGAGAGAGAGAGAGAGAGAGAGAGAGAGAGAGAGAGAGAGAGAGAGAGAGAGAGAGAGAGAGAGAAGAGAAAGAGAGAGAGAGAGAGAGAGAGAGAGAGAGAGAGAGAAAGAGCGAGGGAGGGAGAGAGAGAGAGAGAGAGAGAGAGAGAGAGAGAGAGAGAGAGAGAGAGAGAGAGAGATAGAGAATGATAGACGGATGACCAAGAAGATGCTTCTGAAAAAGTGTACACATCGGTGCGTATTTTACACGTCGGGTGGAGGCGGTGACTTTTTGAACGGAGAAACAGGGGGCCCTCTGTGCTATTCTTTAATTAAAAACTGATTTAAAGGCTTCTCTCACACACAGATCACTTGTGATAGGAATGTAGTAAGCTTGTGCAGCTGATAGAGAGAATCTTTAGCCGTGAGTCTATATAATAGTGGTTAGAATCTGTTAAAGTTTTAGCTATATTTAGCAAATATAATAGAAACACTATGTTTTTTCTCAACCATCTAGATCTATCATGGTTCTGTATGATCTGAATTTCTGTAAGCTAGGTGATGAGCTCAGCGAGTCAGCGAGTGTTTGTTCTTGTATAACACATGCACATGTGATATGATATCATATTGTACATATATATTTATTGTCATCTAGAAATATATATTCCCAGGCTTTATTGTTGGTGGCCTTTGCATTGTGTAGCCTACAATATGGTCCATATGTTGTTTGTTTTTTAGTTACTGAATTTTAGTTACGCTTAGATTTATGATGTAGATAATTTCTGTTTTTTTAGAAAGACAGTAATATGACTAACAATTATGTGAATTATTCAACTCGGACAAACACAAGGTACAATGTCTTTATACATTTATAAAATAAAAATATATTTTTTCAATTTCTGGCCCAAACCCGCTGTTATTGAACGTTTTGAACGCAATTGACACAGCTGACAATAGATTCAATTTGAATGTATGAAAAAGAGTCTAAAGTGCGATTTTTAATAATGCGAACCGCTCACGCGCATTAATAATAATATAATTCTATTTGCGCGTGCTCAATCCGGTTCCTGATAAGATAGAGACTTGTCATTGGTCGCATTGGAAAGATAACATTTTTCTCTTTCCAACGCAACCAGGATCAAGTCTTTATCTTATCAGGAGCCAGAGATATGATCGAAACAACCAACAAAAAACTTTCCCACGGTGCGTGGGAATTTTTTGCGGTTCGCTTTATTAAAAATCGGACTTTAGGTCTCATTTTAGACAAAATTTGCTTATGTTGAGGCAAATCACACGATACTAATTTAAAGTCCGATTTTTAAGAAAGCGAACCGGGGGCGCACGAATTCGAGTTTTGAAATAAAATTGGTAGCGTGCGACGTGTGGTGCGCGTGAAATGCTCTGATTTGCGCGCAAGCGGTTAGCTTTATTAAAAATCGCACTTTATTCATTTCTACAAGTACACGCCCGGCTGTTTACTGAAAATACTGAATCATGGAATCATGGATCCGTGAAACCATAGAGTCGTGCTACTGAATTTCAGTTCAGAGCGTGGCTGTTTTCCGATTTAATTTAATCTAATTAGAGTAATCGTAGCTCCGAAGGATTTTGTTGATTTAATTAACTTCATGAATTAACATGTTATTAATTAGGTATCTGAAAAAGGATCAGGAGCGGAAGGCCAGGGTATTTGATAGAGACATGTCCACCTTGATGGGCTATATTTTAGGAATATCCTGCAATATTGAGGTATGAATAATTACTTTTAGTTTTAATTAGTTTAATAAATTAATTAATTGATAATTACAATGTGGGGCGGGCATATAATATGAATTATGAAATGTCACACTATTGATAACAAAATTTAATAATTAATTAATTAGAATTATTAACAACATTCCACGTGTTTCAGGACTCTCCTCCGATGATAAAAACTACAACACGACCTCAAACTTCCCCGGTAAACAGGAGCTGTAGGAAAAAGTAAGCAAAACCTCGATACCCAATACAATGCTATACAGTTGGGCCCTGTCATGTTTTACCGGAACCACAATTTACCGGGCAAAACCCTTTCCCACCAAGCATCCTGGTATTACGGGGTCCGAGTTCAGACTGTATACCTATTTTGCGTAAAATATCTTTCGGAGAGTGACTGGTTATCAGCCAATCAGGGACCAGTATTTCCTGATTCGGTCGGTTCCTGATTTATTCAGCAGTTATTATGTAACAAATAACGTTCAATCCACCAGGGCCTTTGTGCGTTATTCTAGCACCTCTGATTTCATCAAAACAACGAGAAAGCCCCGAATTAATGGAGTCAACTCCGAGGAAACTATTGTGAGTTAACAAAATATCTGAAATACAGTCGGACCCCGATTTAGTGGCCCCCGATTTAGTCGCACCCCAATTTAGTGGCAGGATTTTTTCCCGGGAGGATGCCACTAAATCGGGGTCCGACTGCAGTAGTAGAGTTTATACACTTTACACGGTCGCTTGTAGTGGGAAAACGGTAATGGAAAACGGAGATACAGTAAGACGACGCGCAACCGTGGCCAATCAGGGCGCTAGTACGTGCTGAACACATGCACTTTTTGCCGCGTGTTATGCAATGTGCGCGTCTCATTACTGTATTTCCATTACGGTAATGCGACTACAAGCAGCACTGTTAGTTTAGTTTATACGTGTATACTTTAATAGTAGTGTCTGACTGTGTGGTGTGGAAATCCCCAGCTTAACCCCTATCCTACTGGGGGATGCCGATTCGAACTCCGTTTCTCTCTGGACAGTTAGGCCATCTATTTTATAGGACCCCGATTTACCACCGAAGTCCCCATAAATGGATGTTTTACCAATTAATTAATTTGATGAATAATTCCAATAAAATTTAATTTCCTGTAGGTCCGGTCATCAGACAAGATAGGACATCAAAACGGGGGAGTTGAAAACAAAAAGAAGCATGTGAGGTTCAAAGCAGAGCCAGAGGTAGGTGACGGAAAAACTGAATTGTTCAAACAACACAAGACATAGTTGGAACAAAATACAACAAACTTATAACTTACAAATTATCAGACAATAACAACATTGATAATATGATATGAATTAGAAACTCAGTTTCAACTCCAACAATGAATTAACTAAATAATTAATTAACTAAATAATTAATTTATTAAATAATTAACTAAATTATAAATCCTGTTCCTGATCTCATCATCAGATAAACTCCTTACATCCCACCACCATATACCAGATACGAATAATAGAGAGTAACTCAGCGGGCACAGTAACTATACCAACGGGGCCGGTTCTAACCGAGCGTCCCTATTCTGCTCCCGCCAACATCCCGTATTTCCGGCATGATACTGCCTGGAGGAGATGGCATTTACCAACTAACGGTGTTACTGGGGGCTCATCAACAGCTGCTGCTGAGCCGTCTAGTTCGCAGTGGTGGGTTTTGTAATTACATAATTAATTATTAATTATTACAGTCGGACCCCGATTTTGTGGCACCCCGATTTTGTGGCACCCCGATTTAGTGGCAGGATTTTTCCCCCCGATATAGGAAATTAACATTATTTGACCCCGATTTAGTGGCACCCCGATTTAGTGGCAAGACTTTTTCCCCCGAGGAAATTTTGAAATGGTTGCAGGTGGAAATGTGTCAGTATGACGGACTGCAATATTAAAAAACGTCTCGAAACAAAAAATCCCCAATATATCGCCCTCCTCCCCAATATCTCCCACCTCATCTTTATATCCCCCACCCCATCTTTATCTCTCACGATCACCCCATCTTTATCTCTCACCCCATCTTTATCTCTCACCCCATCTTTATCTCTCACCCCATCTTTATCTCTCACCCCATCTTTATATCCCCCACCCCATCTTTATCTCTCACGATCATCCCATCTTTATCTCTCACCCCATCTTTATCTCTCACCCCATCTTTATATCCCCCACCCCATCTTTATATCCCCCACCCCATCTTTATCTCTCACGATCACCCCGTCTTTATCTCTCACCCCATCATTTTATCCCAAACGCCCCTCTTTGTATCCCGCACGCCCCCTCCTTATATCTCCCACTCCCCCTCGGCCCTCTTTATCTCCATCCCCTCTTTGTACGTATCTCCCAGGTTACCGGAACAGGAAGTGGTTCCAATAAAACCGAAAGTAGTTTGGAGTGATAAAAGTAGCACCTGCGTATACAACCACCGTCCGAAGGTGGGTGACATTTTTTCTAGAGAATAATGCAAAAAATAGTGAACAAAGTTAGCTAAGTTATAGAGCTTTACTAACTTAGCTAACTTAACTAATTTTTGCATTATTTTGGCCGATTAAAACGGGATATTATTGCCAGGTGAGAGCACGGCTAGGATCTCCCGCCCGAAGAGACATCATTGCTGATCGATCAAAGGAACATGAACAAGTCAGGTACGTGGTGAAACCCCAGTTGAATACTTATAACCCTTCCCAGAAGCTTCGCCTTCCCCCGCTAATTTTCTAGAAATAAAGTTCATTTTTATTGTTAATCCGGCCGGTAAATTATTGGGGTCTGACTGTCAACAATCAGTTGTTACCATGATGATATCCCCTTTCTCCATGCAGGTACCACCACAACCATCACCGAGCAAACCCAGACCATATTTCGGAGCGGCGGGATCAGCTTGACAAATCTGGGATCATGAACACACGGATACGGTTATACGGAGAGAGTTTGAAAGGGGAGACGAGGGCTGGCAATGGACTT
This sequence comes from Hormiphora californensis, assembly GCA_020137815.1. Lineage (NCBI taxonomy): Eukaryota > Metazoa > Ctenophora > Tentaculata > Cydippida > Pleurobrachiidae > Hormiphora > Hormiphora californensis. Next base: position 5,404,857 of record CM035361.1, on the reverse strand, counting down.
GTGCAGAGTCTAAAAGGTGGAAACGGACTTGTGCAAAGTTTGAAGGGGTCTACAGCTCATGGGAATAATAACGGGTTTGTACAGTATAGGACACTCCAAAGGTGATGTGTTGTTTGTGGGATATTGTATTGTGAGCAGGAACCGACCGAATCAGGAAATACTGGTCCCTGATTGGCTGATAACCAGTCACGTGACCTAAACAACGAGTTCTGATTGGTTGTTTACTTGTTTCGGTCGGTTCCTGATTGTGAGCTGTATATATGTTTTGGTAAAATATTTTATAACATGAATTCGTTTTGGCTTCTGATCTCTCCTATAAGAGTGAGGTCCGAGATTTCGTTCTCCAATTAGCAGTATCGATATAATGGTGAAAACGATGGCGTCCATCTACCTGATCAGAGTCATATAAAAGCCCACTTTGGCATTGAAACGGAGTAAAGAACTGTCAGGCCAATGCTCTGACCACAGTTCTCGCGCGCTCCGAGAGAATGGGTCAGGCCAGTGCTCTGACAGGTAAAGAATGGAAGAGAGATGGAGAAACTATTGACATTGAATGATTGTTATGATTATGAATCGTGAAGTTCGAATTGTTCCAGCTGTATCATAAACACGCAATATATTTTAAAGGTTGCAAAATTGCCTGATATCGAATCCACAATTTGTGAGTCGCTCTCTCTCTCACACATCTCTCTTTCAAAAACACTCTCTCGGCTTAGACATCATACCCTAGATGCCAGAATCACATGACATGTGACCTATAAAAAGTAAGCCCTGGACTAGAAATTATGTGCAGTCCGTAAAAAATCCGTCCACCAGAACTCGATACACGGGGAGGGGTATCTCTTGGTAGATATGTGGAACACACGTTTCGTCAAATGGATGATGATGGGATTTCAGCCCCGTAAAATAGCCAATCCAGATGAGTCAGTCTCATGTGTGTTCCCTCAGGTGTCCACTCAGAAACCAAGGATGTAGTGGGATCCTGAAACGATAGACTTGTTATCATGGTATTACGTGGTACTTCAATGTAAAATGCGAGAGGGGAAATGGGGATCGTCAAAAATGGGCTGAATCTGAGGTTCAGGCACGACTGTTTCCCCCACTAACTGTCACATCTCGCACGCTGATCGACTATTCCCTGCACTTACATTCAAGATCGGCCGTATCTTCAGCTAGAGCTAGTTCGTCAGCCTCCGCATCTTCAACCTCGTCCCCGGCAAAGAACCGTTTGGGTCTACTTCTTCGGGCTTCCTTAGCCTTCTGAATCCTGTTCTTCCGTCTCATGTTACCAGCACCACTGTCAGCGGGTGTAGCCACTATCAGAACTGCAAAGTTATTGGTTTGGATAAATACGGTTATATTTTAAAGTTTGGGTTTAAGGGGTTCGGGTTTAAAGGGTGGGGAGGGTACTGATTACCAATGGTAGTCGGTAGAACTTTCCGCTCGGCACTCACTACCCCTTGAATTAGTTCATTGAAAATTGCACAACACTATGCTCACCAACTGACTACGATTACCAAATAACCGCTGACTATTTTTGAAGCAGCTAGACGATTTTTGACAAATTATCTAAAAGAGAATAGTCGAACATTCGACAACAAGCTCTTTTCGGAAGCTTTTTGTCGACAAATTTCGCCCAACATTTCTTGTTGTCACTTTGCAAAAATTATACCTATGGGGAAAAAGCAGTCGTACCTGAACGCGAACGCCAAGGCAAGTTTCCACTGAGACCTGAGATCCCAGGTTTCAGTGACGGCTATTCCCTAAGAATTATAGCCGTCACTCAAAGCGGAGATATCAGATCTCAGTGGAAAATAGCCGTGGCCTGAACCTGAGGTTCAGGCACGAATTTTCCCCTATTTGAATGCCGATCAAGATTCCCAACTGTTAAGTCGTGAAGAGGTAGCCGCCGGGTTTGGACAACTAAACCACGTCCTATATTATTATACAGTGTAAACATTGAATACACTGTATGCTACATGGGTCTGATTTAGTGAACTATACTTACATGACTGGGCTTGTGACTGTTCCACTAACGTTGAGAATATCGTGAACCTGAAAATAAGGAATTGGTGAGCCAATCAGAGGCCTGTATTTTGACGTTAGGGTTAGATACACCTAAACCTATTACCGCCCGCCGTACGTCACCCGGCAAAAAATAAAACAAGGAACCTCATGGATTCACCGAACGTTCGGGACGTTACATAATCAATAAAGCTTGTCTTGCTCGACCCTGTTCACTACACCCCCAATAAACCCTATTTACTATTATAGTAAACTTACACGAGAAGTAGGGCGACGGCTGACTTGGAGACCGGGCTCATCATGTATTGAGATGGTTGGCGGAGCTGCTGATCAAGTTAACACATACAAAATAACAATGTCTCAAGCTCTGAAAATGGTGGCAATGCCATGACCTTCTTATACCCTCACAAACCTATTCTCTCTCTCTCTCCTTATCTCTCTCTCTCATTCCCTCTCAGCCAGTGATGCACTTTCTAACCAGAATCATTAGTCACATGACGCTCCCAACCACTCCCAAACAGCCGCTGAGAGATTGTTAGATTAACTAAAGAGAGTGAAAGAGAGATTGTTATATTAACTAAGGTGAGAGAGAATTTGATCCAGGTCGCGTGATGGTGAATTGGATGAGCTTGCCCGTAACAAGCTTCCATCACGTGATGATGAAAACAGTTAACTTTTTATTCCCTAGAAAGATGCGTAATTGTGAAAGTTTGAAAGAGAGAGAGAGAGAGAGAGAGAGAGAGAGAGAGAGAGAGAGAGAGAGAGAGAGAGAGAGAGAGAGAGAGAGAGAAAGAGAGAGAGAAAGAGAGAGAGAAAGAGAGAGAGAGAGAGAGAGAGAGAGAGAGAGAGAGAGAGAAAAGAGAGAGCTGTGGGAAAGAGGAGGAGGAAACGATTTTCACAAGCCTGATCTGTAATGGCCCATTATACCATGATCATTTTCTCACTCTCCCTTTCCCTGATCACGGAATTTAGGATCAGTGTGATTGGAGCTGGAAAAGGGTAAGCAATCTGGGGAAATATTGCACCACCAACTTCCAATAGTAACAGTCCGTCATACACATTTCCACCACATAAAGATCTTGTGAGAGCAGAAAATTGTCCGAAACACTTTGAAATTTGTAGAACACAAATACTTCAACAAATAATAAGATACCATGCTTATAGTCAGTTCATGGGTGAGAACCACATTGATTGGCTAATCATATGATTCTTTTTTGACATAACAATGGAACCAAAAGGGGCTCCTTGAGAGGTCAAAATCTCCTTACATGTGGATTCCTGTCACACCCACTTTGTTCCCAGAATTTAGAGATAAGGACTAAGGAGCCAACAACCCCCGGTTGACATTGGCGACCTACGTAATGAACAACCCACCAGCTTCGAAAAAGTTGCTCGGACAGGGGTATTTGATACTTCAAACTTCAACCCCTTCTCCTAGAGAGAGGATCAGCGCTTTAGCTGAGGAGAATTAGAGATCTTCTTCTTCTCTCCGTGATGTCTCTGCACTCTAGCTGAGAAGAACTAGAGACTCCATTAAGATCTTCTTCTCTCCATGATGTCTATTGTCTATTGTTGTCCCTCCGAACTCTTTCACGGTCAAGTGTTATCCGATTTTGTTTTTGAAACAAACAATATTAAAATTCCCCCTCTCCTCCCTAAAGCTCTTTATCCTCTCCCCAGCAGCACCTCTAAATTTCACATTAAACTTCCAACAGGTGCGAATCACGGCCCGAGCTGTATTGTTTAAGATGTGCGAAGTTTTTCCCAGCGGCCCATGTTGACACCCCATATCGTTTTTTGGCGTCTACATGGCGAGATCATGTCGAGAGCTATACGTACTAAATAAAACACTAAAGGGTGATGGCAAGAGACAGGTGTGAGGTATTGTTATAGGGGCACTGCAAAACACACGTGATGTTTTGAACGTTTATTGGTCCGTTTTTTAGCTGAGTTGTGATTGGTTGATCATATCGATTTGACTAGAGGAAAAAATAATATCTGTGTTTTTTAGATTTCAAGTGGGGACTAAAATCACTCTCTTTTTGTGCCTTTTTCTTATCAGCTATTGAATTTTAGTGTGTTTTATTATAACTTTAATAAATAATGACTAAATTCACGGGCAAGAATTTAAACCAATTTTGTATTTAGATTTAGGGTTGGGGGTGATCAGTGTTTCTGTGGGAAAAACATTCGAAGTTCGATTTGTTTTTTGTGTGAAAAATCCTTAGAAATCCAAAATTTAATTTGGTTTTACGGTGATGAGAATATGTGAGAGAGATGAGGAGGGGAGGGGAGAAAGAAAAGAGAAAATTTTGGTTGTAGGGGGAAAAATGTTAAAAAGATTCGGAGAAATTTTAACTTTCCTGGGTTCGACAATTAAAGCACCTATTAGCTCCTAAAACCAAAGAAATTTCCAGATGTTGAGATGTTTGAAAAGCTTTAAAACCCACCTTTAGCCTTGGAACCTTTATTAGCTCCGTTTTTCCCCCGTTTTTAAAACCTTTTTTCGCTGGCCTTTTTCCTTTTCATTTTTACAACGGGTCAAATTTTTCACCCCTGAGGTTTACCAATTGTTGGAAATCCCCATTGGGTGAAGAAAAATTGACTTCCATCTGGAAATTCAAGAAAATTTAAAACCAAAACCTGGATTTTTAGTGGCATAATTTATCGAAATTTAAATCTAACAATTTTTAGAAAATCAATTTAAATAATTGAAAATTGGCAGAAAATTGTGTTTAAATTTAAATAAAAAAATTTTGGGATGTTTATCAGGGGGATCTTTCCAAAAAATTTAAATTTTTCCCATTTAATTACTGTAAATCTATAAGATGGTTTTGGAGGGTTGGGTTAAACCCCCAACCCATAAATGTGGTGAGTAAATGGAACTTGCAATGCCAATTTTTTTTTCTAAAAAAAAAATTTTGGGGGCATTTTAACTTCCGGTTTTTCGTCCGGAGTTTGATTTGTTGTTGATGACTGAAAATCACGTGAGATCAGAAATTGCACCGGTCATGTACTGGTGATGAGAGAAAGAGAGATAGAGAGAGAGAGAGAGAGAGAGAGAGAGAGAGAAACTATAATTCTGGGTTGGTAGTGGGTAAGCAATGTTTAAAACTGCATTCCAGTGAGAATCTTTGTAACTTCCTGAACCCAAGTATTTAAAATCACGACCTACTAGCTACTCATATCGTATTCTCTCTTGTTTTATCTTTTCTCACTGTTTTTCCTTTCTTTTCTATCTCTCTCTCTCTCTCTCTCTCTCTCTCTCTCTCTCTCTCTCTCTCTTTCTCTCTCTCTCACGTCTGCATAAATACAACTGAGAGATCAGCAATTGTTGTCAAATGGTCTCATGATCACCGAATCAAAACAACTACGCACTGACCGTGGGAATTCAAGAGTTAACATAAAGCACAAAACAGTGGAAAATGATTGTGTATAGTCTATAATAGATTTAAAATTAATTAAACAATCACACCATGGGAAGATGCAATTGGGTGGGAAGATATTGATACCTGGAAAAGAATTCTGGTTTAATTGAATATTTGAGCTTTGTGGTATTGTTTACAGGGCTTAATTCATTAATTCATTCATTTAATTTATTCTTGCCGAGTGATATTAATAGTATATTCAATTTCGTATAAGAGATTAATTGACGTAATATGCTTTAGCAACAAAAATAATGGGATAGTTACTCGGAACAGCTTGCACCAAGTGAAATCATTTAATGTCGTAAAGGACAGAAACTCGAACGGACGATAACTCGAACTCGAAAATTTCGGACTATAACTCACTTTTGAAAATCTCGAATTCAGGTGAGTTATAGTCCGGATCTGGTGAATTTCTGTCCGCCCCACTGTTTACGGTGAGTTAGAGTCCAGATGGACATTAACTCACCTCTCATGGGAACTCGAGAATTCGGCCGATAGGCCGGATACGAGAGTTCACTGGTTTGTATTCGTCTTAGTAGTGTTAGGGTTGTCGTTTGGGTTCGATGTTAGGGTTGTATTAGGGTTGGGTTTAGTTGGGTTTTACGGTAAAATCCAGGTGAGTTTGAAATTCGACATTTTGTCTTAGCTATCGACATTTTGTCCTAGCAAAAAGTCAAAAAAATGCGGACAGAAAGTCACCAGAAAAAAAGAACTCGATGCCAATTTTCGGGCAATAACTCACTTTCGAGTTATTTTCCAGGTGAGTTACAGTCCTAAAGCCAAGGTCGTGGCAGCAGTTTATGATAGGTCGTAATAAATTTCACTATTGACTATTGTCATAATAAATTTCGAACAATGTATTGACTATTGACTATTGAGGTAATAAATTTCAACAAACAATTGATATCGTAAATATAAATAGCCGTACGCGTATAAATCAGGAGAAAAATATAAGAGGAATCATAATTTTTTAGTGACCGTTTTATCATGCTTGAGCCGCCACCCTACTAAAAGTAGAACGCTCGTAACGATCGTTCGACGACCGATATCGTTGGTTTAAGCGTTCTACTTTTAGCAGGGCAATGTCGACCATTTTTCACTCTCCTCATCTTTTTATTTCTAGGAACCTCTCTTTATTGACTCGAATCTTTCTATGTCGCTATCGGGGCGAAGGGAAGAGCCATATGTTTTTGACACTTGGTAATGTCTTCTCTACAGTCGTATAGAGGTGGAAGGAGAGATAGAGAGATAGAGAGATAGAGAGAGATAGAGAGAGAGAGAGAGAGAGAGAGATAGAGAGAGTGAGATATATAGAGAGAGGGGGGGGGAGAGCAATAGAGCATCCGTTATGGTTCTTGTGTGTGGGCTCGTGTCAATCTCTACTCGTAATAATGTGTCCCTCTTGCTTTGGGAGTGCAAGGGGGTGGTCACGTGACATACCCCTCGACCAATCAGAATTCAGCGTTATCTTGCACGTGCACCAAAGATGCAGGTCACGTGGTTCAAGAGACATTTGCACGTGCTGTTAATAATGGTACGGCTATTGACAGGGTACGCTTTATGGGTAAGGGGCGTACAGAGAGTGAGAGAGAGAGAGAGAGAGAGAGAGAGAGAGAGAGAGAGAGAGAGAGAGAGAGAGAGAGAGAGAGAGAGAGAGCACTCTAGAGGGTTTGTACTCACAAGAAAAGAACGCGTGATTGTGTCCCCTGATTTTATTGCCAACTGAGTACGAGTGGAGCTGTGATCACATATATATAAGCGATCAGCATCTCCCCCCGTGCTGCGCTTTTGTCCCTGATCCTTATGTTCCCTTTGTCCACTACTACGAAGGAGAGAGAGAGTGAGAGAGAGAAAGAGAAAGAGAGAGAAAGAGAGAGAAAGAGAGAGAGAGAGAGAGAGAGAGAGAGAGAGAGAGAGAGAGAGAGAGAGAGAGAGAGAGAGAGAGAAAGAGAGAGAGAGAGAGAGAGAGAGAGAGAGAGAGAGACTGTTGACTGAATCACCTGATTGTCTCTCTGCACTTTTGTCCGATCAGAGCTCCCCGGCCCTCTTCAATATATTTATCTCCGCTCCGAGAGGCATGTATTCTTCTTTTTTTAGCAGGCCTCCATCTGCAGCAGGGAGCACTTTACCGTCACTCGTTGATCATTTGAGATCGGACAAAAAACAAAGTACGATCAGATATGTCGTTCAGTAACTTGGAATGGCATTTTTGTCCGTAGCTTACTTTGCTCATATATCATCCAATCGCGTTAATTTGGATAAAATCGCCATCGTTTTAATTTAATCTACGTTCAGGCATTGAAACTGAAGATCGTTTTGATGACGATCATATGCATCCAAAATGACTAACGGTTTTAATTTTAATCTCAAATCATCCCACCGGTGTTAACTTAATGCCGAGGGGGAAATTAGTGCATTCTCATTGAATAAGCCCCCTAGGGCGGGCAGCGCATGCTAGAGCACTTGTCACAGTATGAATTAACAATTAACAACTCTCAACTAACAGACTAAAAAGGTCTTTCCCCTTTTGGAAAAATTTGTGCATTCCACCGCCCCTGGAATAAAACCCCCTAGGCGGGCAGCGATGCTAGACACGTCGGCAATTTTCAAAACGATAGGGCACCCCCGGGAAATCATTCACCCCCTGATAAGCCCCTCCCCCACAGCCCCCGGGCCCCAAGGGCAACACCGCAATTCATCCTTTTATAAAGGGAAGTGGGAAAGGGGGGGAAAAAAAGGGGAGGGGAAAAAAAGGGGAAGAAGAAGAGAAAGGGGGAAAAGGGAAAAAGGAAGGAGGGGGGGGGGGGTTTTAAAAAAAAAAAATTAACAAAAAAAAAACCCCCCCCTTTTTTTTTCTTTTCTCCTTTTTGTCTTTGTTTCTTCTGTTTTCACAGGGGGAAAAAAAAAAAGAAGAATTTTTTTGCAAAACCGGAAGGGGAAAAAGAAAAGAAGAAGGAAAAAAAGAAGAGGGGGAGAAGGGAGGAGAGAGAAAAAACGGGGGAGAAATGAGAGAAGAAAGGGAGAAAAAGGAAATTTAGAGAGAGAAGGGGATAATGCGCAAGGGGGTTTTTTTCCCCCCCTTTTTATACAAAAGTTTTTTCCCTTCCCCCTTAAGTTTAAAGATCCCCCAAAAGGGGGGGGCCCCCCCAGGGTTTTTCAAGGCCCTTGGGGTGATCGCGTGTCTCCCTCTCTGGCACGTGGACGCAAGAGGGGACGGATTCTATCCAACCCCAATTGACCACTCTTGTCTTGTGGTGATCTTGTCTCGTGTTGGCTGTGCAGTGGACAAGAGAGGTGTTGGGCCGGATTCTTTCTCCATACCCCGTCACTCAGTTCCATTCTTGGTTTTTTTAAAACCCTCATTCATTTATATTCAGTACCATTTTTTGTTTTTTTTTATTTGCCCCTTTTTAATTTTTGTTTTTTGGGGGGGTCCATTTAATTTGGTTTTTTAAAATGGATTGGGGAATAAAATTAAATCTAATTTTTAGGTAAACTAATTAACCATATATTTTTCCCCATTATTTTTTAAAAAAAGTTAAAAAAAAGTTTTTCGTTGGGGGGGGGGGGGGCCCCGGGGGAAAAAAAGGGGGGGCCCCGGGAGGGCGGGGGGGGGGGGGGAAAAAAAAAGGGGGGAAAAAAAAGGGGAAGGGGAAAAGAAAAGTTAGCCTCAGCTATTTATGTGTTGCTCCTTTTTCTAATGACCGCAACGCACAAAATTTTATTGCTACTTTTATTTCAAAATTAGTTGCAGCATTTGTGTCGTTTTTGTGACCTCCCTTATCGTAAAGTTTGAAGCATCTCCCCAAATTTTAAAACCCCCCTGGTCACCCTCTCCCCTCATGATGGTACTTTTCTAACCGCCAGAGTGAACAGTGATGAAAGAGTGACAAAGGGGGTATACCGTGAGGTTCAGAGTGAAGTTGTGGACCTAGTGCGAGAACTTTTCGTTCATGTGAAGGAGGGCAGATTCTTTCCCAAGAATTGGTCTGCTAGTTCAGCTTCCTGTTTCTGGGACAATCTGAAGTGTCCTAGTAAGAGTAAGATCAAGGCCAGTGGGAAAACCTGAACTTGCTGAGTTTGCAGAGAAGGCATGTCGCTTGCTAGTTGAGCGGTGTTACCCCAGCTATTGATAAGCTTTCTATTGAAACTGAGGAGTGTGAGAGGAGAATCATTGACTGCCAAGAGGAGCTGATCACCCGCGCAGCGTTTGTTAGTTGAGGCACAGGACCGCTTAGTTAAGCTACAGTGTCAACTGTTGGAGAAGAGAGACGGTGAAATCAGTGCTGTGCAGACTACCGCTGAGAGGGAGATGAAATCATTTGCTAATGTTCTCCAGAAGAATTGTGAGACTGCCCTAGCACCGCAGCGAGTACGTCAGGCTATTGCTGTAGCGACAGAGGACAGGACGAGCAATGTTATTGTTCACGGTCTGTTTGATGACAAGCTGAGAACGATCAGGATCTGGAGAGCGAGATCAAGAGAGTGTTTAACAGTATGGGTGCTTGTATTACTGGTATTTCCAGTATGAAGCGACTTGGGAAGTATAAGGATGGCTTCTGACAGGCCTGTAAGCTACGTTTATGTGGCAAAGACTTCCGAGATCAAATACTATCCAGTAAGAAATCTCTGAAAAACTCTGATAGGCACAAAGATGTCTATATTTCCCCTGACCGTTCTCCGGAGGAGAGGAGGAAGCTGGTGGTAGCGCTGAAGGAGAGGAAGGAGGCGGAGCCGGGGAAGACATTTGGGATTCGAGGGGGCAAGGTGGAGGAAGTGTGAGAGACAGTACGAGACTGCTGTGTTTGAGTTTGTGTATTTACAAATTAAGCTAGGTTTTGAACTGGTCTTTTGGGCATCAGAGCACCGGACATTTAGTTGGGATTTAGAACATTTTATTCATTTTTAAGACTATAGTTATGTTTGCAATGGTGAACCGCTCTGATTGCCGTGTAGTTTACTAGTTTTTTAGTTCTGGTAACCTATGTGGTATGAGCGTGTATATAAGTACGGATATTATTATTATTATTATATTAGTGGCTATCAAAGAGTCGTGGTATTTTTTGTTGTTGAAAAAGTTAGTTTTAGAAATTCAAAGATGCAGCAATGTAGCTGGTATAGTGCCCAAATATGTAGACCCTCTGACCCGGTTTTTGGTATAGTAAACCTGCTTCCTAATGCTTGCGGTATCCTCCCTCTTGCAACAGATCTCTTATTTACTCATTTACCCCCTTGTTCTGTTAATGTTCTCTCTCTCTCTCTCTCTCTCTCTCTCTCTCTCTCTCTCTCTCTCTCTCTCTCTCTCTCTCTCTCTCTCTCTCTCTCTCTCTCTCTCTCTCTCTCTCTCTCTCTCTCTCTCTCTCTCTCTCTCTCTCTCTCTCTCTCTCCCCACGTCTGATTCATGACAGTTTGTTGTTAAGTAGCCCCTAGGGTGTGACACGCTTCTTTATTTGTCATACAACAGCTGAGAGAGAGAGAGAGAGGGATGATAGAGTGAGAGAGAGAGAGAGAGAGAGAGAGAGAGAGAGGAGAGAGAGAGAGAGAGAGAGAGAGAGAGAGAGGAGATGATAGAGTGAGTGAGAGGGTTTCTAAGGATATCTTGACTTGAGCTTGCAGCAATTAAAATGTTCTTTCTCACTCTTGTGCCATCTGACCTTTGTGACCCTTTATTAAAGTTTTATCGGGATCTATCGTTTTCTTGCCTAGCTAGACCCTCGCGAGCTCCTTTTCAAATGTAGAGGAATTGGGTTAGAATTCAGCAACAATTCGTTTTCGCAATCTTCTCACAAAAGAAAGCCCTCTGTCCGAACCGTACGCGACATTTCACTCATCGAAGTATGACAATTCCTTGCGTTGCATTTGCATTTGTTTTTCATGTTTTGATTGCAATATACGTAATTTTATCTTTGTAGTGTTCTTAGCAAGTAATTTTATGGTTGCGATATATGTATTGAGTTACATAAACATATATTTTAACTTTAAAAACTATAACCATCAATTGATTCCAGTTCAAAGATATGTATGACTCCACAATCCAACTATCTGCCTTGAACCTTCAAGCTCGTCTGCCATGCAGCATCTATGCAGCAAAAGGTACCAAATTAAGATTTTATTTATTATTTAATTGAACTCGAGTTCTAAATCTAATTCTAATTGTTTTTTTTTTTCAATTTATAAGTGTAGTTTTCAATCAAAGATATCAGATATTACTTTAATCTCCAAGCAAATATTTAACAACAGTACTCCTCCCTCAGCTATCACCAGATACCCCAGCAAATATTTAACAACAGTACTCCTCCCTCAGCTATCACCAGATACCCCAGCAAATATTTAACAACAGTCCTCCCCCTCAGCTATCACCAGATACCCCAGCAAATATTTAACAACAGTACTACTCCCTCAGCTATCACCAGATACCCCAGCAAATATTTAACAACAGTACTCCTCCCTCAGCTATCACCAGATACCCCAGCAAATATTTAACAACAGTACTCCTCCCTCAGCTATCACCAGATACCCCAGCAAATATTTAACAACAGTACTCCTCCCTCAGCTATCACCAGATACCCCAGCAAATATTTAACAACAGTCCTCCCCCTCAGCTATCACCAGATACCCCAGCAAATATTTAACAACAGTACTCCTCCCCCAGCTATCACCAGATACCCCAGCAAATATTTAACAACAGTACTCCTCCCTCAGCTATCACCAGATACCCCAGCAAATATTTAACAACAGCACTCCTCCCTCAGCTATCACCAGATACCCCAGCGAAGCGTGTCAAAGTGCGCCCAGCCCAGAACCCCCGGTTATTCCGGTGTGATCAAGCCGGTTGTGGGATGAGATTTACCCGTTGGACCAACCTAAAACGGCACATGCTCACCCATACCGGAGAGAAACCTTATCCGTGTACTGTCGAGGGATGTGGAAAGAGATTCAGCCAGCTTGGTAAGCTTTTTTATTCCGATATTGCTGTGTGTGATTTACCGGATACAATTGGGGCAAAACCCTTTCCCCCGATCAGTATCCCGGTAAATCAGGGTTCGACTTTACACGATTTTATCATAGTTTCAAAGATTTAGTTGGTACGTCAATTATAATAAAGTGACGCCAATAAAAGTTTAAACAATGTTTTAAGACCTGGATGAGATTATATAGTGTCAACCAGGAACCGACCGAAACAAGTAAACAACCAATCAGAACTCTTAGGTCACGTGACTGGTTATCAGCCAATCAGGGACCATTATTTCCTGATTCGGTCGGTTCCTGGTGTCAACTATACCTTCTATTACTTTTAAAAAAATTTATCATCACCTTACTATTTTTTTAAATTTCTCAATTCCATTGGTGATTACAGCAACCGCACCTAAAGAATTTCAACCCACTATCTTATCATCGTATTGCAACATTTCTGCAAGAAAAATTGATTAAATTCCATTTTATTGAAAAAGATAAAAATTTTCTTTGTCAAAAAATTTGAAGCTACTGACTATTATGGTCAAAATATTGAATCAAAAATATTTATGATAGGCAGTAGCTCGAAAAGGAATGTCGTAGCATAACTTTGATCAAATGATATGGCATAAATGAGCTCAAGGAATAGAGGCATTTTCAAATTATTCCACAGGGGTGGGGCGTGGGCAAAACATGTCCGCCCTACTAGACTAGCATGGTTCCAGATATCGTAAAGCGCTAAAATTTGGCAGAGTTACGCTATAGGACAAATAAATAGGTTAACCAAAATTTCAGACTTTTAGCTCAGAGTTCGCATTTTTCTAACACCCGTTATAGTTTAATAAACTATAAGTTAATAAACTAAGTTAATAAACTAAGTTAATAGCCGTATAATAAATTATTCTAACCCCCTGTTTGCTTCCCACCAGGCAACCTTCATACCCACATGTATACACATACCGGAGAACGACCCTACCAGTGTACCCGGTGCCCCAAGGCTTATAACCAGTCAACCGCTCTAAAACGCCATATGAGGTAAATTAATATTGTATTCATGTACTTATTTATGCTAACGATAGAATTTGTGTTGGAGGTTTTGAAAAATTAAACTAAATTTTGATAAGTCAAAAATAATGTTTTGGTAAAATATTTTGAGAGTGAGCTAAAATAGTTTTGTGCAGTCGATCCCCTGCAGTGCACATAAGCTCGTTGTTTGTAACACTAACACCTCATTGTAAAACATTAAAACTCTTTAAAAGGACCGTCTCTCAATTCATACAATTGTTATACTAAAAACGGTTTTCTTATTGATGTAGTGTGTTTCAACAAAGAGTAAAGCTTTCTTGGTGCTGCCCCCAGAACTTCACGAACATTTTATGGTTTGATTTAAAGAGAGGGGGGCATTTGATAAAAGAATTCTCTTGTTTTTTTGTCAAATCGCGAAGCACTCTAGAGAGGTCCAATCAAAATTCAAAAATACCCTTAACTCCCCCAAATGATATGCCTCTCTCTCTCTCTCTCTCTCTCTCTCTCTCTCTCTCTCTCTCTCTCTCTCTCTCTCTCTCTCTCTCTCTCTCTCTCTCTCTCTCTCTCTCTCTCTCTCTCTCTCTCTCTCTCTCTCCCCCCTCTTGGCACGCGTCCCCCTATATTTCAGCTCCTTTCCCCCTGCCGCCTCGCCACTTTGCCTCCATAGAATCGACATTGTGTCCAAGTCACATGATCACCTCAATTCACAAAAGATCACGTGACCAACCAAAATCACGTGATTTTGCATTGTCATAGGGAGAGCTCGATATATATATATATTGATTAAAGTATGGTGATGGGTTGTGCAGTGGGCAGTGCAGCAGTACCCTGGGGCTTTTCGATGATCTTTGATCGTGTCCTAGTATAGAGGGAGAAATGATTTGGTATCTCAACCGATATAGAAGCCGAAGGGCGGGGGAACACCGCATTATGAAATTATAACGCAATTATTAATTTTATTAATCATGGGCCAAACAGTCTTTGTATCGTTGTAGATCATAATATGGTGTGCATCATAGTAGAGTCACTTCAATCACAAAAAATGCAGGGATTCTAATTCTCATAAACTAAACTTCGTGATTTATATCAAGTCTTCTAAAACATTGTCTCATCTACTGCTGGCCCTTCCCAAGCTGTCAGAGCATTGGCCTGACCCTATTCTCCTTTCTCTCGGAGCGCGAGAACTGTGGTCAGAGCATTGGCCTGACAGTTCCCAAGCCCAGATTCACCACTCAATCACACGTTGCAGGCCATTGTTCCTCTGGCCATCTGGTACCATGGATGGGTTGTTACGGTTCAGGGTTGAATTGAAAGACTCTCTAAGAGAGAGATTCTCTTAGAGAGATGGGAGGTATATATAGTTTATCTAATTCTCACGTCGGTCTCATCACGGTCCACGGTCTCATCACGATTCACGGTCTCGGTACAGGGTTGTCTTGAACTGTTTATTGTGTCACGTGATATACTGCTCGTGCAGCAGGGCAGATACCCTTAGGGGATTTTATTCTTTGACTCTCTGTGGGTTTCTCTCTCTCTCTCTCTCTCTCTCTCTCTCTCTCTCTCTCTCTCTCTTTCGCTCTCTCTCTCTCTCTCTCTCTCTCTCTCTTTCGCTCTTTCGCTCTCTCTCTCTCTTTCGCTCTCTCTATCTCTCTTTCGCTCTTTCCCTCTCTCTACCTTTCTCGTTAATGGAGGGGGTGACGTGTGTCAATATTGGGGGGCACGTGCGGGAGTGGCAAATTAAAAGAGGGGAGAGAGAGAGGGAGAGAGAGAGAGAGAGAGAGAGAGAGAGAGAGAGAGAGAGAGAGAGAGAGAGAGAGAGAGAGAGAGAGAGAGAGAGAGAGAGAGAGAGAGAGAGAGAGAGAGAGAGGAGAGAGAGAGAGAGAGAGAGAGAGAGAGAGAGAGAGAGAGAGAGAGAGAAAGAGAGAGAGTGTGTGTGAGAGACGGAAAGAGAGAGAGAGAGAGAGAGAGAGACAGACAGACAGAGCACTCCATGGAGAAGATCCAAGCAAAGTCACAATACCACTGCTTTTCTCTAATACTGCACATGTCTACTCAACTATATTAACACACTATAAACGATATTTCTAACAAAGAAGAAGCACGTGGAAATTGCTACTCACCCCCCCCCCCCCCCCTCACCCACGTGTAACGCACAATAGCAATATTAAGAGTGCAATCATAGCTGCACTTAGGAGCTTACTGCAAAGAATTTGTATAATATACTGACAGGTCGGCTGACAGGAGGAAATTAAAGCACGTGCTTGAGTAGTCAGTGCAAAATACCAGGGTTTTTTTGCACTAGCTGTCTCGACCTGACTTTTTGTGGACCGGAAATTAGAAACACTGCACGTGCAGTATCATGTGTTGTAGCGGGTGAAATACCGTGTAGCCGAGCTGTCGAAACTTTGGGAAACATAAATTTACCAGAAGAAATTTTACTTATAATTATAAACCCCCACCAACATGTATTTAAGTTCTAACCGACTTCATATATTTCAGAAGTCACGAAGTTGACGGATCTTCCTCGACAACCCCAGCCACAATGGGAGGAAGAACCGATCATCAGTGTCCGGAGTGTAGGAGAATGTTCAATAGCTCATCTGCTCTGGCTGTTCATCTGAAACAACATGCATCCGTCTTCAAGGTATTGATGACATCGATAATTTAGATTCGATCTTAAAACTAATTGTCGCTACAAAATCCAAAAATTCCATGGTTTTTTTCTTCAATAGTTTCAAGTTTCCAAACCTCCCCTTTTATTTTCAGTGCCAGCAATGCCGAATTGACTTCAAATCCTACTCCGATTACCATGTACACATGCGCCTTCACCTCCACCCTTCTACCACCGCCACCACCCTCCGAGATCAACACCCTACGATGAACACCCCGGCGCACCCTAGTACGAGATTGATCCATCCCACTCACCCCGGCAGCAGCCCGGTCCCAGTTCCTCTCCTACTCCCCCGCTACATCTCCAACAGCCACATCATCACCACCCCAGATGCTCCTGACAACACCCCCAGCACGGCATCACCCAATGGCAGCGGGTGATAACACCGTCACCGTCACCCTGGCAACGAATGCCAGGAAACCAGCCTTCCCAACAACATCACCCATCCAGACCTCTCCGGCACCGAGCCCAAACCACCAGAAAGTTATCTCCCCCATCCCAATATATCCTGGGGGAATCCGAGGGAAGATACCACCGCCATCATCTCCAGAGAGATCAACCAGCCACCAAGGAGCCGGGGAATCGAGTTATCTGGCCCTGTCTAGTCTTATGGTACTCTCGAACCTACTGGCTACGACGAATGCAGCGGCACGCTTTAATTTGGCTAGCTGAACCTGACAATAGTTAATAGTATAGTGCGATGTTATACAATGTTCGGTCAAGATAAAACTCGATTTGCAGTTGATAACAATAAGACCTGTTGGTTAAACTTAAATACACTTTATCCACTTGATATGAGAATAGTTGCTAGCCTTTTTTGTGCGGGGTAATTACTAATTTGTGGTGATATAGACAACAGTAGTACATATGTTCTAGCCATGCAGATCACATTTATCTAATCTAGTTTTGACATGATCCAAGCATACAGAGTTCAAACAATATACAGAGTTCTAGAAATCCTTGATAAACTTTGAATGATCAAGTGTGTACGTGATCAAGTGTATTTGAGTGCAGCAAATTTAGCTGTTATTATATGATGACATTAATTGATGATTATATGACGTGTTACTGTGTTACATCTATTTATTATTTATTTGTTCCTTAACCTATCCAGAAACAAAACGGATTTTCTTTTGTTTTTTTAGTAGAGTCGATAAGAACACTCACCTCCTCCGATTTCAGTGAAACTTCTCACATGCTAACATATGATAATGGAGGTACAAATACCGCTTATTTTAGGTCCGAAAAACTTTTGGTTCGTTAATTATCGCTAATTGAAAAACGCCAAAAATGGGCTAAAATGGCCCTTAAGGTGGATTTGAAATTTTGGAGTTGGAACTCCAGACTTCGTACAGGTGTCCGCTAGGATGCCAATATGCACCACAGGCGGGCTCAGGCCTAAATTCGTCCGAATTTTTGCGTAAGGCCGGATGGCGTGAATTTTGGTCACGTGATTTGGGCAAAAAATCAGTTTTTTGCTATTTGTGCCTTTCCTGCACGCCGGAGATGAAAAATAAGGCCATTTCCTCTCATTTATTTTTCTTTCTGCATCGATTAAGCAGGCTATGAACCTCCCTTACTTCAACGGTTCAGAAGTTAGAGTTTTGCAAAAAAAGAGCGGGAGACTAGATGGCGTCAATTTTGTAAGGCGATTTGTGTCTTTCCTGTGCGTCTGGGATGAAAAATGATGTCAAAACGTGTCATTTTCATCATATTCTGCATCGATTAAGCAGGTTATAAACATCCCTTACTTGAGCGGTTCAGAAGTTAGCCGAGGTCACGTGACCAAGATTTACGCCATCCGGTCTTACGCAAAAATTCGGACGAATTTAGGCCTGAGCCCGCCTGTGGTGCATATTGGCATCCTAGCGGACACCTGTACGAAGTCTGGAGTTCCAACTCCAAAATTTCAAATCCACCTTAAGGGCCATTTTAGCCCATTTTTGGCGTTTTTCAATTAGCGATAATTAACGAACCAAAAACTTTTTGGACCTAAAATAAGCGGTATTTGTACCTCCATTATCATATTTTAGCATGTGAGAAGTTTTACTGAAATCGGAGGAGGTGAGTGTTCTTATCGACTCTACTATTTCTTCTGTCGCGAATAAGTTTGCAAGTATAACAGTCTGTCTGTCTGTCTGTCTGTCTGTCTGTCTGTCTGTCTGTCTGTCTGTCTGTCTGTCTGTCTGTCTGTCTGTCTGTCTGTCTGTCTGTCTGTCTGTCTGTCTGTCTGTCTGTCTGTCTGTCTGTCTGTCTGTCTGTCTGTCTGTCTGTCTGTCTGTCTGTCTGTCTGTCTGTCTGTCTGTCTGTCTGTCTGTCTGTCTGTCTGTCTGTCTGTCTGTCTGTCTGTCTGTCTGTCTGTCTGTCTGTCTGTCTGTCTGTCTGTCTGTCTGTCTGTCTGTCTGTCTGTCTGTCTGTCTGTCTGTCTGTCTGTCTGTCTGTCTGTCTGTCTGTCTGTCTGTATGTCTGTCTGTCTGTCTGTCTGTCTGTCTGTCTGTCTGTCTGTCTGTCTGTCTGTCTGTCTGTCTGGGGCAATAAAAAGTTCCTCCCTATAGTTTACCATAGTTCCAGATATCGTGGAGTGCTAAAAACCCAAATAAATATCGTGACCAACGTTTCAGACCTTTAGCTCAAAATTCGTTTTTCTGATCGGAATGATGATGGATGAGGAATAAAGATCAATGTGATGCCTTGTTCCTTAACATTGCATTGGTCCCGGGAATACTGAGCTGACATGTTGAGTGGGGAGAAAGTGTTCTCTTTGCCTTGATACCCTGCCGTCAAACAAGACGACCAAAGTGAGAAATATGTACAGTCGGACCCCGATTTACCGGGATGCTCGGGGGAAAGGGTTTTGCCCGGTAAATCGGGGTGCTCGGTATATCGGGGTCAAAAACCGTTAATTTCCTCTGTCGGGGGAAGTTTATCCTCCCGGTAAATCGGGGTTCCGGTAAATCGGGGTCCGACTGTATAAGGGTAAAAGGAAACGGCTTAAACTCGTCAATTTGGGTTAACATTTTGAGAGGGAGTGTTTAACACTTCAAAGGAAACCAAAATGCGGAATTCAATTTCGTCATCCGACCCCGGCCTAAATTTGGCCGGACTTGAACCTCATCATTTGTCAAATATCTTTGTTAAATTCAGTTAATGAGAGGGGGAGGTGGAGTTGCTACGCAGATGCTTTACGTAGAGCTGCAGCAGCTAGCTGTGCTTGTGACGTGCGGATTGGAGCTGTGTGAAGGGAGCGTGCTCAATGAGTTTGGATTCTGATGACCTGATGTCCTCGTTAATTAAATTCAAATGTTGTCTCAGTCGATGTCACTTTTGTAAAAACTTAAAAGTAATTTTGATAAGTCATGTTAAGACGTAATGCAAGTAATCTTATTTCATGGGAAATGGAAAGCGATATATTAGTATATATAATACCTCCAGTTATAACTGCATTGATCAACTTACCAATTTTATCACACTGTGGCACATCACTTGACCAAGATCCACCATCATCACAAGTCAAAACTGCATTCCCCACTAGGATATGGTTGGTAGCACATTCAATGGTGACAGTTGTCCCTGTTTGTGAGGCAGCCCAGTTTTCTTGTGTTGATCCCTCAACATTGAAGGCACAACACTCATCTATTCCTGAATTTAAATAGCAATTGTTGTGAGGGTCACCACACACCAAAGTTAAAATTAAAATTAAAATTTTGATTTTAAACCCGCACACACTGCACCAGCGGCCGTTAAAATTTCTCTACCCATTCTAAAAGTAACAATCTCACGCACGATTTTGACGCGTCAAAATCGTGCGTGAGATTGTTACTTTTAGAATGGGTAGAGACGTCATGACGGTCGCGTTGGATGACAAAATTTTAACACGCCGTCAAAATCGCGCGCGACATTGTTACTTTTAGAATGGGGGAGAGAAATTTTAACGGCCGCTGGTATGTGCGGGTTTAAAATCAAAATTTTAATTTTAATTTTAACTTTGGTGTGTGGTGACCCTTAGTTCATTGTAATTTACAGGTGATACCTTATTACCGATATATAACGGAACCTCTAATTAACGAAATCGGTAAAAATTTCGTTAATTTTAGGTATCGTTAATTTAGGGTTCCGCTAAATTAATGTTCCTTTAATTAAGAAATTCTTTTTTAGGCAAGGGTAAAAAAAATAAACGAAGACATCGAATGTTTCTACTTCTATTTATCTTCCTATTCATCATTATCATCATCAATAATTTCAACATTTTCAAATTGTGTATTGGTTGATTATCTGAATCAAAGGCATTCGTGGGCAAAGAATCTAAAACCTCTCTAAGACTAGAATCAAAATCGTCGACCATACGGGCCTCAAAACAATACTTTTCAGTACTCATATAGTTTTTAATGAGGCAACTGGCAAGCCCATGTTCTGTCCATTAACAGTAAGCAAGGACCTTAATTTTCAATCCTTCTTGAACCAATGGTGACTTAAATGTATCAGGGTCTTGAACAATTGCCTCAAATTCACAACCGTGCTTTGTTGATCAACGGTGCTCAATTGCAAAGAAAATTATTCTTGATAACTCAATGGGAACATAGTTACCATTTTAGTCCCATTTTGACCCAGTTTTTGTTCTTTTTGTCAAAATTTGCTCACCCAAACTGATTTTCGTTAATTAAAGGTACGTTAATGAAAGGTACGCTAATAGAAGGTTCCGTTATATATCGGTAATAAGGTATCTTATGGAAAGCTTGTGTCATATAATACCAGACCGTGTGATATAATACTAAACCCGTCTGTCTGTCTGTCTGTCTGTCTGTCTGTCTGTCTGTCTGTCTGTCTGTCTGTCTGTCTGTCTGTCTGTCTGTCTGTCTGTCTGTCTGTCTGTCTGTCTGTCTGTCTGTCTGTCTGTCTGTCTGTCTGTCTGTCTGTCTGTCTGTCTGTCTGTCTGTCTGTCTGTCTGTCTGTCTGTCTGTCTGTCTGTCTGTCTGTCTGTCTGTCTGTCTGTCTGTCTGTCTGTCTGTCTGTCTGTCTGTCTGTCTGTCTGTCTGTCTGTCTGTCTGTCTGTCTGTCTGTCTGTCTGTCTGTCTGTCTGTCTGTCTGTCTGTCTGTCTGTCTGTCTGTCTGTCTGTCTGTCTGTCTGTCTGTCTGTCTGTCTGTCTGTCTGTCTGTCTGTCTGTCTGTCTGTCTGTCTGTCTGTCTGTCTGTCTGTCTGTCTGTCTGTCTGTACGTTGTAGTTCATTGTAGTTGAACTCTATAACCTTGTGTGATATAATACCCGCCCCCCCCCCCATTCTGTCATGACAGTGTGCAGTACTAAAACATTAAGTGGTATCAATTAAATTTAGACCTCTTATACCTGCTCTGTTATAGAAGTCAGATGCTGTGTCATAAATGTAAAACATGATTCGCTTCACATCACCACCCCACCTTGGAACACATTGGCTCTCTCCGCTATCTGCGAACAAGAAGTTAAGCACCTCAACATCATTACATGTGATGATAAGGGCGGTCTCTGTTTTGGTTATCGCCCAAATCTTTTCCACTTCCACCGGGGGCTGTACTGGCAGGTGTGTCCAGCCTGTGCTGCAGTAGTTTATATAGTACCAGATTGTGGAGGAGAACTTTACCCTCACATATGCATAACCGATAGAGCTGCCATCCTCGCCGTACATATACATATACACCCAGATATGATCACCACTGCTCAGTGTAGAGTCCGTTTTTATCTGGAGAGGTGTTGCCTCCAGGTCCCAGGGTAAATGTACACTCTTCTCCACAGCTTTCCAATCTGAAATGCAATACAAATATGTACATAGTATACTATAGGCCCCTTTCCCCGCAAGGGTGCCGTTAAATCGGGGTCCGACTGTATTACAATTTACATATTAATTGAACTACATGGCTCGTCAAATATTTATTTGATACGATTGTGTGATCAACCTGTAAGAACAACTGTACCACACAATGCAGCTGTGAAGAGAAGGAGACGCATACGCATGATCAGGGTGAATTGACTTTTAGCAAAAGGTTTGTCACCAATGAATCACCAAAAGAACAAAGATCACTTGAGAAGAATTTTCAGGAAACGCTTCAAAGAAATGAATGCAGCTAGACTTAGTTTGTTTATTAGAGAGATTACCGGTACACGTGTCACATCTTCCCAGCAACCATTAGCTAGAAAGTTCTAAGCTTATAAAAGTTCTGCATTTTTTCTATTGGCTCCCGGCATCATGACATGATACCGAGAGCCAATAGAAAAAAGCTATAGCACGTGCATTTCAGCTTCCCGCCCAGTTAACCACTTATGAGCACGGGCCGTTGATCTGACAAAGAGGGAGATGGATATATGGACAGTCTGTCCAGGAGAGAGAACAGTTTCTATCATTCGAGTGGTGGATGAAGACACATGTCCTAATTGTTGTTGAGCTATTATAATGGATTTCTGAAAAGTTTGGTTTGTCTGTCTATCTGTCTGTCTGTCTGTCTGTCTGTCTGTCTGTCTGTCTGTCTGTCTGTCTGTCTGTCTGTCTGTCTATCTGTCTGTCTGTCTGTCTGTCTGTCTGTCTGTCTGTCTGTCTGTCTGTCTGTCTGTCTGTCTGTCTGTCTGTCTGTCTGTCTGTCTGTCTGTCTGTCTGTCTGTCTGTCTGTCTGTCTGTCTGTCTGTCTGTCTGTCTGTCTGTCTGTCTGTCTGTCTGTCTGTCTGTCTGTCTGTCTGTCTGTCTGTCTGTCTGTCTGTCTGTCTGTCTGTCTGTCTGTCTGTCTGTCTGTCTGTCTGTCTGTCTGTCTGTCTGTCTGTCTGTCTGTCTGTCTGTCTGTCTGTCTGTCTGTCTGTCTGTCTGTCTGTCTGTCTGTCTGCAGACTAGCTGCGTACCGATTTTGAAAACCGTTTCTCCACTATAACAAGCGGCGCTGTCAGTGTAGGTGCGTGTTAGTAACAAGTACCCGCGTCCCGCACTGACAATCCACTGCTATAATATTGACGAAGCGGTTTTAAAAAACGGTACACAGACGTACAGCTGTGTAAGTAGTGTGCATGGGACCCATGCCATGGGTACTAAACTACTAAAGTACACTTGTTCAGCATGATATATCTACCGCTGAATGTGACAATGTGTGATTCAACCCTGGATCAGGAGAAGTCTCCGCCCCAGACACACTACACAGGACTTGGACACACTTGGGCTCCTAGTAGGAGCGCTTATATCATGCAAGTGCAAAAGTCGCGTGCCACCCGAAGTTTAGGTTACTAACGCATCAAATCAAAAAGTAACCCTCAAGTTTTTTGTCGAAAACATGAAGGAAATGTTTTGATTGGATACTGTCTGGCACCGCCGACCCCATCTGAGACCACTGAGAATCAAATTGGGGTATGGCGCCGCCAGACAGAAATTGGATGCGAAATGAAGGAGCTATGATAATGCGCAAAAAGGGAGGCGCACGACTTTTGGTACGTGCTGATCTAAGCGCTCCTACTATATCACGTGACAAAATAAAACAGCGTATTTTGTGTAAAACGTAACGATCAAATAACATAAACACACAAAGAACTCAGGACTATAGTGCTCTGAAAACCACGGTTTCTCGGTCAGTTTCTCACTGTCCAGTCTATGATATAGAGAGGTAGACAGTCTACTAGACATGAGACATGTCAGTTGGAAATCATATTAACATTTTGGCCCTCATGTTGTAAAAGTAAAACTTTTTGATCTCTACTTAGATACTTTCTAAGAATGGGGATATTGGTATCAGAGCATTGGCCTGACCCTATTCTGCGGTCAGAGCATTGGCCTGACAGGGGATATTGGTATCAGATATATCTGATACCAATATCCCCTGTCAGGCCAATGCTCTGACCGCAGAATAGGGTCAGGCCAATGCCATATATATATGTATATCGAAAGGGGCTTACTTACAGTAGTGCTCCGTCATATTGGCCACCTGCATAAAGCGTTGGCTACAACGTGGTCTAAGACGCAGTCCGCTGACATTGTTTTTCGGTGGCCAATATGACGGAGTTGATACCACTGCTACCTCTATGTTTCGCAGTGCGAGGTGTCAACATTAATGTCACCAAATGACGGAGCACCAGGCCACTGTAAAGCGAAGTATCTTGTAACTGTATAAAAACATTTCCCGATATAGCTTAGTATAACTGTTATTAATCAACACTGAATATACTGATGTAAATAATAAAGCAATATATATTAAACGAATTCACCCAATTCGATATTCGAACTCTCGATCCCTCTCTGCAATATATATATATATATAATAGTCCATCTGCCTCAAATATTCAGTCTCTTTCTGTCACAGTTAACATTGTGTGTGTCAAATAAAGAACGTGCAGGTCGTGATAAACAAAAACACGCTAACAATAAACAACAAAATTAGTCCGTGATATATCATCAACGCAACATATCCCTCTTTCATCACTAGCAGACGATGCAGGGGGTTGACTATAACTCTCAACGCATCTAGCAGCTCTGCCAACACTAGCAGTCCTTCAACTCAACTGCAGAGCGTCTCGATAATATTACTGGACAGTCATCCAATGTGTTGTCATGGTACCCACACTCTCTCACTTCGTCAAATTAATGTGCTGGATGTCAGAACTCAGGTTGATTAGCGCATCGAAGTTGTTGGTTGGGGCTCCCCCATTTTGGTGTTCTTTGTTCCCTCCCCTTCGCTTTATCGTACTGTAAGGGAGAGAGCTGGGTGTTAGATGGGTACTGGAAGAGAGGAGCCGGGTGATTGTCAATGGAGTATAGAGAGGGATATGATTTTTCACTTGGTAGCAGCTATAGTATAGCAAATATAATGCAGATACTGCTATCAAGCAGGTGCAGACTAGACCGCTAAAAATGGATTCAAGCTGCATTCTCGAACTTTTGGACCAATGAACAGTGAACTATTTTTGAAGTAGTTGTCATGGTTACTGAAATATATAGTTACCATGGTAACTGCATGTACCTTGAATCTCCAGGTCGCATTCCTAGCATTCTCATTTGACTCGGTTTGAGAGTCCCACCTCGTGTTATCGCCTGACATATATCTGATATCTCTGTGGGGGGAGAGAGAGGAATACGAAATTTTGAAACTATATTTGCAAAATGCATATATACATTGATGATAAGCGTTTTTCACTGGAAAATTACTACTAATTAATTATTATTAGTAGAGTTTACTCGCTAATTAATTAACTTACCCTGTCCGACCTCAGGTTTACTGCCGGCAGTAGCACCATGGTTACCATGGTTACCATGGTTACCAAGATTGTTAGCATCAAAAGCATGAGCCGAGTTGAGGGATGTAAGGGAAATGGTCCGCTTACTTGGTCGGGCTGCTGGGAAAATGGGAAGGGTTATATTGTTTCCATGGTAACCATACAAGTTTAACAAATTAGGGGTTCGTTTCTATCACAGTCCCCCCTTTACCTATAGAAACGAAACTCGAGTTAAAAATAGAATTAACCGGTTAGTTAATTAATCACTGATCAATTAATTAATAAATGACCCACTAATTAATTATTTACCCACCTGTCATGGTTGCGTAATGTGGTGGTTGTGACTTCAGGGATAACCGACTATCAGATCTCATACCCGCCACAGGAGGGGTCGGACCAGAAGAGGATGTGTTGTAGTGCGAGTTTGAGCTCATTCTTCTACCTTCTGCGGCTGTGGGTAATTAACTAATTAATTGGGCTGTGGGTAATTGACTAATTAATTGGGGACAATATAACGGAGTAATAACTAATTAGTTGATAGTGGGACATATGGAGAAGTATCCATTGTGTTCATATCTCTACAGTCGATCCTTCAAACTTAACCAGTCACGTTTACTAAGTCATTAACTGCTAATTACCCACAAATTAGCTAATTAACTTCTAATTAATTAACTTCACTTACCATAACCCTTTGTAGTCCTGTAATCCACACTGTTACTCCGACTGTAGTCTGAAGCAGCATCGCTCACATTACTACACACGCTCATAGGTCGTACTGCGGCGTAGTGTCCAGACACGTTCGTCACACTAGGGGGAGAGGTAGGACTGAGGGTGGGGGTTAGAGACGTTTTAGTGATATATTTAGTAGGACTGAGGGGGAGAGGTAGGACTGAGGGTGGGGGTTAGAGACGTTTTAGTGATATATTTAGTAGGACTGAGGGTGGGGGTTAGAGACGTTTTAGTGATATGATACATGCAGTACTGTAATATTAATTCAGAAGCTGAATACAATCCAACTTTTATGTCTAATTACAGACTTTGTTGGAACTTGTAGCAAGATTTAAAAGCACTTACAGTTACAATTACATAATTACAACATTTATTCCTACATCAATTAATTAATGTAATTACAATATCATACCTTTGTCGGGGGCTAACAATATAGTCCTGAGTCAGGTCAGAGTTGGACCTATTCTGCGATAGAATGGACCTGCGGCGTTCCAAGTATGCGTTGATTGCTCCAATCTTTCCATCCTGAGAGGAACAAGAATAATTAATTAATTAATTACTGTGATTTGTGGGGATTGCGTCCTCAGGAGAACTCGACAGGGCAATGAAATTTTCCTGGAGTACTGTACAATAACAAACACTCGTGTTTGTTATTGTAATTAATTAATTAAATATTTAACAAAGATATGTTGAATATAAATTGAGATCAAAATTAGTTGGTTCAGACAAAATTAGATAGAAATGTTATCAAATCGATTCCTTTGAACTTACTTGACCAGCGGTTGAGTTCTGTCTGCTACACATGCTCGAACTGCGGACAGGTGGTGGTTGTGGAACCTGAAACACCGCATTATCTCCCGTCGTTGCCATGGGAACGGGTGACGTCACGGGTGATGACGTCACGCTATTATTATCCACTGGTGACATTAAATCTCGTGATGATGATCTCAGTTGTTGAGTCGCGTAGTGGCTTGTTCGTTTCATGGGTAGCATAGGGGCTGTATCTGGGGTGCCATTGGCGGGTGATAGGGCTTTGATGGGTGATGGCCCACATTTTGGGGGAGGTGGTGGGGGTGGCGGCATCTCTAGGGCGGGAGGGGGTGGAGGAGGAATGTCGTAGTAGCACTCTTGTTCCGCAATGTTTTCATATAGTGGTTCTTCTTCTTCTTCCTCTTCGGTGGAGATAGGTAGAGCAGCTGCAGCCGGGGTCAGACCTGGGAGGTTACAGGTGGTTAGGGCAGCTACAGCCGGGGTCAGACCTGGGAGGTTACAGGTGGTTAGGGAAGCTGCAGCCGGGGTCAGACCTGGGAGGTTACAGGTGGTTAGGGAAGCTGCAGCCGGGGTCAGACCTGGGAGGTTACAGGTGGTTAGGGAAGCTGCAGCCGGGGTCAGACCTGGGAGGTTACAGGTGGTTAGGGAAGCTGCAGCCGGGGTCAGACCTGGGAGGTTACAGGTGGTTAGGGAAGCTGCAGCCGGGGTCAGACCTGGGAGGTTACAGGTGGTTAGGGAAGCTGCAGCCGGGGTCAAACCTGGGAGGTTACAGGTGGTTAGGGAAGCTGCAGCCGGGGTCAAACCTGGGAGGTTACAGGTGGTTAGGGAAGCTGCAGCCGGGGTCAAACCTGGGAGGTTACAGGTGGTTAGGGAAGCTGCAGCCGGGGTCAGACCTGAGAGGTTACAGGTGGTTAGGGAAGCTGCAGCCGGGGTCAGACCTGAGAGGTTACAGGTGGTTAGGGAAGCTGCAGCCGGGGTCAGACCTGGAGGGTTACAGGTGGTTAGGGAAGCTGCAGCCGGGGTCAGACCTGCAGGGAGGTTACAGGTGGTTAGGGAAGCTGCAGCCGGGGTCAGACCTGGGAGGTTACAGGTGGTTAGGGAAGCTGCAGCCGGGGTCAGACCTGGGAGGTTACAGGTGGTTAGGGAAGCTGCAGCCGGGGTCAGACCTGGGAGGTTACAGGTGGTTAGGGAAGCTGCAGCCGGGGTCAGACCTGGGAGGTTACAGGTGGTTAGGGAAGCTGCAGCCGGGGTCAGACCTGGGAGGTTACAGGTGGTTAGGGAAGCTGCAGCCGGGGTCAGACCTGGGAGGTTACAGGTGGTTAGGGAAGCTGCAGCCGGGGTCAGACCTGGGAGGTTACAGGTGGTAGGGAAGCTGCAGCCGGGGTCAGACCTGGGAGGTTACAGGTGGTTAGGGAAGCTGCAGCCGGGGTCAAACCTGGGAGGTTACAGGTGGTTAGGGAAGCTGCAGCCGGGGTCAGACCTGGGAGGTTACAGGTGGTTAGGGAAGCTGCAGCCGGGGTCAGACCTGGGAGGTTACAGGTGGTTAGGGAAGCTGCAGCCGGGGTCAGACCTGGGAGGTTACAGGTGGTTAGGGAAGCTGCAGCAGGGGTCAGACCTGGGAGGTTACAGGTGGTTAGGGAAGCTGCAGCCGGGGTCAGACCTGGGAGGTTACAGGTGGTTAGGGAAGCTGCAGCCGGGGTCAGACCTGGGAGGTTACAGGTGGTTAGGGAAGCTGCAGCCGGGGTCAGACCTGGGAGGTTACAGGTGGTTAGGGAAGCTGCAGCCGGGGTCAGACCTGGGAGGTTACAGGTGGTTAGGGAAGCTGCAGCCGGGGTCAGACCTGGGAGGTTACAGGTGGTTAGGGAAGCTGCAGCCGGGGTCAGACCTGGGAGGTTACAGGTGGTTAGGGAAGCTGCAGCCGGGGTCAGACCTGGGAGGTTACAGGTGGTTAGGGAAGCTGCAGCCGGGGTCAGACCTGGGAGGTTACAGGTGGTTAGGGAAGCTGCAGCCGGGGTCAAACCTGGGAGGTTACAGGTGGTTAGGGAAGCTGCAGCCGGGGTCAAACCTGGGAGGTTACAGGTGGTTAGGGAAGCTGCAGCCGGGGTCAGACCTGGGAGGTTACAGGTGGTTAGGGAAGCTGCAGCAGGGGTCAGACCTGGGAGGTTACAGGTGGTTAGGGAAGCTGCAGCCGGGGTCAGACCTGGGAGGTTACAGGTGGTTAGGGAAGCTGCAGCCGGGGTAAAGAAAAGTTTTAGGGATACAAGGGGGCAGGCCTGGTTATGTTCTAACCCTCCTGGGGCACAGTGAACGAGCAAGTCAAAACAAACAAACAAACAAACAAACAAACAAACAAACAAACAAACAAACAAACAAACAAACAAACAAACAAACAAACAAACAAACAAACAAACAAACAAACAAACAAACAAACAAACAAACAAACAAACAAACAAACAAACAAACAAACAAACAAACAAACAAACAAACAAACAAATAAACAAACAAACAAACAAACAAACAAACTGAACTCTACCATTGTAAGGGGACGGTTTATTATCCACTTTGTTGTTAGCGGGAGGTACTGGAGCACTCTCCGCCAGATTTTCATACGTGTCCAATTGAACTGGAGATAAGGAGTGGTATTCTCCACTTCCCCTCCTGTGGTGCACGTCACCTGAGGTACCTGTAAAACAATTAATTAAATAATTAATTAATCCAATTAACTAATCACCCAATTAACTGAATAACCAAACTAACTATGAACTAATTACCCCAACTATGTAACTACCCCAATTAACTAAATACCCCAATTAACTAAATACCCCAATTAACTAAATACCCCAATTAACTAAATACCCCAATTAACTAAATACCCCAATTAACTAATTACCCCAATCAATTAATTACCCCAATCAATTAATTACCCCAATTAACTAATTACCGTTGGGAGCAGGGCATGTTGAGGAATTATTAACAAACTTCGTAATGTCAGCTACCACACCTTTGGTTGTCAAACACACACTCGGACTGGATCCGTAGGAGGAGGATACCTGAAACAGGAATATTATAGGGTCAGAAATACAAGTAAGAAATTGGGGGGATTCGGGTTTAGACGTTGACTCGATTGGGATTAAGAGTGTGATCTTGGACCAAGATTCTTGGTTGTTAAAAGTTGTAGAATGTAGCTTGCAAAACCGAGTAAAAGATCGCTAAATTGTCAGTTTGAAGAAGAAGAAAAGAAAAAGGGAAAAGAAGAAAGTTAAGTGGCATCACTTAATTACAGGAACCGACCGAAACAATTGTAAACAACCAATCAGAACTCGTTATTTAGGTCATGTGACTGGTTATCAGCCAATCAGGGACCATTATTTCCTGATTCGGTCAGTTCCTGCTTAATTACCTGATCAGATCGACCAGCCAGACTATCGAAACTATTGAAAGGTCCATTTTGTTTCTGCTGCACTACTGTTTGGTCCACAATTTTAGGAGATTCTGTGTGGGGGATAATAGTTAATAGTTTGGTCCACTATTTTAGTTGAGTACGGTGTCCCCTCTCTTTTTGGGAAGGGGGGACTAAACGTAGCGCGCGCGAGACAACATGAGAGAGAGACAGCGCAGGACGATAGAAGAAACAGGGGATATCATATCCAACTATTTTAGGAGATTCTGTGTGGGGGGAGAAGGTTAGTTAGGATAAACTGGGACAATATGCGTGTGTGTTTATTCATTACCTCCCGGTGCTCCGACCCCCCTGTCCTTGCCTACTGTGGACAATTCGGTACAATTTTCGAGGTTTAGAATTAAAAAAAAGAAATTAAAGACGTAATAGTAACGCATGTGTAACTCACCAAAACTTCCCCCAGAGCTAACACCACTTGTGGAACTGCTGTTGGAGACAAAGCTGCTCCTTGGTGATGTTATCATTGGCTGGTCTGGACCCTGGGAGAGAAATTTAGTGACTGGATACAATACAGAGATCCGAGATATGATACCTAGAAACTGACATGAGAGAATGAGATCAGTTATCAAGTTAGAGAGAATGAGATCAGTTATCAAGTTAGAGAGAATGAGATCAGATATATCAAGTTAGAGAGAATGAGATCAGTTATCAAGTTAGAGAGAATGAGATCAGATATCAAGTTAGAGAGAATGAGATCAGATATCAAGTTAGAGAGAATGAGATCAAGGAAGTAATTTTGATATCTCCTTCTGGTGATCAACACACACACACGCCCTCTGTACAACAGTTTAATGGGGAATCTCACACATACACGGGCAGAACTCGGTTAAGGAGAGATTAATTAGTATTCTGAATAATGAGTTCAGAGCAAGAATTAAAGAATGAGATCAGATATATCAAGTTAGAGAGAATGAGATCAGTTATCAAGTTAGCAAATGAGGAACTTACATCAAAGGTAGTGGTAGCTGCAACGAGTCTAATTCGGTGAATTGATCCCTCAGCATCAGGTGGCAGCTTGGTGGGCAGGGAGGCAGCCTGGATCGCATTACTGGTCACCTCACGTAGATGACTGCCATCATCTATCAGATCACATTTCACTTCCTGAATAGTACAGGAGTTATTTTAAGAGGAAAGGTATGTCTGTCTGTCTGCATGTCTGTCTGTGTTTCTGTCTGTCTGTCTGTCTGTCTGTCTGTCATGTCTGTCTGTCTGTCTGTCTGTCTGTCTGTCTGTCTGTCTGTCTGTCTGTCTGTCTGTCTGTCTGTCTGTCTGTCTGTCTGTCTGTCTGTCTGTCTGTCTGTCTGTCTGTCTGTCTGTCTGTCTGTCTGTCTGTCTGTCTGTCTGTCTGTCTGTCTGTCTGTCTGTCTGTCTGTCTGTCTGTCTGTCTGTCTGTCTGTCTGTCTGTCTGTCTGTCTGTCTGTCTGTCTGTCTGTCTGTCTGTCTGTCTGTCTGTCTGTCTGTCTGTCTGTCTGTCTGTCTGTCTGTCTGTCTGTCTGCATGTCTGTCTGTCTGTCTGTCTGTCTGTCTGTCTGTCTGTCTGTCTGTCTGTCTGTCTGTCTGTCTATCACATACCCATGAAGGTGTCATCATATTGATAAAGTTGCAGTAATGCCCTCGTTCCTGCAGGAGTGCCCCTCGCAGAGAGTGCTGTTCAAACTGCTGGTGAGAATAAAGGAGGGCCTCTTTACTTCGCTCCGCATCACTCAGCTGGCCCTGCTTCTTTGTTTTTCCTGGAGGAGAGAGAGAGTATTAGGGAGGATATCAACCAAGAACAGAGAGAGAGTTCAGGGGGTCAGGGAGAGGGTGTTATAGGGGACAGGGGTGGAGGGAGGGAGAGGGGTGAGGCAGGGATGGAGAGAGAGAGAGAGAGAGTGGGGTCAGGTAGGCTATATCCGACAAGAAAAGAGAGAGAGAAAAAGGGAGGTGCGGGATTAGTCGTAAAGAACCAACGACCGGGAGAGCGATGTGGCCGGGAGAGCGATGGAAAACATTCTGAATATGAATCATTTATAATGTGAGTTGAGTTTGAATAGTTTACCAGCTGTGTTTTGGAAGTTATAATAAATGTAAGTTATAATTCTCATTAAACATATAATTTCATAATGTGACGTCATTAAAGAAGTCACGTGATCTCACATTCTCTCCCACATTCTCATTCTCTCTCTTATCGCTTAACCCCTGGTGCTGTGGTCTCACTTCCTTTCCAGTCACTCATTCTGTAACTCTATACCATAGCCATATTGTACTTCCGTGTGCTCTCTCTCTCTCTTTCTCTCTCTCTCTCTCTCTCTCTCTCTCTCTCTCTCTCTCTCTCTCTCTCTCTCTCTCTCTCTCTCTCTCTCTCTCCCTCTCAGTTTTTCAGGCTGATATTGAACCTTGAGCAGCTTTCCCTGCAGTTTCTTTTTAATAGTTACACGTTTTAGTTTGCTTCGTTTACTGAAAAGATATTAATAAGATGAGCGTCATTTTGTTGTTCAAATTTAGTTACAGATAATCTTGATTTCTATATATCCATTTTACTAGTCGAACCGGGGCTTTCGCAAATTGTTCAAAATATTCATTGGAATGTAGTCCTATCTATCGGTGGAATGAACTGACAATGCTTTATTGCCTGACAAGTACATTCATCAACATTTTGACGGGTCACGAACGTTATCTCTTTTATTCGTGGGAGATATATGTATATCTTAGATATACAGGGTTATTTCGTTACCAAGCTATCTAGACTAGATAGCTTGGTAACGAAATAACCCTCCCTTGCCAGCGCACGAGCTAATCTAACACAAGCTAATCTAACCAGGGGTGGCCAATCCCCCCACCACCCCAGGATGGTGTCACCACTGAATCTACCACCTACACAGCAGGAACCGACCGAAACAAGTAAACAATTACCAATCAGAACTCGTTATTTAGGTCACATGACTGGTTATCAGCCAATCAGGGACCAGTATTTCCTGATTCGGTCGGTTCATGAATGATAGCACGGTCTGCACTGTGATGTCATGAATTTCGACTTTTGAGTTGAGTGACACAGAGCTGTGCGGGCACCGCTACATTACATATATGCCCGCATTGAGTGAGCTCAGAGAGAACTATTGAATAAACAAATGAGAAACATTGCACAGTACAAAATGTAAATTGTACTACTGTAACACTAAAACATAGTTCTAGATCGCTTTTGTTGTTTTGGTAATTCGAGTTTGAACGTGTATCTTCCCTTTTTAAGTTATCATATTGAGTTAACCCGTTACCTTCACGCCAGCTCGTGATAACTCCCGCTAAACTGTCTGTGTTAAACCGACTTCAATTTCCCCCCCTTCCGTAGCATATACAAACTGCCTTTCTGTGCATATAAACATAGCCTTGCTCGACCCTATTTCACCGTGTCACACACCTCTCTTACAATTAATTAAATTATTAATTAAATAAATTATTAATTAAAACGAGGATTAGAACATGACAAAATACACATAGCTCTTCTAAAAATCTTCATCTAATCTTCTTCTAATCTTCTTCTTATTCTGTTAAGTACATGACTTTGCAAATAAGAACACTGTTCAACGTCAGGACGCACTATATCCACATGTGAGATATGAATTCGTCTACTTCGCACGTTAACGTACGTCAATGCACTTAACCTACTTCCTTCTCCATCTCTCTTTCTCTCTTTCTCTCTCTCCCTTTCTCTCTCTCTCACTCTCAATCTATCTTCTCTTTTGATAAAACGTGGTATCTCACCCAAGATGAAGGCCACTCCCATTATTGCCAGTTGCACTCAGTCTGACAGTTTAAACATTTTGGTTCAGTCCAGTTTTGATTTTTTTTCTATTTTGATGGTTGAAAATTAGTTCACCCCTTCCCATCAAATGTTTCTAGCCCTCCTTTACATTTGTAAAGGGGCGTGCGAAACAGAGTCTAGCTAGGCAACCCTTCCCATCAACTGATTCCCCAAATCTTCAACTAGAAATAACCCAAGCATTTTGGAACTTCAACTAGCATGTTTGAAGTTAACACAGATCACAGTCTCCTAAAGGATATCCGGCTAGGGCTAGCCCTCACATCCTCAACATGTTCCCTTCTTGGCTCTTCTATCATCATCCTATCTTTTCTGACCTTCAAAACTGTCAGAAATCATTCAAGGTAGGTTCGTACTGTAGTCAAACCTCTACAATCGATCTACCGGACGGATAAATTTCCAAGAATTTTAGCTCAATTATCCCAGCATTTTAGCTCAATTTTAACCCTCTCCATACAGGTGTATAGTTGTACTCATGTCATTGGCAGACACTATGGTCGCCCTTCCGACTATAATTGGTGTTATCTGGCAATACGATAACGGCTCAGGTAGGACCATGTTATGTTCTAACCATTCTCGTGCATTCTCGTCTAAAAACTTCTCCCTCCTACCAGGATCCTTATCACCTTTACCACAGCTAACCATGGTAACCATGGTAACCATGAGTGGTAACCATGGTAACCATGGTAACTAAACTCTTATCTCTCCCCCAGGATCCATATCAGATACCTTTTGCAGCGGCCAATCAGCCTTCACCACAACTGGAACACAACTCTCCCTCATTTGGACGGCAGCTTTGGCCCAGCATCTCTGTCTCCTAACATATGGTCTGATTGAAGTTGTACCCATAGGGTTCCTGTTTATGGCACTCCTGAGTTCCGGGGTGGTAGCAGAGAATATTCTCCTCCTTCATAGGTAAATGATGTAACCATGGTAACCATGCATGGTAACCATGCATGGTAACCATGGTAACCATGAATGGTAACTATGGTAACCATGAATGGTAACCATGGTAAACATGAGTGGTATCCATGGTAATATAATAGTATCCCAATTGCTGATCAATTTTCAAGAGCCGAGATATGTAGAGTTAGTCGCTCAAAACAGTCACAAACCTCCTTTACAGGGGTATCCTGGGTGAGGTGAGTGGCCTCGGGATGAGCTGGTGCTGGATTCGAACCTCTGGCAGTGGAAATGGTGGTAATGTTACTTATGGTAACCACATAGATGAGAGTGGTAACCATAGTAACCACATGGATGTGGGTGGTAACCAGGGTGATGTCGTGAATTGTAATTACCTGCTGTGGAATGGGAAACTTTTGGAAGTTTCAGCCTATTTCGTGGTCCTTGTCTTTTATGCGTTATTGTACGAAAGAGTGAGACGATTGAGGAATAGTAATGATCATCATCAAATGCTGTCAACGACAGGGAAAATCATTGCAATCCCCTTAGTCTTCATTATGGTGAGTTCAAATCAGGAACCGACCGGAACAAGTAAATAACCAATCAGAGCTCGATATTTAGGTCACGTGACTGGTTATCAGCCAATCAGGGACCAGTATTTCCTGATTCGGTCGGTTCCTGGTTCAAATACCCATATATGGTGTTTTTCCCATGAGCCATTTTAGTTGTTTTTTTGCCCATAAATGGTCATTTCTAATCACTCTCATATCTCTCAGGTACGCTTTTGGGGGACTTGTACCGTTATCTGGTTCGTGTCGAACAAGTGTATAAAACCTGAACATCCATTTTTTACATTTCTCATCCTCATGATGAACTTCTGTGATGTCTCTCAGGTAACTATGGTAACCATAGTAACCATTTGATTACATGGTAACCATGGTAACCTCTCATCGCGTGCGATGGGCAGGTATCTCAGATAGTGTCACTGTCCATTGAACTACTCCAATACCCACTGTTTGAGCGAGTTACACTCCAATATTTTGCATTTAATTTGTAAACAATATTTGTACACAAACTAATATAATTATAATTCCCACATTTTCCACACAGGGCTGGGTAAACTTTGTCCTGTATTTCCTCACCACAAAACACGAAATGCGACTGCTGGAGCGATTTAAACTGGTAATCAGGAGTTTCAGCTACGCAAACCGAACCAGAAGGACCCATTCCAGTCAAAATAGCTGTCTGACATACAACAACAGTGAGGGAGGTACGCAGAGCAAAGCTACTACTGCGGTCGAGGAAACAGGATGATGGGTTGGTCGGACTGTGTATCCAACAAAACATACGTGGCGAACTGTTTCCATGGATACTGTATCCATGGAAACAATATCCATGGAGACAGCACAAACAGTTCAATGATGAGATTTGAGAAAGGAATTATGGGATTGGGAGGATTGTGAGAAGCTACCAATCCGTCACAGGACTGTACACGATTGTACAAGATTTGTGAGGTTAGTTACTTTGGGACGAGCGTTTTTCCAGAGTGCGACGATTTTTGATGAATTAGCCCAGTTCGAGGCAGAAATTTAAGTGTTACATTTTTTACATAATCTTTCGATTTGATTGGTATTCATTCTTTGTCTTTGTTTATTTTATAAACTTGAGATTTTGATTTTGTAAATTGACAATGGGAATAATTTCAAATAGGGGGGGGGGGGGTATAAGGATACAAAAAGTGAGATAAATTCTGGAATTGTGTCTCAGCATTACCAAACCTACGGTAACCATGGTAACCTTAGTAACCCGAACCTACTCACCCTTCTTGATGACCTTCTTCTTGAGCCGTTCCGCCTCAATCACCGCCTTCTTCACGTCTTCAGCCCTTCGCTTTTGCTCCTGTAAAACAGAGGTGAAGAGACCATGAATACTGCTTGGTGATTATAAATACAAACTAATCAAGTAATACCCCACCCACTGGGAAGCGGAACACACTATAAAGATCCCTAACCTAATTGATTACATATTTGGTTAAATAAATAACTAAATTACCTTGTAATGTTTGTTGTCCAGGTAGTCAGTAGTCTCCTTCCATTCCTTCAGCTTCTCCTTCATTGGTCCATTGAAGTTCTCATTCAGTAACCTGGGGGAATGTTAAGATTTATATCTTTTAATTAGTTAATTAACTAATTAATTAAAAGTTCTCACTCAGCAACCTAGAGTTTGGGAAAAGGATAAGTTTGAGAGATACAAGGGGGCAGGCCTGGTTATGTTCTAACCTTCCTGGGGCACAGTGAACGAGCAAGTCAAACAAGCAAACAAACAAACAAACAAACAAACAAAGAAACAAAGAAACAAAGAAACAACCAAACAAACCTGCACAGATTTTGTAGCTTTCCCTCGATCGTCCTCTCCTTTACATACATTTTTGTGAGGATCGGAGCTAGGTCTTTTGCACCGCCTGGCAAACGAGATTATGGTTAATTAACAAATAATTAATGACAGTAAAACCCCCGGCCCGGCCACCCGTATTTTCCTAATTAAACTCTAAATAAACACCATCTCTCTTTCTTTCTCTTTCTCTCGTCCCGCACCGGAAGTATGAAAGCCCCCCGAAATTGTACAAACACGCTCCTGCAAGTACCTGTAAACATACACCCCCCCTCTCTCTTCCTGGACTTTGGGCATGCTGCCAAATATTACAATTCTGCAACCAGAGAATACAAGGTGGCCCATAAATTGTGTCAGTGGGGTAAACCTTTCATTGTCTGATAAAAACCCAATCTCATGAATAACACCACCACACCTCAAATATAAAATACAACTTTTATCGTCTCCCTGCAGGTGTTCTGACTACTGTTCTGACTTGTTTTTACTCAACAAGTTCTGATTACTTTTGAATGAATCCCACGCCCCGACTAACTACTGTTCTGACAATTGTTCTGGTTACTTTTACCGGATTTGGAGACAGTTTAAACAATACAACTCTACAACTTCACCCAATAATTAATCCCAGTTTCCAACCACCCTTCCGGCGTCCTCAACAGTTGTTGGATTGATCGATGACTCACAGCAACTCCTTCGCCCACGCTCTCAAGATCTTGGCGTCCCCCGCCGCGCGTTCTCCCCCATAGATATTACCACCGCGCGTTACATCAAGTTGCGCACTGCAAACAGAGCTCTTGTTGTACATTAGCTGTGCAGTAAATTAAATAATGGAGCGAGATAAATTGGAGTTGGAGAGAGAGAGAGAGAGAGAAAATGAAGACAGAATGAAAACAGTGGACAAAATGTAAACGATATAATAATGTGGGGGTATTATTTTCAGTGCTGCGTGGGAACGTCATGTTTTATTTACGTTTTACAATTTCTGACTTGTTCAGAGAGATGTAAACGCGGGTATTAAAATGCGGAACACAACAGGTGAAACCCCAACCAAAACCGACAAACACAAATACAAATGTTGGTTACATTCTTCAATCATTATTCTTGTTGATGACAGCACTTTTTAGAAGTACTTGAAATATTGTACTTGTCACTCACTCCCCCGCCCACGCTGTTGCTGTAATAGCTCTCAAATCTTAGTTCGCTGATGACATTCTCTCTCTCTCTCTATCTCTCGTGTCTTCTTGTCTCTCTCTCAAAAGGGGGGGGGTTTTTAGTTTTTTGGAAATTTTACCAAATTTAATTTAAAAAAAAAAAATTTTGGATGAAACATAACATATTCAGAAAGATTGAGAAAGATTAAAAAAGGGAGACCATCTTAGTTTCCACTCACGGGGCATTTCTCAAGGACTCCTTCAAGACTCAAGTTTTTCAAGACACGGTTACGGACTTCTCGTTTAGACCATAACGTACCATCTATCGTGCATATTAAATACAGACTAGAGTTGTTGTGACTGGGCTGCGGAGGATGTCTATTTATAATGGGTAATGAGGTACTACAGCGTGTGTACAAGGGCGTTAACGACCCCCATCTCTAATTGGGGATCTTGCACGCAAATCACCCAATTCTCCCCTCTTCTTCTTCTTCTTCGTCAAGAGCCCAATTCTCCCATATGCTTCTTCTTCTTCGTCGAAGAGTCAAATTCTCCTCCGATTCCACACTCCGTCTCTAAAACCTTTTACTTTGTCTGAGCATCATGATCACCACAAAGGATCGGTGGAGGGGGATCAAATACTTAAATTTTTGGGGTTCACAGCTTGTGAATCTGATAATATTTCTCCCGAGAAAATCCCTGAAGGAGAAAGGAGAGAGAGAGGAGAGAGAAGAGAAAAAAAGAGAATAGAAGAGAGGAGAAAGAAAAGAAAAATTTTAAACTAGCGAAAAATTTTTCAATGGGGTCTAAGACGGTTTTTTCACCGGCGCGCCTTCTAACTAAAGATCGACGATGGGAAAATCAAGGGGAGTTTGGGCGAACAGCGGGTAAGAAAGGGGAAATTACTTTTGGGGAAAGAGTTTAAAGAAGGTTTGGGGGAATCAAAAAAACTTTGGGGAACTGCAGGGTTAATATCCTTGGGGAATTTAGTAATTGTGTCTGTTGGGATGGGTAAAGAGCTTAGTCCTCTTGGAGCATATTATATAAAACCCTCTCTCTCATTAATAATTCAAGGGTTTGGATGAGAGAACGAGACATACCGACGGCACAATCTGATGGGATAAACATGAAATAGATTAGGATGAATATTTTAGATACTTTTTCCATGCAGATGTCTCAGAGCCCATTCTATCTGTCTTTTGACAGATGTTTTCTCCACAGATGGATGATTTTATGAAGGAGTAACCCATCAAGCAACACACACCTGTTGACGTTGTTCAGCTGACGAGTAATGACGTCATAAGATGATGAGATTTAATTTTTGCTTTTTAGCTGATGGATCCTGCTGCTTTTTTCACATGCTCTTTTTGAGTACTTGAGGATACAAAGTAACAAGCTCACGCACCGACAAATTTATCTCTCTCACTCCCTCTTTATCTTTTTCTCTCTCCCTTCGTTCTCTCTCTCTCTCTCTCCCTCGTTTTCTTTCTCCTCCTTACACATTTACGCGGGAAATATCACAAATGCGTGTGAAAGTGTACACGCTTGGAAAGCTGTGCACTTCATAGGTCCACTAAGATCAAGACTAGGCATCTCTCTCTCTCTCCCCTTCTCTCTCTCTCTCTCTCTCTCTCTCTCTCTCTCTCTCTCTCTCTCTCTCTCTCTCTCTCATTCTGTAATTACTTCGTGACTTTTTGTGCAATATACCATGACCCTCATCGAGCCCACGAATTTTGTGACAAAGTTCTTGGGCTTGACGACAAAGTCTTTGTCCCCGAAAACCATCATCATCTCGACGTCTTATGAACTAAAAGGACCATATATTATGCAATGATCATATTATATTTGTTCGTGATTTTACCCTGGCGGTATTCCAAAACCTGACTCCTAAGATCACAACACCTGAAATACTGGTCCCTGATTGGCTGAT
Source organism: Hormiphora californensis (assembly GCA_020137815.1). Lineage (NCBI taxonomy): Eukaryota > Metazoa > Ctenophora > Tentaculata > Cydippida > Pleurobrachiidae > Hormiphora > Hormiphora californensis. The sequence goes on along the minus strand of CM035361.1, from coordinate 5,364,417 downwards.
AACCAGTCACGTGACCTAAATAACAAGTTCTGATTGGTTGTTTACAAAACCTGACTCCTGAGATCACAACACATTGCTCTACACCACATGAGAGCAGGGGGGCATGATGTGTAGTGAAATATATTAGGTCATCCAATATTGATCTGGACTGGGTTATTGTGAGAGAACGGTATCAGATACAGCCAAGCGGCCGGTTCCAGCGTCTTCCTTGGATATTTTTGGGTTGTACTAGCATGGTGGGAGCCTTCACATGCCTGCTCTATGGTCTCACAGGCAATGAGTTTAGGCATTACTCTAGTTGCCGCTTTACGCCATTTTTCATCTCAATTTTGGACCAATTAGACCTACTTCCGGATAATTTGGACGGTTCTTAACCCTATATGTGTCTTATCAAATGGCTTGAGGTATTCCATGAACCTTCCTGAAATTTTTGGATAAAATTTCTAGCACTTGGAAGTGATTTTCGCAAGGTTTGGATAAGCTGAATTTTTAAACTTTTTACTCATGTTGAAAAAAGCCGCCATGAGCTAAATATCCATTGATCGATCGTAATAAAACTCACATTGGACCTAGAAAATTGTACTAGCTAACATTTAACGTTCGATTCATGTCATTTAGACGTCTAAAACGTACAAAAACGAGCATTAAGTGCGTTAGACGAAATTTTGGCAAAAAGCCAATTTTTGAGAGTGAAGATGGAATGTAAAAGCTTCAATTATGGTTGCATCGTGTTCGGGCTTAAAAATTGATCTAGGAACAACGGTCAAACCGATCATCTGTCCCCAATAGACAAAATGCCATGACATATTCAATCTTCCATAGTGCCACAGTTTATTCTTGCGTAAAGCGCAACTGGAGTAATGCCTAAACTCATTGCCTGTGAGACCATAGAGCAGGCATGTGAAGGCTGCCACCATGCTAGTCCAACCCAAAAATATCCAAGGAAGACGCTAAAACCGGCAGCTTGACTCTATCTGATACCGTTCTCTCACAATAACCCAGTCCAGATCAATATTGGATGACCTAATACACCATACATTTTATATGTTTGGTCACATTCAGAGTGAGAGGTATTAGATGTGGGCCTACAAATACATATACTCCAACCGTGGTACACCCCGTTACATCATTGAAAGATATCGAGACTTTGGAATATATATCTGAAGCAGATTTGAAATGTGGTAGAGGTTCTCGGCAGGAACCGACCGAATCAGGAAATACTGGTCCCTGATTGGCTGATAACCAGTCACGTGACCTAAATAACGAGTTCTGATTGGTTGTTTACTTGTTTCGGTCGGGTCCTGGTCTGAAGCAGATTTGAAATGTGGTAGAGGTTCTCGGAATGATGTGTGAATGAACTGTGACAAATAGACAGGAACCGACCGACACAAGTAAACAACCAATCAGAACTCGTTATTTAGGTCACGTGACTGGTTATCAGCCAATCAGGGACCAGTATTTCCTTATTCGGTCGGTTCCTGCAAATAGATGATAAGTTACTGTTTCATTTGACCCTCACAGAGCACGCTCTGATTTTGCAATAAAATGACGGTGTGAGCCACACAATGCTTCATCATGAAACATCACACTTTCATGTGTGTTTGGCATATATATCTGCTGTGAATTCTCTGACTCATCTTTGGTGTTGTGTGTTTGTGGTTGGACGTAGGGTGTAAACAAAGCGGGATGGGAGAGAGAGAGAGAGAGGGAGAGAGAGAGAGGAGAGAGAGAGAGAGAGAGAGAGAGAAAGAGAGAGAGAGAGAGAGAGAGAGAGAGGGAGAGAGAGAGAGAGAGAGATAGCTATAATAGTGAAGTTTGTAGAGGAAGAGCGTTAGTAAACCAATGACCAGTAGATGATGGCAAGATAAAGAGAATGGAATGATACGCAAGCAACAATAGACACTTCGTCCCTCCTTCCGCTCCCCTCTCTCTCTCTCTCTCTTTATCTCTCTATCCCCTTTATCTCTCTATCCCCTTTCTCTCTCTCTCTCTCACTCCTAGTTCCGTGCGTATTGTCCGTGACCACACGACCAACTCTCAATATCTCCAAGAGAGGGGGATGTTACCTCACACACAAACAGGCAAATATCAGTTGTGAACAACAACCCCGGAAATATCCCTGATCAAATGATCTAAATTATCAAGACATGACGTGCTCTCTTCGATTGTTTTTTTCTAGGGAACTCGCTCTAGAATCTATAGTTGAACCCCGATTTACCGGGGTCCGACTGATACTTCACTGCGGTTCGGACCATATTGGACGTTCTCTCTAATGTCAGCCAGGATACCGCTGACTCAAGGTAGTTGCCGCTCAGGGGTATAACTTCATTTTCGTTCATCTCTCGGTAACAACAACTGTCATGAAACGTCAAACTTGTCTCCGGTTTCCATAGCAACAGATCAGATTTAGAGAAAGAGGTGTACAGTGGTAGTAACCCGATATTCATATCACTCTCTCTCTCTCTCTCTCTCTTCTCTTTCTTTCTTTATTTCTTTCTCTCTCTTTCTTTATTTATTTCTCTCTCTCTCTCTCTTCCCATCTATCTCTCAGTGTCCCTGCAACGTGCTCTACACAAAGACGAAGGGCGTATATACATTTTTGCAGACACCTAAATTCTGTTGAAAACTAAGAAACCTCTCTCTCTCTATCTCTCTCTGTCTCTCTCTGTCTCTCTCTGTCTCTCTTGCTATCTTTAGTTCTCGAAATAATTTCTCGAAAACTGGTGGCCGGTATATTTCTGTCACCAGCCAAGATCTCAGCATCATTTTCTTCCTCGCTCTACGAGTTATTATAAATCTGACAGATATAGAGATAGTAAAAGATAGAGATAGATAGATAGAGGAGAAAACGAGAAAGATAGATCAACTTCATGAGGTGTACTGAGAAAAAAAAGGGAAGAGATAAATTTTCCGTCACTGCAGGGCACACACTGCAAAGTACTGCACAGTGGTTGTATTTTTGGAAACCGGTTTGTGATCAAATTTCCCGAGATACAAAATGACAGACAAAGAGAGAGAGAGAGAGGAGGAGAGAGAGAGAGAGAGAGAGAGAGAGAGAGAGGAGAGAGAGAGAGAGAGAGAGGAGCGAGAGAGAGAGGAGAGGAGAGAGAGAGAGAGAAGAGAAACGAGAGAGAGAGAGAGATTTGTAAATTGTATTAATTGTGTGTTGTTCTAATTTTGGCCAGTATATTTTTCACACCTAACTTCCTACCTAGATCTACCTCAGGTTGGCGCCTTGCAGCTGGTACTGCAACACCACAGTGTTGTTGTAAGATCTATGAAGTTGTTACCAATTTAAACTACACCAGACATGATGGTTATCGAGAGAGAGGGAGAGAAAAGATAGAAAGAGAGAGAGAGAGAGAGATAAATAGATACAGTAGATATAGATCAGTGTCAATAGATCATCCGAGCTAAGTAGGAAATTGAAGGTCATCTGGCGCCAAATGTCAATTGTAAAATTTAGAGGACAAATATATATTATGTTCATGAATTCCCAAGGGGCTCAAACTGTTATCAGCTGTACAAATTCCCCTCACCCCCCCCCACCTGCTCCTTCATAAAATATTCCGTAAATTACTCCTTCATAAACATAGCCAATCACATGTTTCCATGTTTGGATTGATCCAGGAATAATATTCCGCGGAGCTAAATATGCAATCTCTTTTATTAACACGGCACGAGATGAGACGACCCCAAAATAAACTTGTGACACTGATAAGTCACGATTCTGTAATATCCTTTTTTCCATGGGAATGAATAATCCCAGACTGAATTATTACGAATATATTCCTAGATGGAGTAAAAGTATAACACTCTCTCTCACATCCACAAAAAATGAAACCCAGTCACGACTTATACCCAAATTTCTTACTCCTCTACTACCATCTAATACCCCCAAAACCCCCCAAAATCCACACAAAATCCACGTACCATCTTTGTATTGTGCGATATCGACCAGTCGTTGCATGGCATCAAGGTAATCGCCATAACTGGAACAGGTCTGTTTCAGACGATCTTGAAACACAGTGCTCTTCTTCTGTAGGTCAATCCATAGCGGATGACTTTGCTGAAGAGAGGTGGAAAACTGGCTAAATTGACAATGATGGTATGTATTAATTAAAAGATTTATCCTCTAAAACAGTATGCTGAACAACATAAAATTTATTTGGGGAAGGATATAAGTAATTAAAATATGATTTGCATCTGTTTCAGTAATTAGCCTCAACACTGCATAAATTATGCTAAACAGTTCAATGATATGCAGCATATTTTGAGTACAAACCTTGAGTCGGGAAACAGTGTCAGAGAACTGCAGTCCAATCTCAACTAAGGGATCTGTGTCTTTCATGATTCATGTGACTATTGAATTGACGAGGATCAGATATCGATTGAAGAAATTAAAAATTGGTATATTTCAAACGGATTTTGGTAAGTTTTGAATTTCAAAACATATCACAACTCCTAACTCCCAGCCCAAAGGGCTGAGGGCTGAGTCCGCTCTAGAAATAAGCATTTGTAACTTTTCCAAAGTACACCGTCGTCCGTCGGTCGAAGTTCATACCAAAAGTCACAAGCATTGGGCAACCGTTTGAAGATTAATCATTATTTATCAGAGTCAATATAAGATACAGTCGGAGCCCGATTTAGCGGGATGCTCGGGGGTAGGGAAACCGGCAAAGGGAGGCCGGCGGCGTCAGGCGAAAATACAAAAAATGAAACCTTAGACTATAAACTGCACATTTAATGAAGAATAAGTATCAATCAAGGAAGTAATAATTATGTACGACTTAACTGACTTTGACACAACAGCTGGTGAAACGACGGCAGGAAAAGAAGCTGTGAAAAATTTGCGAAAAGTGGATGAAAAAAGTTTTGATTTTCGTGTTTTGGATTTCGAGCTTCAGCGCGCGCCAAATGTGAATTTATCAAAATAACTACACAGCAAAATATGTAACGCGCGATTTTAAGAAAGTCTTTCCTGCATTGAGCCGCGCGGCTCATCTTTTTCAAAAGAAAAAGTTTCAAACTTGAAATCCCGGTCGGGGCGGGAAAACGTTAAAATCTGGGTGCCTTTCATTGCTAACAATTCGTAGTTTTGGCGCGCGCGACGGGTTAGGGCTATCCGTTAGGGTCTGGTTAGGGTTTGGTTTGGGGTTATCGGTTAGGGCTATCGATTCTCTAACTGATACCGTTTTCTTCCTCGGCGGACCCGGATCTAGCCACAGTAGTCTTGAAACTGCCAGTACAACTGAAGGACAAGCTAATGGCTGACGGAAGGGTCTTCTTCCAAATGTCCTCCGTTAGAGTGTCTCATCGCGTACACATCAAGAGATGTCCTCACTGCCAAGCCCTCGGCCACTACCCTGATAAATGCCCGAAGAAATCCCATCCAGCGACATGTATGTATTGTGCAGAGGAACATTCTACTGAAAGCTGTTCACTGAAAGAGGACACTGAGAAACACTGCTGTAAAAACTGTATCAACAATTCAGGACTCTCCTCAGATGTTAAACCTCACCATGCTGGCTCATCTAAATGCCCAACGTACAAAGAGCACTATGATCGTATGTCAAAAAACTACCGTCAACGCAGCACCTTGCTCTCAAATACGGCAATCTAAACTGCAGATCGATGAACAACAAGCTTGGTGAAATCTACGGGGCGTGCTGCGATCTTGACCTTGACGTACTCGGTTTGACAGAAACCTGGCTAGAAGACGGTGATGTAGTCACCCCTGCACTGATGAAAGAACTAGGATACAATCTCTATAGTTCGGCAAGAGGGGCAAGAGGAGGCGGCGTTGCTATCTTAGCGAGGAAAGCATTACGTGTAATACCTATCAAGACTAAGAACAAACCAACAACTTTTGAATGTATCGAAGCTACGATCGAAGGCGGGCATCTTCAGAAAACTAGATTGGTTGTGGTATACAGACCTCCATCCTCTTCCAAGAGGGAGTTCTTGGCAGAATTCGAAGAATACATATCGTCACTAAACGGCCTCAGTGGACACCCTGTTATTTTGGGCGATTTCAATATCCATACTGAGGATGACGATGACCATACTTCGAACTCCTTCCGTGATTTGCTTGTGGATGAGCGATGGACACAGCATGTTGAAGATCCAACTCACGAAAGTGGCGGTACACTGGACTTGGTGATCAGCAGAGATGATGAAGCTTCCCCTAGGATTAGTGCAGTCGAGGTTGCAAAGTCCTCTGTTTCTGACCATTATGCTGTCACATTCTACTTACACGTCGGAAAACCAATTCAGCGAGAAAGAAAAGCTGTTCTGTGCAGAAACATGAAAAAGCTCACCGTTGAGGTCCTATCTATGAAAATAGATGAGTCACCGCTGATGTCAAGTCCACGTCCCTCTACACTGGAAGGGTGTCTCAACCTGTACAACGTCTCACTTCGAGAAATACGGGATGAGATAGCTCCACTACAGGAAAAGGTTATTAAAGACTCGGATCACCCACCTTGGTATGATACTCTATGTGAGGAAGCTAAAACCTCCCGCAGGACACGAGAAAGAGCTCTGAAGACGACCTTGAAAGACTCCACGAAGAAAGAAGAACACAAAGAAGCTAGAACAGCTCTGAATAAAGCTATGAAAGAAACATCCAGATTTCTCATGAAAACCAGGATAAATTTCTATCGTGGAAAGCTTGACTACGTGGCTGATGATCCAGCTGCTGTCAGTGGGTTAATCAACAAACTACTGGGAAAAGACAAGATCCCACAGGAGCTTCCTAACGGGAATTCTTCGAGTGAAACAGCAGAAAACTTTGGCACTTTCTTCAAATCGAAAATCGAGGATATCTACGAGACGATCAGAGTTGAAAACGAACAATCTGAACCATTGCCAGAACTACCACAAACTGACTACACTGGTGCCACATTTTCATCCTTCCGTAAAGTAACTGAAGAGGAACTCAGTGCTATAATTCAATCTATGGAGAAAAAGCACTGTGATCTCGATCCTATCCCTACCAGCAAACTCGTAGGTGTTCTCCCGAAGTTACTTCCTCTTATCTCTGACATTGTCAACAAAAGCCTACAAGAAGGTTTAGTTCCTGAACAGCTGAAGCAATCACTGATTCGACCCTCGTTCAAGAAGAAAGGAAGCCCGGAAGAACTAAATAACTACAGACCGGTATCCAACTTAGCTTTTATATCCAAGCTAATTGAAAAATGTGCGTCTATACAGCTTACGGAGCACCTTGAGACGAACGAACTGTTTCCAGGAGTTCAATCGGCGTACCGGAAACATCATAGCACCGAGACCACACTGGTAAAAGTAGTGAATGATCTTCTTCTAATTACAGACACGAAGTCGAAGGCGGTACTTGTATTGCTAGACCTCAGTGCTGCCTTCGACACGATTAACCATGAATTGTTACTTGGGAAACTGAGGAGGAATTATGGCGTTGAAGGTACTGCCCTTGAATGGTTTGCCTCCTACCTCAAAGATAGGAAAGCTTCTGTGAAAATTGAGACCTCTACATCCTCGCCCTTAGCCATCAACATCGGAGTGCCACAGGGCTCTATACTTGGACCACTGTTGTTCATTCTGTACACAAAAGAGTTGGAAAGTATTGCTAGGCACTATGGACTGATGGTGGAGCTCTATGCTGACGATACTCAGTTGTATGTTTCTTTCAGCAACGATTCTCTCCTAGACCTCGAGACGAAACTGCAGGGTTGCTTAAACCACATCAAAGCGTGGATGTCCAAGAACTTCCTCAGACTCAACCCCAGCAAAACTGAAATAATCGTGTTAAACAACAAACATGATAAAACAGAAAACCCTGAAAGCCTTCAAACGATGAGCAACCATGAATCTACAAAGCCACTTACACTAGTAAGGAACCTTGGTGTATTTCTGGACTCAGAGCTCTCCCTATCTGGTCACGTATCCAGAACCGTAAGGACGTGTCAACTAGCCCTTATGAATCTTTGGAAAATCCACAGAATGTTGGGTGTTAATCTGAAAGTCAAACTCGTTAACAGTTTAATACACAGCAGACTGGACTACTGTAACAGCCTCCTTGCTGGTTCTTCTGCCAAAGACATAGGTCGATTACAGAAGATTCAAAACTCTGCAGCCCGTTTCGTCTTTGGACAACGCCTCTACCAAGGCACCACAAACCTTCGCAAACAGCTTCATTTCCTACCCGTTCGAGAAAGAGTGCAGTATAAGTTGTGTCTACTGACATACAAAACACTGAATGGTATAGCCCCACCTTACCTATCGAAGATGATAACACTCCGTCAACCGAAGTTAAAAAGTCTACGAAGGGATGCTGACAAGACCTTACTTGACAAGAACTATGCCAGATATTGTTCGAGTAAAGGTGCGTTTAGTGTCGCTGCTCCGGAAATATGGAATAGCTTACCTTCTTCTCTTCGGGAAAGCTCATCCATCACATCATTCAAATCCAACCTGAAAACCCACTTCTTCCGAAAGGCATACGAGTGCTAAAAAAACAATGTGTGAAGACAATTTATACTATGAGAATTGTGGTAGAGAGATGAGAGAGAGTTGAGGATCCCGAATTAGAGTGTGATACTGCGAAGTTAGAACGACCAGTACTCTTTTCACTCACTCTTTCTAAACTGGTCTTTCTTACTAATTTATATTTAATACTTGTTCTTTTTATGTGACGGATCTCCAGAACTCGGTAAAAAAAGAGCCTGGGTTAAAAAATCAAAAAAAAAAAAAAAAAAAAAAAAAAAAAAAAAAAAAAAAGTAAAGCAGAAAAGATCCAAAAAAAAAAAAAAGAAAAAAAAAAAGACAACAAAAAAGGGGCAAAGAAAAAAGGGGGATATAAATTATAAATGGACACCAAAATTGGGGGTATGGGGTGGAAGGGTTCCAGTGAGATGTTGCGCAGTGGAGCATGTTGGGCTTCACTTATAGAAGTGCAGCCAGTATGGTGTAGTGCAGTGGAGCGTGTTGGGCTTTACTTATAGAAGTGCAGCCAGTATGGTGTAGTGCAGTGGAGTGTGTTCGGCTTTACTTAAAGAAGTGAAGCCAGTATGGTGTAGTGTAGTGGAGTGTGTTGGGCTTTACTTATAGAAGTACAGCCAGTATGGTGTGGTGCAGTGGAGTGTGTTGGGCTTTACTTATAGAAGTACAGTCGGTATGGTGTGGTGCAGTGGAGTGTGATGGGCTTTACTTATAGAAGTACAGCCAGTGTGGTGAGATGCAGGCTACAACGAGTATGACTTCTCTCCCGCTCCTTGGTTCTCCTACAGGTGAAGTAGTCGGATCATCAGTCCTCACCCAGGTTGTATAAGACAGTATCGATTGTTTAAGGGCTAAAGCCCTGGTGCTAAAGTATTTATTTCTGGATCCCTAGATCCAAGAGCATATCTTATCAATCTGCAGTAAGCAGAGACAGTATTATATATTTCATCATCCGATTTAAATATCGTTTAACTAACAAGACCTACCTTCAGAAAAATATCATCTTGAAATAACATCTGGAAATCCTTGGTATATAACTAACCGCTTTTGAAACGAGAGTTAGTGAGACGAAGTCCGCACCAAGTGATGCAAGTAGTCAAGACCTAACAGAACTCGTGTTGTTCTTTAAAATATGAACAATGAAAAGCGGACAATAAATGTATATTTGTATTTGTATTTGTATTAGTTTACTCAAATCGGCCATGTGGTTCCATGGCTATAGCCGTTAGAAAAAAGTCGGTCTAAGTATACTCTTTTGGTAGCGCGCACCTGTAAACAGGCTGCAAGGCACCCAGATTATAATCGCGCCCGTCGGGGCGCGGTTATAAAGTCCATTTGGCATACGTTGCAGGCCCCTTATAATATAATATAAGGGGCCTGGAGGGAATACCGCGCTAGGGGGGAATACATAATCAATCATATCTCCGGTTCCAGATAAGGTACAGAAATCGTTTTGGTAGCGTTGGAAAGAGGAAGATAACAGCTTTCAAATGCAACCGGTTTCAGGTCTCTATCTTATCAGGAACAGGAGATATGAACCAAACTCCGCAAAATCGAGTGCGGTAAAATCAAAATTTGAATGAAATTTTAAAAAAGGTGTCCCTGCAAGAATCTGTGACGTCACTTTTTGAAAACAACCCATCTTTCAACGGCTATTGCTCAGCCTCCTTAAGTCCAATTAACTTCTTTCAAAAACAGCAAGGTAGATAATCGTCAGATCTAACAACTGGTGAAAGAATCAAGTCAAACGGACTTCAGGAGCCAAAGTTATAAGCACCGCCGTTTTTTCGACCGCAAAGTTATCTTCGACCCAGCCGGGATCAGGCCAAACGCGCGCGCGGCATTCCCTCCAGTCCCCTCGTTGCGGGGGTGCGCGCATGAGGGGGCTGCAGCGCATTCCAAAAAGTCCATTTTTTTTCAACTGTTCACCCAAAAACTGAAATTTAAAACTTTTGTGGCGCGCGCTACACGTTAACATATGATAAACGCGCAAAACAATTCCGCGCACGACTTTGGGGGGTGAACAGTTGAAAAAAAATGGAGTATAAAGTCCATTTTTATTCAACTGTTCACCCCTCAACTCGTGCGCGTGCGATATTTCAATTTACGCTGTGCGCGCTACACGTTAACATGTGATAAACGCGCAAAACACTTCCGCGCACGACTTTGGGGGGTGAACAGTTGAAAAAAAATGGAGTTTAATCTGGATGCCTTGCAGCCTGTTTACAGGTGCGCGCTACCAAAAGAGTATACTTAGACCGACTTTTTTCAAACGGCTATAGCCATGGAACCACATGGCCGATTTGAGTAAACTAAACGGTATCAGTTAGAGAATCGATAGCCCTAACCGATAACCCCAAACCAAACCCTAACCAGACCCTAACGGATAGCCCTAACCCGTCGCGCGCGCCAAAACTACGAATTGTTAGCAATGAAAGGCACCCAGATTTTAACGTTTTCCTCCCGGTCGCTGTCGGTAAATTTTTGAGATCCGAGCCAAAATTTTTGCTACTTTCTCTGCTCTCATCAGCCACTCACAACCATGCGAAAGTCTTATTTTGATAACTGGGAAGATTTTTACGCTGCCTCGGAGCAGTTATACCTTGATGAACCATCAGCATTCAAATATACAATGAAATATCGACACTGCGATGGGAAAATGGTGGGTTTTCTCAACTTCATTTAATCCTGATGTACTGTTTAAACCTTAAAGGTTGACAAGATACCTAAAACTTTTCGTATATCGTCTTATTTTGATTTATCATTAATTTTCAGCATTTTTTCAGAATTTTTTGTCGGCTAGAAAAAAATTCGAAATAGGGGGTCTACCGATATTGTCAGCACTGGTTTTACTGGGCACACTCACTGCGTCTCGCAAATTGAAATTCACGTTTCCGGTTCCTCAAAAGATAAAGACTTGATCTTGGTTGCGTTGGATTGGTCTCAATAAGACCTTTCCAACGCTACCAAAACGGTTTCTGTATCTCATCAGGAACCGGAGATATTACGTTATCAATTTTAAAAAAGGCACACTCATTTGTCAGTAGACCCCCTATTTTGCACATATTTCTAGCCGACAAAAAATTCTGAAAAAATGCTGAAAATTAATGATAAATCAAAATAAGACGATATACGAAAAGTTTTAGGTATCTTGTCAACCTTTAAAAGTCCCCCCTTTTCAATATTTTCTATCATTTCAGGTGTTAAAGGTGACCAACAACGCCCTCGTCATCAAGTTCATGTCTGATCAGGGACAGGATGCCAAAAAATTAGAAAAATTGAACAGTATGTTGATGCGTCATATGGTGACAAAGAGTTAGCCTGGATTGTATGATATTGTATTTTAATCGTTGTTGTGTGGAATTTAACCGTAACATTTTACATACGTTCTAAACCTTTAATATCACTGTTAGATTTTCTCGTTTTCCCTGAATAAAATTTAATTTTGATTCCTAATTATGACCCCTATTTTCTAGCTAGTAATGTCTCGCTCAACGGCGGCATTTGATAACGCTGCTGGGACTTTTCAGAACTCTCTAAAGCTATTGGAAATCTAACCAGATACAAACTATTAAATCTCTTGGTCTACTACCACATTGATATAAACATTTAATGTACGTTCATCTATCAAAGTAACACTAATCTAATTGCACAGTAGAATAGCTATGTCGGCTGATATGCAGAAAAAGAAAGCTCAGGAAGTAATCCTTCAACAATTCAACAAACTCCGACAGGTTAGTTTGTTTCTTCTTTTCAGACAATGACACTTAGAAACCAGGAACCGACCGAAACAAGTAAACAACCAATCAGAACTCATTATTTAGTTCACGTGACTGGTTATCAGCCAATCAGGGACCAGTATTTCCTGATTCGGTCGGTTCCTGTTAGAAACCTATAAAAAATGATCGGTTAGCCAGGCATTTCACCCGTCTTTTGGTTTGTATTTAGTTCCCGTATACAGGCCTCGGATGGGCAGCGGATTTATATTTCCAAAACAACTGTTTCTTTCTGCTGCAAACATAATCCGCTATAATTCATGCAGGAGCAGCGAATGATCGCCCAGAAAGTCAGCGAGCTAAAAGTTGATGAATCGGAGCACAAATTGGTCCTTGATGCTTTGAATGAAGTTAAAGATCCTTCCAGAAAGTAAGTTCTGTTCACTATATTAACATGTACTACAACTGTTTACTGTGAACATGGGACTTGTCACCCAAATTATCTTTTGCAACATTTGGAAATTGTTAACCAAGACAAGCTTTGTGCAACTACATATATCTTCCCGCTAAAGTTTTCCCAATTGTTTCCGATTCCACTTCTCCTTCCAACTCTCTCTTTCTCTCCAGATGTTACCAGCTCGTGGGTGGAGTTTTGGTAGAGAGGACAGTTCAACAGGTTAAGCCGAACCTCCAAAACAACAACTCCAAAATTACCTCCCTTATCAACAGTCTGGAGAAGAGTTTGGAAGTGAAATCTAAGGAACTCATGGATTATAAGGAGAAACATGGAATCAAGGTTTGTACTTCATTGAAGGGCTACCCGTCTGTTATGGCCCACAGAGGGGTAATACTTCGTAACCAACCCATTATCGCGATGCTGAATGCTCGGGGGTAAGGGTTAAATCAGGGTGCTGGTAAATCCGGTCCCCATTATCGCGATGCTTGGCCACTCCATTCTCTGAATCAAAAGGTGTTAGGTTAAATACCCCGGTTTTTTAGGTGAAGGGAGAAGACGCCCCAGAGAAGGAGAAGAAAGACGGCGCTGCCAAACCCGCCTCAAGTGGTGTCCTGGTGAACTGAACCCTGCAGTGAATCTCTCAGGAACCGACCGAATCAGGAAATACTGGTCCCTGATTGGCTGATAACCAGTCACGTGACCTAAATAACGAGTTCTGATTGGTCGGTTCCTGCTGCAGTGAATCTCTTTTTTACAACCTGTGGATATATATTTGTTTTTCTTTTTTTCTATATCTGGATTGTTTTGTGTAGATCATTCACCACTTTAAAAACCAAAACCGTGTTAAAAAGTTCCACCTCCCCAATTCCCATTATACCCCTCTCTGTTGACTAATGGAACAGTTTGACCCCTGACCTTCAATTTTGCTCCCTTTGATGTCTCACTAAACAATTCCCTATTCCCTTCTCTCCCTCTCGCTCCCATCCTAGCCATGCCAGATAAGCGGAAACAACTCCGCTCCGAATCAGAAACTGTTCGAGTGGTCGTTCGATGTCGACCCCTTGCTCAACGAGAAATAGATGATGGACACCGAACTTGTGTTGATGTAGACACAAAACGAGGATGCCTTGAGGTAATACTGAGACGAACACTCCTTTGAAAGAGAGAAAGGGTAGAACAAGTACTTGTTCGAGCCTTTCTCTCTTACAAATGCAAAGGAGGGTTAGAAAATAACAAAATGGGGCGATAATAGATGGATATATTTGGAGAATATGAACAATAGTGATGACCAAATTGGAGCTGTAGTTGTTAAAACTTGACAAAAACTAATGACGACAGACATTGGACAATAAAAAGGAAACATCTTGCCGATAACAAGTATCGGCAGGTCGGTAGAACTTCGACAGAATTTAGGGTAGGTCTGAATTTAGGGTAGGTCTGAATTTAGGGTAGGTCTGAATTTAGGGTAGGTCTGAATTTAGGGTAGGTCTGAATTTAGGGTAGGTCTGAATTTAGGGTAGGTCTGAATTTAGGGTAGGTCCGTAACGTATCGTTTATCAAAGCATTGCAATTCAATCTTAGTCACCGATTAGGTCGCTGAACCGCGTCCCGTATCTCGTATCAACTTATTGAAATTCGAGGTTAGACATAAATTAGGTCCCTGAACCACGTCCCGTATCTCGTACCAACTCATTACAATTCGAGGTTAGACACAAATTAGAGGGCAAACGAATTGTTTTTTTCTTAAACAGGTTTCAACTCAGGATGGAACTCTTTAAGTCTACGTGCATAAACTAATTAGTGAACAGTCAAACAGTCCTAATTTCATTTGATGCGATACGGAACACAGTCTACCTACCTAACTCAGTTCACCTACTTTAAGTAGTTCTTAGTCTCGGTGACTAAGATGGAATTGCAATGAGTTGATACGAGATACGGGACGTGCTTCAGCGACCTAATCTGTGGCTAACCTCGAATTTCAATGATTTAATACGAGATACGGGAAGTGGTTCAGCGACCTAATCGGTGACTAAGATCGAATTGAAATGAGTTGATACGAGATACGGGACGCGGTTCAGCGACCTAATCAGAACCTAATGTCGAATTGCAATGCTTTGATAAACGATACGTTACGGACCTACCCTAAATTCAGACCTACCCTAAATTCAGACCTACCCTAAATTCAGACCTACCCTAAATTCAGACCTACCCTAAATTCAGACCTACCCTAAATTCAGACCTACCCTAAATTCAGACCTACCCTAAATTCAGACCTACCCTAAATTGACCTACCCTAAATTCTGTCGAAGTTCTACCGACCTGCCCAAGTATCATGGTATGAGGTTTTAATGGATTAAGGAACACATTTGAAAATCCACTAAAATCTCAGTCTTTCACAATATTTCTCATTTATATTTAGTCGGTTAATTTGATTCAGGTAAAGAATCTAAAGAAGCCCGGTGAACAAAAGCAGTTTACATTTGATAAAGTGTTTGATCCTAGCAGCAAACAAATGGAGCTGTACGATAGCGTTTTTAAAAGTCTGGTGGCCAATGTTCTGGAAGGGTAAGTTATTGAAAAGCTGATTCAGAAACTCTCTGTGCCTAATTTGAACCTTTAAATGCACGGTAAACCACTAAGGGTAACCCAAAGTTCGGATCCTACTAAGGACATAACTTCCTTCATTCATCACCAATCTGAATTGTGATTTCTGAGTATATCCTATCTGAGCTTTGAGTTCTGACCCCTAGTATATTGACAACCAACCACTGACCTACCTCATCTGATCCCCCACCCTTTCAGATATAACGGTACAATATTCGCCTATGGGCAAACAGGAACGGGCAAGACGCACACAATGCAGGGTTTGCCCAACCCCCCAGAGATGAGAGGTGTTATACCCAACTCTTTCTACCATATATTTGAGCACATCAAAAATACTAAAGGTAATTGAGCCGGGCTGTTTGGTTTTTTAATGTGATGGTGACTATTTTTACTAAAAATAGTCACCAAAATAACGACTTAAATTTTTTTAGTTTTTAATCGTTTATTGTTCCAGGAATTCAGTACCTTGTCCGTGCTTCATACCTGGAAATCTACCAGGAAGAAATTAGGGATCTGTTATCAAAAGACACCAAGAAACGGTAAATATTATCTTTTTTGTTTCATGATGTCTCACGAGACAACAAATGTGATAGGAACCGACCGAAACAAGTAAACAACCAATCAGAACTCGTTATTTAGGTCACGTGACTAGTAATCAGCCAATCAGGGACCAGTATTACCTGATTCGGTCGGTTCCTGAAATGTGAAAGGCAAATTTCACCTTCCACTTGCCAGGTACGAGCTAAAGGAGACAGCGGACGGTGGAGTGGCCGTTAAAGACTTGTCTTCCTTTGTAGTAAAGAGCGTAAAGGAAATCGAGCATGTGATGAATGTAGGAAATACTAATCGAGCTACTGGTAATTTAATAATTAAAATTAATTATCTGCCAAATTAGCTCCAAACTTAGTTTACAACTTTCTAACTGTAAAGTTTATTTCCCACACCGAATTAGCTCTTTGAAATGATGTTTCATACAGTATAATTATTTGTTTATTTCCCGCAGCGTACACAGATATGAATGAAAGATCCTCTAGATCACACGCGATATTCATTACCACAATTGAGTGCTGTGAAACTATGGGAACCGAAAATCATATCAGGTATAAATCAGGAACCGACCGAAACAAGTAAACAACCAATCAGAACTCGTTTTTTAGGTCACGTGACTAGTTATCAGCCAATCAGGGACCAGTATTTCCTGATTCGGTCGGTTCCTGGTATAAATATAGAGGTCAATCTTCCCTAAAAATCCTGATTTGATAATGGTTTGAAGAGAGGCACGAAGGGGGTGATTCCTCATTCCGCCTAGTAATAGTAAATTCTCTTACATTTATATAAATAATGTTGCCTAACCGATATTTATTACCACTCACCAATGTTCAGGGTGGGTAAACTGAACTTGGTGGACCTAGCTGGATCAGAACGACAATCTAAAACACATGCCTCGGGCGAAAGGTGCGTCTAATACTCTCCAAGACCAATATTATAGAATCGTCCACTCATTTTGGCACTAAGGGCATCCAAATTCCACTCAAGATATGAAGCTCTGTTATTATAGTGGGCGTTGTATTAAAGTACCCAGCAAACACAGTTGGCGTGAATTGCTTGCCAGCGCCAAATTTCAGACGGTCATAGCTCCACTCCCTGGTGAGATAGAGACTTGAAATTTGTTGTGTAAGAAGAACTCGACATGATCTCCTTACAAAACAAATTTCGAGTCTCTATCTTATCAGGGGGTGGATCTATGACCGTCTGAAATTTGGCGCTGACAAGCAACTCACGCCAACTGTGTTTGCTGGGTACTATAGTAACAACACCGTTATTGTGTCACCCAGTAATCAGTAGTACTTTGTTGCTTTCAAAATGAATGTCTTCCATTTCAAGTTCACTATTATTGTTAATTTATGTATTTGTTTTATTTATTGCTCTACCCAGATTCCGTGAAGCTACAAAGATCAACCTCTCACTCTCTGCACTGGGAAATGTGATTCACGCCCTGGTTGAGGATAACACTAGTCATGTGCCATATCGGGACAGTAAACTGACCCGCCTTCTACAGGACTCACTTGGAGGTATGTAACAGGAAATACTGGTTCCTGATTGGCTGATAACCAGTCACGTGACCTAAATAACGAGTTCTGATTGGTTGTTTTACTCCTGGGTCGCCTTCCAAGAGAATTTTGTTTTGTGAGCTCAACTTTGGGTTGACGACCCTTCTGGGGCACCGTGTCCACGATACCCATGGGGCCGGGCGAGAGAGTCTCACAAATGTATGTTCTACAGCTCATAAAGTATTGTTTATTTTCAGGGAACAGTAAAACTGTGATGGTAGCCAACATTGGGCCTGCTGATTATAACTTTGATGAGACACTCACAACACTCAGGTTTGAAATAATATCACCATATATGGTCA
This sequence comes from Hormiphora californensis, assembly GCA_020137815.1. Taxonomy (NCBI): domain Eukaryota; kingdom Metazoa; phylum Ctenophora; class Tentaculata; order Cydippida; family Pleurobrachiidae; genus Hormiphora; species Hormiphora californensis. The sequence continues at coordinate 5,346,749 of CM035361.1, read as the reverse complement.
AAAGATGACGTCATATATCATGACCATATTAGGGTGATTCATAATGATTGATCCTTGGTTATTTCACTAAGAAATACTTGTCAGAATGAGATTCGGGTTGTTTTATCGGATAAAGGAGACGAAACATAGCTGATTAGCACATTAATTATCTAATTTTACGGTCAATAGCATTTTTGTGCCGATATTTGCAAAATTTGGTCTGATTAGCGTCTCACTTCCCGTTTTTGGGCTCCTAAAGTCAGCAAATTGTTTCAAATTGTCTGAAAACTTCACTAAACGAGAGCGTCAATACCATTTAAACAAAAAACATACGTTTTGTTACCAGTTGGGGGCTAAATTTTTTGTAGAGTGCCAAAATACTCGTAAAAATAAGACAATTTTGATCTGAAAAACAGCCATTTTGGACATCAGTTTTAAAAAACCATACTTATCAAAGATAACGAACGATAACATCAATATTATTATTGATACACCTTAGCAATGCTTCGATCTAAGTTTTCTAGTGCTTGAAATATTAATTTATGAATATTTGGTCTGGCAAGCGCTGCCGGAAGTCAAAAGACGAAAAAATAACGCCATTTCTTAAAACCCTTGCCAGAGCCGAGTTTTAAATTTTTGTTGTTCGATTTTGAGCTCATTTTAAAGCCGAGACTATGGTCTAAGATATTGATGCGGTCACATATCAATAAACACTAAGATTTTAACGCCCGAGCTTGAAATGTGGCACCCCATTTTCTGACGTGAGACCGCACCTCCTATAACACTTTCTATTTCTGGTGTCAAGATGGCGAAATATCTTCAACTGGAATGTAGAAACTGTTTTCCAATCGCAAAATGTCCATACTAAACGATGAAGCATGTATTATTTGGTCCTGACTCGAAATCTGGGAGTTATTAGCCAAGGATCAATCATTATGAATCACCCTAATATATGGCTGAACCACTCATTCACACACAGATACGCAAACCGAGCGAAAAATATCAAGAACAAGCCCAAGATAAATGAAGACCCGAAAGATGCCCTTCTGAGACAGGTACCAAACTATTTTTACATATATGTTCGGGCACTGCCGATGGGCAGCTAGGTAGGTATATAATGTACCTGTGTCATGTATATCAGGAACCGACCGGACTAAGTAAACAACCAATCAGAGCTCGTTATTTAGGTCACGTGACTAGTTATCAGCCAATCAGGGACCAGTATTTCCTGATTCGGTCGGTTCCTGATGTGTATGTCATTAAGACATGTATGTTTCATAATCCCATTCCTCCCTAGTTCCAAACGGAAATAATAAGGCTTCGTAAGATCTTGGAGAGTAAAACGCAGGGCGGAGTGAAGAGGAGAGTTAGGAGGATATCCGCCGAAACGGGGGAAGAGGAATCAGATGAAGAGGTTTGTGGGGGGGGGGCCAACGAATTTTTTATATATTTCCTTAATTTTGGAATTTTTTATATATATATAAAAATATATAAAAATATATAAAAATATATAAAAATATATAAAAATATATAAAGTTATATAAATAATATATACAGTCGGACCCCGATTTAACGGCACCCTCGGGGGAAAGGGTTTTGTCCGTTAAATCGGGGTGTCCGTTAAATCGGGGTAGAGCATATTTGGCCCATAAAACCCTATTTTTGTCCAAAATACTATACTAAAACACCTCTAAGTAAATGCAATGTCCATGTATTGATTACATGATCATTTCTGATTAGAAAAAGAAAACAATTAAAAAAAATTTTAAAAAAGTTATGAAATTTTCTAAGGTACGTGAACTGGTATATCAACCACGTCCGAATCGTATTGCGAATCAGTGCATCTTATCGCATGTCTTGCTGCTAATTAGATGGTTCGAAACGAACCGATACGTGATACCATGCCGAATCGGGGCACTTTAAGCGGGGTGAGGAAGAATTCGAATTTCAAAAAATATTTTTCTCTGAAAATTCATGGGGAGCACCGATCAAAGCATTGACAATCATTCTGTAAAATTTTCCAAAAAAAAGTTGTGAAAATTTTTCAAAGATATATCAACCACGTCCGAATCGTGTTTCGAATCAGTGTATCTTATCGCACGTCCTGTCGCTAATTAGACGGTTCGAAACGAACCGATACGTGATCCCCCAGGGGCCAGTTTAACAAGCGTCAAAATTGCGACTCGATGGGCCTTATGGGGATCACATATCTGTTCGTTTCGAACCGTCTAATTACGGGTAAGACATGCAATAAGATGCACCGATTCGAAACACGATTCGGACGTGGTTGAAACACCTTTGAAAAATTTTCAAAAAATTTTCAAAAAAATTTCAAAAAATTTAAAAAAATTGTTGGGGGAAATTTATCCTGCCGTTAAATCGGGGTGCCGCTAAATCGGGGGCCGTTAAATCGGGGTCCGACTGTAAAAATATATAAAAATATATAAAATAAACCCTTTTTTCACCCCTTTTACTTTCAAAAAAGGGGATTATTTCCATCTATTGTTCACTTGAATATGTTTCATAGAGTTAATTTAAGTGTTTGAGAGGGTGATAGCTGTTTTACATATTTGAGAATGTGTTCAAAAGTGAATTATGCACTGTCAAAAGTAGAACTGGTGAAGAGAGGTTCCGGCCTAATAATATCTACCAGTTTTGGTGTGATTTCAATCATTTTTTGTATGTTGATCCGTGCAGATGTACTAGAACTGGTGAAGAGAGGTTGGGATCGCGAAACTAAAAAAACAAATCATTTTTGACGTCATTTTGACGTCATGACGTTATTGACGCGACGTCACGATGTTAAAAACGTCACATTGATGACGGAAAATCATCAGGCTTATCTAGATGAAGTTTGAGATCAATTGAATGATATTTGATCCCGCTATGGCGAAAAACAGCTTTCTGTTTTCACACTTTCGGCACAATTTTTTATATATTTTTATATATTTTTTATATATTTTTATATATTTTTATATATTCATATGTATTTTTATATATTTTTATATATTTTATATATATATAAAAAATTATGTTTTTTTTTTCCAAAAAAAAGGTATATAAAATATATAAAAATATATAAAAAATGAGCGTTGGCCCCCCCCCCCCCCCCGGTTTGTGATATAATTGGGGTTTAGCCTTATATGGGCATAAATATGACGTCATTATATATATTATGAAATCAAATAAACCGCCTGACCTCCATTTAGTTTTATCCTGATATTATGAAATCACGAAAGAGGCGAGATTGGTTAGTTAATTAATTAATTGCCCGCTCCAGGTTGTAGACCGAGAAGAGTACCTAAAAGAACAACAAGTATTATTAGAGGAGGAAAAGCTGAAAATCAGTGAAAATCAGACACTCATCGCAGAGGAGAAACAGCACCTTATGGGAGAACTGGACTACAGGGCACGACAACTAAATGAAGAGGTAGACAGATAGACAGACAGACAGACAGACAGACAGACAGACAGACAGACAGACAGACACACAGACAGACAGACAGACAGACAGACAGACAGGTTCCATTTCTAGCTAACCCCCCCCCCCCCCCCCCCGCAGGTAAAAGCACGTGATGCACTCAAGTTGAAGCTCCAGTCAATGGAAAGTAAACTAATTAATGGTGGTGATGTGATCCAGAAGACAGCGAAAATGGAAAAGGAAATCTTGGAAAAGCAGAGGTATGCATACGTATGTTCGCATACGTATGTTCGCAGTCAAGTTTTTATCTATTTTCAATCAACCTACATAATTGATAATAGGGTTAGTCATGGTTTTGTTTATTCTTGAGTTCTAGATCCCTCTAATCCTGTTAAATTAGGCTCCAGCCAGTTACCATAATATTGTAATGACACCTTTTTATTTTCAAAACTCGCACCATCCAGGATGAGAACTACTACCTCAAACACCTCATTTTACAGAGATGGTAGTGGCCAAATGTTTATGAGGCGCATTGAAATGATCAGTAATAGGAAGAGGCCGCCGGTATTCACTCTTCCTATTACTGATCAAATATCATTTTCTTACAGGAAAATTGAAGAAGAAAGACGAAGAGCAGAGGAAATGAAGAATGCATTGAAGGCAAAAGAAGAGAAAGCTCAGGAGGCTAAGGACACACTAAACAACTTGAAATCAGAAGTGTCTGCTAAGACTAAAAAACTGACTAAGTTGTTCCACAAGTTACAAATGGTGGAACAAGAAATCAAAGATTTACAGGTTAGACCACCTCACTACATGCAGTTGTAGGAGCGATTAGATCACCATTGCACGCCATCTGATTTTACACATTTTCATAACTCCTTCATTTCGCATTCAATCAAAAAATTTTTTCAAAAATAATCTCACGTTTGTTAAGTGTATACACGTATTTATATTCAGGCCGATGTTGGCCGCCACCCCCCTTTAAAACCATCTCACGTATTATATATTACAAAAATCTCTCTATAGGATACCCAGCGACAAGAAATAGACGACCTAACGAACACTCTACACCAAGTTCAGAGAGACTTGGTAACTAAACAGTTGGTTATCAACAACTTCATTCCTCCTTGTGACCAGGTAACTAAAATTTTAAATTTTAAAAGAAATTATCGATAAACTTAGGTTTTTTTCATATTTGTACAAGTTTGAACCGTGTAAAAGAGATATATAGGAACGGTGAAGTCATATAAAACAGTCGCCACAGTCGTGTGTGTGCCCTGACTGGGGGGGGGGGGGGGTTCCAACCTATTTTTTGGACCCCCCCCTAACTGCTAACGAATACTAACTCGACTATCTCCCAGGAAATGTTCATGAAACGTGTGCAATGGAATGATGTGGAGGGAGAGTGGAAACTCAGTCGATACGAAAGTGCCGAGGTGATGTGTAGCTTGTGTTTAATGACATTTCAACTTTCTTTGGCAGATATTAGATCAATATTTTCCGATTTCAAAGTGAAAAGCCTACCTTTGAACACATCCTCTTGACAGAGTTTCAAGCTTTATTCCTAATTGTAACCTGCTACCCTGAGGTAGAGGCCTCTATCCCGATAGAGGGAAGGGCTACCAAGCTAGAAACGTGTGTGACAAGCTGTGTACCACACTTCTTGAAATTCAACTTCAACGTTACGCGCAGTGAGAGTAAAATGTAAAAAGTACACTTTTCAGCAGTGTAGCACGCGCGCCGACAGTTACAAATGGACTGTTTATTGGAGTGAGAAATGAACTGAACGTCTTGCTTTATTGAACTAATTAACTAATTGGCTAATTGAACTTCCCCGTTTCAGTTAAAAGAGATGGTAAAGAGACCACTGTCAGCAATTCCCTCTCAGCGACACGCCCTGTGCCAGGTAAGGTAGACTTGATCCAGGTCAAATGACGAACACCCTAATCCCCCTGAAAGTGAAAATGAAAAAGCATAGCTCATTCTCGTTGGGCAACATTTCATTCCAAATCCAACCCCTCAGATCGGCAAGGCACAAATGTTGTCCGCTCACGCTGCAGAGAAGCCCATGGTGTATTTGAGATATAAACACGAGAATATCCTACTTGTCGATATGGATCTTCCGTCAAGGTGATTGTGAAAATATGTTGGGGAGTATATCGAAAGTGTAAAGTGGCTGGGAAGTGGGAACTACCTGTATGTGTGCTTTTAAATTGACGAAAATGGTCAAACTGACCGCCAAAAGTGTAGGGCAGTGAATCGAAAATGTTGCCTAGGACTCTATGTATGTATTATCTAGATTAATATTTAATGTTCCTTTTTGTCTGTCATGTTTATCTTAATAAAGTTCCAAACTGATGACTGACAACCCCCCTCCCTATACTATATTAGGACAACTCGAGATTACGAAGGACCGAGTGTAGCACCCCACATCAAGGCAGCTCTTGATGCAGCGCTGGAGGACGAGGAAGATTTAGTTATTGATGCAGTCAAGTTGAAACAGAAACGTGAGTAGCCAAACGGATGGGGGGGGGCAACCCTTTTTTGTAGGATTTAGAGAACTTCATTCACGCGTGGGTAGGAACAGCTTGAATAATTTGGTAGCGAAGCCGTCGGAGGTACCGCGTACAGCTAGGGAATTGTGTGATGTGCCCAATTGAGCAATTACCCCCCCCCCCCCCCCCATTAACCCCTAAATTTGTCTGTGCCCAACTAAATTGAACAATTAACCCCTAAATTTGTCTGTACCTAATTAAATTGAACAATTATCCCCTAAATTTGTCTGTGCCCAATTGAACAATTAACCCCTAAATTTGCCTGTGCCCAATTAAATTGAACAATTAACCCCTAAGTTTCTCTTCACCCTCAGGCCAGAAGAAGAAGAAGCGGAGTGCAATGGTTGACCAGCCTTCATCACAGCAGAAAAACAGAAAGGAAGATAGTGAACAATATCCTACTGCTCGAGGATTATTGGGAATTACACCTAAAAGGACTGGATTTTGATGTGATATTATTGTAGTCAGGAACCGACCGGACCAAGTAAACAACCAATCAGAGCTCGTTATTTAGCTCACGTGACTGGTTATCAGCCAATCAGGGGCCAGTATTTCCTGATTCGGTCGGTTCCTGATTGTGGTGAGATATCAGATTTTAGAGAGACAATTGTATAGTTATACCTGTGGTGGGGCAGCAGCGAGAGAGGTTGAAAAAAGACATAATTTCGTGATCTACCGTGGATAATTTTGATCCAAGATTGTACATAGTGTAAATTGTTTTGTGTTCAGATCTTGACAAGGATTACGTCATTGAGTGACAGCAAGTGTAAAATTGTGAATAGTAATGTGAAAATGTAAATTTGTGAACTTTTTCGTTCCATAATCCGTAACATCTGCAGTCATGTTTTTTGTAAAAAGATGTTTGGATGGTTTTGTCTCGAATCGGACCTCATATCACTTTTATTCGATGAACTGATCTGATCTCCCTGATTCTATGCTCAAAATCCGAAACTGAGATCGATTGGGCTTGTCGTCTTTTCTAAATTCCACGGCCCATTATCCACACTTGGTCACATTGATACCTGAGTGGGATCGAGGTCACGCAGCGACCGAGATCGATCTCACATAGGTTGCAATGTAACCAATATACACACCAAAGATCGGGAATTGTGTAAAAGCGGTTCGAGACACCCATCCAAACATCTTTAGGACAAATATAAAACACGGATATTTTGAGATGTTAAAAAGATTCAAAAAGGGGCGACACTTGGTTCTACAAATAATACACACAGACACATGTGCAAGAATACACGTTGTTAATACAGGGGGACCGTTACCTAATATGGCTCTAACCATATATGGCATTGAAAGTTTTAACCATATATATAATGATTGGAGTGGGGGCCACTGGGTGACCTCCAGACTGGTCTCGCGTGTGTTAGGGTGGGTTCAGGCATTCAGGAAAACGACGTTGATTCAGGTGTTCAAATCAAATGCTAATAAAACAAACGTTTCGACACAACGTGTCCTCATCAGTGTTAACACTGATGAGCTTAACACTGATGAGGACACGTTGTGTCGAAACGTTTGTTTTATTAGCATTTGATTTGAACACCTGAATCAACGTCGTTTTCCTGAATGCCTGAACCCACCCTAACACACGCGAGACCAGTCTGGAGGTCACCCAGTGGCCCCCACTCCAATCATCATGATGCCGCGGACGGTGAAACCAGCCCCTCAAGGTTGGCACAGCATATATATAATGGATATATCACTGTTTTCACTAGCCCTTGATAGATCTCCAAACCAAAGTGGGGTCTATAAGTAGCTGGTAAAAACAGAGAAAGGTGAACTATCCAGTTCAGTGTCATGCTGTCTACACAAACTCCAGTAAATCGGGGTCCGACTGCAATAACACAGATTATAACTGGTCCATTGATCAGATAAAAGTTTAAGGGAATTCACGACACGCCTTACTGGGCATGTTGACAAGTTAACTAGGTTCGCCTAATAGTGTAGGCTCTCTCAGTGTTGTTAAGATTAATATTTAAGGTTATAAGGCAGGAACCGACCGAAACAAGTAAACAACCAATCAGAACTCGTTATTTAGGTCACGTGACTGGTTATCAGCCAACCAGGGACCAATATTCCCTGATTCGGCCGGTTCCTGATTTAAGGTTATAAGGTCAGGTAAAATATTTAAACGATATAAGTTATTGGATTTCTCTGCCATGAGAATCATGGCTTCAGGGCCCGCCCTCCCTAACGTAAAGAGGCGAGAGAGTTCCAAACCCAATTAGGGATATATATCAAGCAGAAACCGACCGAAACAAGTAATCAGAACTCGTTATTTAGGTCACGTGACTGGTTATCAGCCAATCAGGGACCAGTATTTCCTGATTCGGTCGGTTCCTGATATCAAGCAACTCGTTTATCATTTGCATTTTCTCACAAAACATCGTGAATCATATAATCTTGGCAAACTGACAAAGACCTGCTTTCTCTTCCTCACACACACACACACACACACACACACACACACACACACACACACACACACACACACACACACACACACACACACACACACACACACAGGGAAAGGTATTAAGCACAGCTCTCTACATCTCCCTCCTACCTAGAAAAGGAACCTAAATATATGGAAAAACCTATTATCAAACTTAGTAGGGACCCGCCCGTTAAAGAACCTAAACCTGATGACGTCATATAGCGAATTGATGACGTCACAACAATAGCCCGAAATGTAGAATGAGCTCCGTTCACCTAAATATCCTAATATGGTCAAAGAACAAGTTGCACACTCTTTTCTACACACTCACACACACACACACACACACACACGTGTATCAAACATTTTACTATGTCTCGTTACTAAATAGCTAGAAAATAATAATTTAAATTTAACCTCGACCCGATTTTCATCCAAGATCAACAACTTTATCCAGCATGTTTGTAATGGGGATATAAGTCGAGAAAAAAGGGGGAGGGAAAGTCGAAAAAAATGTCGGGACAACACTACACAAAAACACTTATTGAGATCACGTCGAAACTTTATTCTTCGTTGCCAAACAATACCATATATGGGCAGCACGTGACACTCACACAACACCATATATGGGCAGCACGTGACACTCACACAACACATGACACGAAGTGTTTATTCCACGGCCCGCCGCGATCATGTTGGTTCCAATTTAAAGCACTGCTTCAAAACACCACCAAATATATCCCCGAGTTCATACACACACGTACACATCAGATATCTCAGTCTTTTATCAGTTCTCACAGGATATACTTTCGTCGGGCGCTCTTGTTAGTTTGGTATGGTACGTCCAGAGGTTGGAGAGTCCCGCTGACCCACGCTAGCAGCTCTAAACCACTGACGTAATAGATTCTCTGGCCGTCAGCATTTTGTGATGGTCCCTGGAGAGGGGAGAGAGTGTTAGGAGGGAGAGGGATATATATATATATGGGGGAGAGATAGAGAGCTAGATGGAGCAGGTTGGTGGGAAGAAGTTAAAAGGGGGCAGTGAGGCAGTACAATTATACATCAAGCAGACAGTTTAATCGCCCGTTCCACATTACAATAACATTTACACGTTTGGACTTCTCATGGCAAGCACAGAGGGGAACAGTGTAGGGCAAAGTGTGAGATAGAGAGCCAGAAACAAGTATCACTGTGGTTTGTGGTTTGTTATTTTCCAAGATTTCTTTACAGGGCACGGCGAAAGAGGGTGAAACAGGGCCTAGCAACACACAGTTTTGTCAAGATTCAACTCATATATATATTTACCTGTGGCCGGGAGACTTTATTAGGAAACGGGTACGGTGTCTGCCTCTTGTTCTTGTCCCCTGTAATTGAGGACATGGAGGAAGATGAAGAAGAAGAGGAAGATCCGGGGGAGGTGGTAGAGGAAAACCGGATGTTTTTCTTCGCACGGATGTGCTCGGAAAGTTTCAGCAGGGTAGATCGGCGGACATGGCCACTTTCCTGGAGAGAAGTTAATATTAGGACGGGAAACGGGATATGTATCTATCGGGGATATATATCTGATCGATTGTATTCGTTGAATTAGAAAATGGTAGTTAAATGTGTTTCTGTCATGGTTACAGATCTGTGTTTTTCTACTTCCTGTCGTGGTTCTGTGTTTCTGTTACGGTTATATGTTTCTGTCATAGTTCTGTGTGTTTCTGTCATGGTTATCTGTGTTTATGCCATGGTTATCTATGTTTCTGTCATGGTCCTGTTATACCTGTTGTCGGTGGCACTCAAATCGGCCGGGAAACTGGAACGCTTGAAAGCTCAGCTCTTCAGTTGCAGTCATGCTACAGCTAGGAACATGGTGAAGTGGTTAGAAGATGGTGAAGTGGTTAGAACATGGTGAAGTGGTTAGAACATCACGAGCAAGATAATGTGGTTGGTCACCCCTATTAGCTCGCGATGAGGGGTAATTTCATTACCAAATAACGTAGTTTCTTATATAAAACTATTTTAAAACTGTCAAACAGGGTAAAAGGCTCGCATATTTGCCCTATTATATAACACTGGAATGATAAGAGCTCATTCAGCGAGACATGATGTAAGGGCTAAATATGTATGCCAGAGATCAAACTAGAGTAAACCAAAAGTGGACAGTTTCGAATCACAAAATGACGTACGCCACCTATACTACTGAGAGCTAGAGGCACGCGAATAAATGATGGTTCTATATCATTAAAAGTGGACCAAATTAACAGAGAATTGAGCCACGTGACTTTAATAACGGGTTTCATTTTGACAATCTACAGCCATTTCAAGTGACAAATTAAATTGGAGGCCTCTCGGTCCATAGGAAACCCAATAGATTAGTAGACTAGCACTCTAATAGTGAGCACTCTAATAGAGTGACTATATTATGTATATATTTTAACTGGTGGGGTGTCAAAATGATGCAATACTCGAGAGAAGAAGAAGAAGGGGGTAATATGCTGAGTCTAAAAATAGATGTCTGAGAGAGAGAACACTGTTGAGTGTGTGGAATAATTAGTAAGAGTACACACTATGACGAGGAGAGGGAGGGAGTGAGAGAGAGAGGGAGAGAGAGAGAGGGAGGGAGGGAGAGAGAAACAATGCATAGATGAAGTTGGGAGAGAGGGTGAGAGAGTAAAAACTCTAAGAACAAAGCATGTGAGAGAAACAAAGAGAGGGAGGGAGAGAGAGTGAAAAAGGGAGAGTAATTCTAAAATAAGCTTCAGAGGCGGGAAACCCTAATCACCTGACCTCAACACTGTCCTCTGATTGGTTGGTTTGCAAACCACGTGATCTAATCCCAGCATTGTGAGTGGATGTTGTACGATCTAATTACCCCCCTCTTCAAGTGACAACCAACACTACCCCCTCCAATTCGTCAGTGAGAAGGTCACGTGGCTCGCCCTCATTGGATGGTAGTTATCACTTGATTATGAGGGAGCTCTGTGATTGGTGGAGAGAGAATGATCACGTGTAACGGGGTGGAAGACGGAATCAGAAACTTGAGGCCCTGTGTGAGAGAGAGAATGGGCGTGGGGTGAGTGAAAGAATATCCTATCTAGAAAAGTGTGTGTAACATACAAATGAGAAACTCTACTCCATGATACCACCCTACTTCCTAATTACATGATATATTCCCACTCAACTGACAGTGGCCTGATTCTCCTGGTGATGATGACCTCACCCATCACACCATCGGATGAGATCAGATCAGACCTCTATTCTCCCGCTCTCAACAGCCGAGAATAGCTACCAAAACACGTTGAGTGAGACGCGCATCGCGCTCAATTTACAACGCGGGGATAAGTTTAACGTGTTATGAGAGCCCGCGCGTTACATCAGGTTGAGAGGGAACTTTCTCGGGTTTTAGAAGAGTATCCTAACCAGATTATGATAACCTAAATCAAAAATATTTCAAAAAATATTTCATTGGAATTTGCAATAACTCACTCTAAAGAGATACAACAGCAAAATGGCATACTCGGACGACTACCCCCTCCCCTGAATATAGTCCGACATCTCCACGCCCGTCAACTTAACTACCCCCTAGTTGGGCTATATTTAGACGGGGAAGGACTGACGGTGGGAGTTCCTAGAGCAACTTCGTGGGGGGTCTGAATAAGCTAAACTATGGGAAATACCAAAAAAATTGTTGAATGTTTTGAATAATTTAGCAGAAACATACGTCGAGAAAAATGCAACAAAACGTGATATATAAATCAAATCATAAATGTTAGTTATTATATTCGTGACCAGTTGGTTAAATTCACGGTGAGAGAAAGTTAAACAGTTTAACCAGGCTTAACCGGCAGTTTAAGTTATGCAACTTGAGATTTTTGGAACTAAAATGCATTTCATAATTTCCCGAATAGCGTGATTATAAAACTATGAGTAATCTGTTAAAGAAAAGGGGTTGAACTATAATACAGTCGGACCCCGATTTAGGGACACCCTCGGGGGAAAGGCTCTTGTCCACTAAATCGGGGTGTCCACTAAATCGGGGTCAAATAAGGTTAAATTCCTATATCGGGGGAAAAAAATCCTGTCCCTAAATCGGGGTGCCACTAAATCGGGGGTCCCTAAATCGGGGTCCGACTGTATAACGTCAGATGCTATAAAAAGAGATGACAAGCTAAATACGAGAAGGGGTGGACAAAAAACAAACTTTCGTTGAAACTACATCAAATTTTTCCTGGCTAGACTGTGTTTCGGGCGCCGGAGGGTTATAACATAACAAATCAAATTAACAACTGAACTAACTTGTTTAAATTGCAAATTAACAACTTCTAAAGCAGATAAATAAAAATTGATAATTTCGGTGTTGGCAGTTACATGCTCTAAAAGTTCTCAATTGTTCTCAATTTCCAAGAAAAACTAACAAGGCAACATGCTTAAAAAATGATAAAACTCTCAATTTTCTTTTCAAAGCCACGTACCTTACAACAAGAACAGTTATTAGCATGTGTCTTCAAGATCGATCTAACCTTTCTATAAGATCACATGATTTTGTCTTTCAGAAGAGTTATGTTAGGATAAAGTTAGTACAATAACAAGGCCATGACAAACCATGAACCCAGAGCTTGGCCAGGGGAGGGGTGCATTTTCCTAGTTGTGGCGGGGGGTGGGGGTGGTGTTGTGGCCTACTGGCTGACCGAGGAATGTGTTAAAACAACAATCACACATGGTGAGAGGGGTAACAACGTGACTACTACTGAACCACCACTGCCCCGCTTCCGGGTCTATATATTGCCTGCTCGACCCTGTTTCCCCGTGCCCCAAATGTAAAGGAGTAGAGGGTTAGAACATAACAAGGCCTATACAGATATATTACCGATACTGATCAGGGGTCACTGGTTCTTGCAGAAAGGTGGAACAACGGTTCAATTGGTAGCAAAAGTTGAATCTTTCTCAGACTAGACTTTCCTACTTTATATTCCTTTCATACGTAACGAGAACAACTCGTAAACTTGTCGAAAGCACCGGAGCCCGGAGGCAGGAACCGACCGGACCAAGTAACCAACCAATCAGAGCTCGTTATTTAGGTCACGTGACTGGTTATCAGCCAATCAGGGATCAGTATTTCCTGATTCGGTCGGTTTAGTTCCTGCCTGGAGGTAACAACCTTCAGAAACTCCAGTATTTAGGGAAACTCGGATACCCACGTCCAGACACTGACTAGCTAGTAACAGTAACAGTTTCCAGACAAGCTGTGTCCCAGGAACCGACCGAATCAGGAAATACTGGTCTCTGATTGGCTGATAACCAGTCACGTGACCTAAATAATGAGCTCTGATTGGTTGTTTACTTGTCCGGTCGGTTCCTGTTGTGTCCCAACAAGTCTGGTTCTCACTTGACTGTGTTGTTAGTCTAATGGTTTCAAACACACCAGACATACATCTAACAAGTAAGAGACATGACCCACATTGAACAAGTAAGAGACATGACCCACATTGAACAAGTAAGAGACATGACCCACATTGAACAAGTAAGAGACATGACCCACACCTAACAAGTAAGAGACCCAGTAACAAGTATAACATCGGGGGGCCGGTAACACCACAAGCAACAACAACCCCGTCTCTCATCTACAGGTGCTCCTCCTCGAGACGGCGCAGTGTTTGGCAGTCTAGCCTGAGAAGGAAGTCAGGGCAGACATAGCCAATGGGAAGGGAGTATTTCAGTCACGTGACCTGTGATAGCCAATGAGAGGACAGGATGTGGTTGTCACGTGATAAAGTCACGTGGGAGGGGAGGGCCAATTGTGGGTGGGAGAAACGGAGGTCTGAGGGAGAGTTGGTGGCGAGGTAGGCAAGGAAGCGGTGGTTATTTTTAGAAGGGGAGCTCAGGAGAGAGAGAGAGAGAGAGAGAGAAAGAGAGAGAGAGAGAGAGAGAGAGAGAGAGAGAGAGAGAGAGAGAGAGAGAGAGAGTGGAAGCGTCTGGTATGTGTATTTATAGTATCCGTGACCGTCTCACTAGAACGTCTAGAAGAAGCCGAGACCGCCGCCAGGGGACAGCCAAAGCCACTTTCAAACAGTTTGTCCTATTCAACTGCCAGGCAGGAGACTGCCAAAGCGGGTGTGACCTGTTCAAGGCCGGAGTATAAACAACGGAGTATAAACGCCGGAGTAAGCAACCCTAGCAGATATATAAAACCCAAAAGGGGGTGCTTGTCGCTTGGGGACCAACCTTGGAATTTTGATTAACAACTTGTTTTAGGACACTGGACAATTTGTAATAGGACCGGGTGATAGTATAGTAGTACAAAATAAAATCGGCTACTAAATCTGACTTACTTTTAAACAAGACAAAATACCCTTCAAGGGTGGTCCGATCAGCAAAACTTAGGTTTTAAAAGTTAAATATAGAAGATAGGATGATAGCTTTGCTTATAAAAGCGATCATTATTTCTAAATTATTTCATAGGGTTGTCAAAGTGGGTCACGGTAGAGAGAGAGAGAGAGAGAGAGAGAGAGAGAGAGAGAGAGAGAGAGAGAGAGAGAGAGAAAGAGGGGGGAGATAATGATAGAGTTTACCTGTGACCTCGGAGGGGAGACGAAAATACATATTATTTACTTCGAGAGTGGGTGAGCTAAACTAAGATCTGTAGATTGCAGACAATGTTATTTATATTCGTTGGTATGATAGCTTTCTCTTAAAATGATCGTCTGGGAATATATATAAATACTTAGCTGTCGCCTGTCATTTTATATTTGAGGGCTCTATCAATATGGACAAGTGCCAAGAAAGCAGTTGAAGGACAGTGAAATGAAGATCATGGACTGTGTAGCAATCGATTTGGCAATACTCCAAATACCATGCCAACAAATAGAAGCTATAGTATTGATAACCAACTGAACTATAGGAGGAGAGATAGGGCGAATGAAAGAAGGCCAATGGATGACTTTGAGACAACGAACACGCAGCGAGAGACCATCAGAGAAAGCGAGAGAGAAAGAGACCATCGGAGAAAGAGAGAGAAAACGGAGAGATTTGGATAATGTATGCTGGCTGACCCTAGGGGGTATAACGTAGCTGCTCTAAAGTTGGCTTCCGTCCCGGCGCACTATAAAGAAAAGAAAGGAAAGAGAAGAGAAAGAGAGAGAGAGAAGAGAAGGAAGAAGGATAAGAAAGAATGAAGAGGAGGAAAGGGAGGTTTTAATAATCAGCTTCTTTTGCAGGGCCTTCTATGGGGGCGCCCATTTTTGAAGCCACCCCCTCTTCCTTCCCGCCACTTTAAAATTACCAAAACCTTCCCATTAAATTAATAAAAAAAGGGCATTGGGAAAAGAAGGGGTGGAAAAGAAATAAAATCCCCTTTCCCCCTTCCCCCCCTCCCTCTCTCGCCTCTCCTTCTCTTCATCCGTCCCCAAAAAATCTCCCCTCCCGGTCCCCACTCCACCACCCCCTTTTCCCCTCTCCCTCTCTCCACCACCCCTCTCCTCCCTCTTTTTCCCCCCCCCTCTCTGCCCCCCCCCTTTAAAACTTTTTAGATCTTCACCGGTTCAAGGCCCCGCCCCCTTTCCCCATTGCCCATAAAAACTAAAACCCCTTTCCCCCCCAAAACCCCCCCCTTAAAGCCACCCAAACCCCACAGTTTAAAAAAAAGAGCCGTTCCTTTAAAACCCCCGGGGAAAGGGGGAAAACAAGACCCCCTCTTCCATTCCGGATAAATTTTTGTTTTGAACTAAGGGATTAAAAGGAAGGAAAAGCCCCTTTTATAAACCCCTTAATATTAGCCAGTTCCCCCTTTAGCCAAAAAAAGTTTTTGGGTTTTTTAAAAAAATTTTTTTCCCCCCTTTTTAAAATTGGAAAAAAAAATTTTAACCAAAAAGGGTTTTTTTTAAAACAAAAAGGAAAAAAAGGGGAAAAAAAAATTTTTAAAAACATCTTTTCCCCCCCCCTCTTTCCCTTGTTCTCCCCTTTTTTAACCCCCCGGGAAAAACGGAAATTTTTTTTTCCCCCCCCCTTTTCCCCCCCCTTCCCCCTTTTTTTTCCCCCTTTTCCCCTTTTCCCACTGTCTTTTTTTCCCTTCCTCCCCTCTCCTCCCCCCCCCCCCCCTTCCTCCTCCCCCTTCTCTCCCCCCCCCCCCCCCCTCCCCCGCTCCTCAACCTTTCTAAACTCCTTCCCCCCCTTTCCTTTTCCCCCCCTCCCCTTTCCCTTTTCCATGGCCCCCCCCCCTACCCCTTCCCTTAAGGTTTATGAGACCCGAAGACAGCCGTTCCTGTTATCCAATAAGGCGAACCTCCCCTTTTGGGGATCTGTTGTATCCCATTCCCTTTTCACGTTAAAGACTTTAAATTAAACACACCTTTTTTTAAAATTTTAAATCCTTTTACCTTTATATTTTATAAAGTGGATAAATAGTGTTCCAGAATAACCTTATAACCAAATCGAATTTTGAACCAAAACAACCAAACTCCCTTATTTTTTATGTGGAGGATGAGGGACGGGAGGGGGTGGTCAATTTTTTAAACTCGGATAACCCAATTTGCTTTGGTGATTAAAGGAAAGGACTAGCAATAAACTGGTTTTAGTAGGGTGGTTCTTAAGTAACAAAATAAGGCTATAAATGAAATGGTGAGAGAATGTGAGACGCAAAATAAGAGGCGTGTTCTTGCCAAAGTAGTCAGAGAGAGAGTCGGATCAGGAGAGATAAAGACAATGTATTGAGGGAAAAAGAGAGAGATGGTGAGAGAGAGAGAGAGAGAGAGAGAGAGATAGAGAGAGAGACTAGAGGAGGAGAGAGAGAAGAGGAGTGGAGAGAGAGAGAAAGAGAGAACTGGTTCTCGTCGCTATAATAGTATGACTAGGTGTAATGAGCAATAAAATAGAATAGAGTGAGTAAGTATGCATGGAGAGAAGCAGTAAAGAAAAAGGGAGATAACGTTACTAAAAATAGAACTGCTCATGGTGAGCTCTCCCTCTCACAATTTTTATTTTTTTCTCACCCTTTCTCTTGTCTAATATCTCCACAATATAGCGTTTTTTATGATTCTTCATATTTTTCTGAATCTACAGCTCTCCGGCTAAATTCCTTGTTAACCGCACGAGGTACTCCTTCTTGTTACCTTCACGTTTAGCATACCTCTCTCTCTCTCTCTCTCTCTCTCTCTCTCCCTCTCTCTCCCTTCTCTCTCTCTCTCTAGCTCTCTCTCTCCCTTTCTCTCTCTCTATTGCAAGTGAAGGTCTTACACACTGCACTCACCAGACATATTGAGGATAAATAATTCTCCCCATGTCTAGACACTTGTGTGTAAACCGGAGAGCAGGTGAGACATAGGAGGGAGAGAGAGAGAGAGAGAGAGAGAGAGAGAGAGAGAGAGAGAGAGAAGAGAGAGAGAGAGAGAGAGAGAGAGAGAGAGAGCAATAGCAAGCATTGGTAATCCGAATGACCTCAACCGTATGATCTCATTGGGCATTGTATTCACTAAATTCCGCGTATAGCACTGTGGAATTTAAACCTGTGGTGTGAAGCATACTTTTATCTGGAACTGTATCTCAAGCATTTTTTATTATCTGGACTTAGGGCTGGATAGAGGAGAGGAGAGAAGAGGAGGGAGGAGAAGAGAGAGAGAGAGAGGAAGAGAAAGAGAGATGACATAAGCGATAGATGGATAGAATTCCGGTGTAATGCATCTCTCTCGGGAAGATCCATTTTAATGCAAGCGATTTAATACGGACTATTCCTGTCTAGGTGAGTTGAAGAGATAGAGAGAGAAGAGGAAGAAGAGAAGATAAAGAGGAAGAGATAAGGAGAGAGAGAGACGAAGAGAGAGATGAGAGATCGATAGAGGAGAGAGACCAGGAAGAAAAAGATTTAAAAAGAGAGAGAAGGGAAGAAGACAGGAGAGAGAGAAGAAAGAGAGGCAGGGAGAGAGAGAGAGATTAAGGTAAACCCGGAAAAACTAGTTTCATTAAATTTCTCCGAAAAATAATAGCACAAGAACAGCTGAAGAAACCTACAGGGCACAGGCTACAGAGAAGATAAAGCAGCTAAACTGACTTTTCTCAAGACTTTTGCTAAGTGGAGGTCGGAGATTTTAACTTATGGAGAAAAAGGTTGGTCTACCAGCCTGTCGCTAGGTGATCCTGAAACTCTAACTCACAATGTTATGAAACTGTTGGCGATACTGGGACTCTAACTCACAGTGTTATGAAACTGTTGGCGATACTGTGACTCTAACTCACAGTGTTATGAAACTGTTGGCGATACTGGGACTCTAACTCACAGTGTTATGAAACTGTTGGCGATACTGGGACTCTAACTCACAATGTTATGAAACTGTTGGCGATACTGGGACTCTAACTCACAATGTTTTGAAACTGTTGGCGATACTGGGACTCTAACTCACGATATTATGAAACTGTTGGCGATACTGGGACTCTAACTCACAGTGTTATGAAACTGTTGGCGATACTGGGACTCTAACTCACAATGTTATGAAACTGTTGGCGATACTGGGACTCTAACTCACGATGTTATGAAACTGTTGGCAATACTGGGACTCTAACTCACAGTGTTATAAAACTGTTGGCGATACTGGGACTCTAACTCACAATGTTATGAAACTGTTGGCGATACTGGGACTCTAACTCACAGTGTTATGAAACTGTTGGCGATACTGGGACTCTAACTCACAGTGTTTTGAAACTGTTGGCGATACTGGGACTCTAACTCACAGTGTTTTGAAACTGTTGGCGATACTGGGACTCTAACTCACAGTGTTTTGAAACTGTTGGCGATACTGGGACTCTAACTCACAATGTTATGAAACTGTTGGCGATACTGGGACTATAACTCACAGTGTTTTGAAACTGTTGGCGATACTGGGACTCTAACTCACAATGTTTTGAAACTGTTGGCGATACTGGGACTCTAACTCACGATGTTTTGAAACTGTTGGCGATACTGGGACTCTAACTCACAATGTTTTGAAACTGTTGGCGATACTGGGACTCTAACTCACAGTGTTATGAAACTGTTGGCGATATTGGGACTCCAACTCACAGTGTTATGAAACTGTTGGCGATACTGGGACTCTAACTCACAATGTTATGAAACTGTTGGCGATACTGGGACTCTAACTCACAATGTTATGAAACTGTTGGCGATACTGGGACTCTAACTCACAGTGTTATGAAACTGTTGGCTCACATCATTAATCATACATGTGTCAATGCAATGGGCACTTTGCCAATGCCCAGTTATGTTGTCTATGATAGAGGTAGAGAATGCCATTTATGTTTCTCATCACCGTGATTATCAACAGTTTGGGGGTGAGAATATCATTATCATAATTACCATTATGACCATATAAGGTCATTATAATTATCATTACGACCATATTAGGGCATTAAAATTAACAGATTGACCATATTCATGATATTATATTTGCATGATTTCACATTTACATGTTACTCACGATGTGGTCGCACGTCATGAAAAAAGGGGAGTGTGTTGAGTAAATGAGTGAGAGGGACTGAGTGAGAGTGAGGGAAAGAGAGAGAGAGAGAGAGAGAGAGAGAGAGAGAGAGAGGGAGAGAGAGAGAGAGAGATAGAGAGAGAGAGAGAGAGAGAGAGAGAGAGAGAGATAGAGATAGAGAGAGAGAGAGAGAGAGAGAGAAGAGAGAGAGAGAGAGAGAGAGAGAGAGAGAGAGAGAGAGAGAGAAGGATAGTTGTCCCTTCTGTGAGTTGAGCTGTTCACGGGCACCTTGCCAACACTCTCAGTGTGTTCCTCTTTCTATATTTTACACCACACCAACTGGTTTACTATTTTCCATGCTTTCACATCCCTCGACTATCTCTATCTCTCTCTCTATCTCTCTGTCTGTTGATCCCCTTCTCTCTCTCTGTTTCCCGTCTCTCTCAGTCTATCTGTTAATCTCTCCTTCTCTTCATCTTCATCAACTTTTTCAAGTTGCTATAAGTCACTGTATAATTTCTCTCTCCACCTCGTTTATTCTTGCAGTCTCTCAGTGGAAAAAAAGAAGGAGTGGCATTTTGCCGGGCTTCACACGCATTCGCTCTTACGAGCAAGCAGAATATAAAATATGTGTTTGTTAGTGTAAAATGGGAAGGTGGGGCAAAGTAAGGATAGAGCTAGAGAAAGAGAGAGAAAGTAAGAGAAAGTGAGAGAGAGAGAGAGAGAGAGAGAGAGAGAGAGAGAGAGAGAGAGAGAGAGAGAGAGAGAGAGAAAATAAGAAGAGTAACTTGAACAGGATGAGAAGCGTGAGGGGCGGGGAGAAAACAAGTGAAATAAAAAGAGAAAGACACAGTAAGGCCTTATTGGTCGAAACAAAAAAAGGGTCGTCAAGCAGTAACTTTTGCATTTTAGAGAATCACTAGTAAAAACAGGGAGAGTTTGTTGCTCTAAGTAAGAGAGATAACCATAGAAAACACCTTTTGGTTCTGGGTTGAGCGGGGTAAATTAAAAAATGGACCAGAGGAGTTGAGAAATGCTAGGGTAATTACTTTCTCCCATATTTTATAGTTATCTGAGCTGAGAGTGGGGGGGGGGTCAACAAGGTAACGACCACTGTCAGAGATAGTTAGGTCCCCCCTCCTGAGCAGCAGATAGAGAATCTCTATGGTGGGAGTGGGGGAGTTTAAATTTAGAAATAATCAAGGGGTGGTTATGGGGTAAAATCTGATTTTAAGTGGCTCTTACCACTAAACTCACGCACTGGCTGACTCTTTGCAAAATTAAAGGAATGCTCCGTGATCAACAGAATCAGGTACGCATGAAGGTCAGCGTGGTGGCTGGCTGGGTGATTTAAAATCAAGTACAGTTAAAATTAATAAAAATTGATAAAAATTTAAAAAATAAAATCAACAATAAAAAATAAACCTAACTGACAGAATCAGGGGAAACAGTCTCATGGTATCATGAATTATATATGTAAATCCTAGACTGAAGTAAAAATGCCAAAAGACTAAGGTGCATTTTTATTTTTCTATTATTTGGTTGCAAGCTACCCTACCAAGAAATAATTGCAAAGTTGTCGCAATACTTCTATAGACCCAGATGACAAACAAAATGAAATAACTTTCAGTTTTCACTTTTGTAAAACTACAAGATCATCAGAATTGTTTAAAATATAATTTGTGAATAATCTTCAGGACTGTAAATTTGTTTAAAATCTCACTCTTCTGCCAGCAGCGATTTATGCATGATGCTTGTTTGTATCATTGTTATTATATGGGAACAGCGGTCAATGAGACAAAACAAGTCATTGAATTTTAAAGGCAAACGAGAGTGGTTGCGTTATGTTCACACTGGTTAATTGGAACATTTCATAAAGAAGTAACTTCTTACTTTCCTAAATGTTGCCCCTGACAAATCGTTTTCAGTTAAGGTTTCTAGGTGAATTCCTTCACCCGGGCAGAGCCAGATAAGCTTAAAAATAGAGTTTGATATTTGATAGATTCATGCCGTGATTATTCATTAAAGCTCTTCCCTCCGTGGTTAAAACGTTAAGAAGCTTAATGAGAGCGATCAGGGGAGGGAAGGTGTTAGGTGGTTAACTGAAAGCACGCTTTACTCTTGCCCAACTTTATATTTATATAGTTGTAGAATAATTAAGATGGTGAAGAAGCGACCAATTCCAGTCCATATTAGTAGAATCTTTAAATAGAGAGATCCAGGAACGACAAATTGGAGTTTAACGAGGGAGCATAGAATGACTTCGCCCTGTCTTCCACATAACCATCTAACCTCTCCCTCCGTTGCTCGAAAGCGAAAAATATAAAATCACGTTTTTAAATAGTCACAAATCTCAGAGCTATCAGCCAGTGGATGATAAATGATTTAGATGGCTTAACCTTCATCTTCAACATTTTTAACAGCGGGCAGATACATTCCTAGAAGAGTACGAAATTTTGGAGTAAGATTGAGAGATTCTCAGAACCCTTCAAGGGTTACCCTTGTATGTAGTTCCCACTTCCCCGGGCCTCATACTAAACTATACCTGCAGGTAAAGGCGTCTGGCGTAGTGCGGGAGCCGGAATACCGGATTCGACAATGCAGCACTAAGCCAGTGCCAATTTCTTTTTTAAAGGATCGACAAATCGACACCGAGGACTCAGAACAAACATTCAAGGTCCACGCAAAACAGGCTCAAGCCTGCGCTTTTCAAGTCCACCGCCAGCGGGATAAGGCAGCTCTTTTCAACACCAAACCAGCGAGCCCGATTTTGAACTTTTTGAAACGACGATCGCGTTTCAAAAAGTTCAACGCGCGAAGGTAAAAAACTGAAGCATCTGGGATTTTATTGGAGCGTTGCGGGCATTTGTAGCGCGCGAAAAATATATGTTTACACTGCATTTTATTTTGGGTTCGTGACGCGCCGCGCGAATTCAATTTTGTGAAGCAAAATGAAATTTGGAACCGAAAAAAGTCACTGCAAACCAAAAATCTGAATGCGCGAGCCGTCTTCCGGGAAGGCCTCCGCTATTTTGAACCGGCGTTCTGGTACCAAATCTTTGACTAAGCATTCTATTAAAAGGTCTTGGCTGCTCGATTTCTCGCAACCATGTCTAACTTTTGGGGCATTTATCGTAAATTTTTCATGAATTATTAATTCTGAGTTTCTAAACCCGATCCTACTAAGTTTAATTTAATATTTCACTTCTTATTAGCCTCACCAAAACCGAACGATGCTGTATAAGAGGTACATCGAGATTGGACGGGTTTGTTTTATCCGACTGGGCGATGATGTCGGCAAATCTGCAGTTGTCGTCGATCTAGTGGACCAGAAACATCTCATGGTTGATGGACCCGGTGGACTCGGCCGAAAGGTCGTTCGATTGAACCAGGTTGCCCTTACCGACATTAAAATCAACATCCCCCGAGGATGCAAAACCAAGACTGTCAGGACTGCCCTTGCCAAGGAAGGAGTTGAAGCTAAACTGGCCGCTACCTCCCTGGTCAAGAAATTCGCCGCCAAGAACGCCAAGGCTCAGCTCGGTGATTTCGCCCGGTTCAAGAACCGAGTGGCCAAGACTGCATCGAACAGGAAGATTAGGAGTACTGTCAGGAAACTGAAGAAGTCGAGTTAATTTATTATTCGGTGGTTCAATTTTTATTCATCCAGAAAAGGATTTTTTGTCTCCACATTGAATTAGTGTCAAAACACGAGATAAGTTTTTAATTCAAATCTAACCATGTCTAAAATTGTATAGGCCAATGTAACCTGACAGAAAGTTCAGCAGTTTGAAAGATGGTGTGCGACAAATGTAAGTTTACTCAATCAATCTTGAAAAGGATCACTCACTTGTCAAGATTGTTTTCAGAAAAGTGTGTTTCATATCAACTCATTTATTCCTTATCTTCCATTGCAGTTTCAAATACTATCCATCGTTATCTCACTATCTCTAGTTGTGGATCGTGATTCAGTTAACATTACATCCTCCTCCCTTAGGTGAAAAGAAGCTAGGTGTGAGTGTAACACAAGATCCCTGGAAAGCTGGGTCGAGAAGCCACGTTAGTAAGTCAAGTGTATGTCATTATTGTGTATCGATTGTGGGTCAAGTCATTCTTTCTACATGTGTTTTCTAGTGCTCTTCTCTGTTTGTTAGTGTCTTCAGTTGTTTATTTGTGTTTTCTTGGGCCCGTTTTGATTAAATTGTTTGTTTTGTTTGTTTGTGTCTTTGTAGTACGAAAGTAGACCATTACAAGTTAAAGCTACTTTCTGGAAATGTGAAAGTGAGCAAACTGGGAAAAAGGAGAATATCCCAATATCTCCCCCATGTCTGGAACAACCTACCGGAGAACCTCAGAGACGCACCTTCAGAGGACTCCTTCCGTATTCGCCTGAAGACCTACCTGTTCGATGCTACTGTTACCTTCTCTGAAAGACCTTATTTGGTTTTCGACATCAGTCTTTAATAATTTCTTTTCGGTTATTCATTAGTCCCCGTTCTCACACGGTCACCCCTGCTGCTGTCACATAATTCTTTATAATCTAAGATACTTTTCAGTTTATCATTTTTGTTATTATTTTTTCTGATTATACTTGTCACCCACAGTCACCAAGTGTTGAGAGTTAATAAAGTCTACTATATATGTCAGTTATAAGTCACCAGTATGAGTTACCATTTACGACCTTTTGTCAACCAATATGTCAAGATAGGATGAGAGAACCGCTATGAATGGCAATTGCTCTTCGAACCAATCGAGAGTACTTGTCTATTTAGTCGGTATATAAATCCATTTTGTTGTTGTTGTTGTTGTAATTGTAATGTGGGTTACCTTGATATTTGCTAATACGGGAAGGTGGTTTATATAACAGTAAATTGGGGATTGGTTTCACTACACCACACTGTACATCAAATCACAACTCTTTCTCCATCTTGTTTCTCTCTCTCTCTCTCTCTCTCTCTCTCTCTCTCTCTCTCTCTCTCTCTCTCTCTCTTTCCCCCCCCCCCTCTCTCTCTCTCTCTCTCTCTCTCTCTATCTTTCCCCGACCCCTGTGTTTATGACCCAATCAAAACAAACGACAACCCCAACCTTTGGTATTCCCTTGAAACTAACCAACTATTCCCAAAAGAAATTAACCAACCTCCCTTCCTCTAAGAAACTAACCAACCTCCCTTCCTCTAAGAAACTAACCAATATCCCTTCCTCTAAGAAACTAACCAACCTCCCTTCCTCTAAGAAACTAACCAACCTCCCTTCCTCTAAGAAACTAACCAACCTCCCTTCCTCTAAGAAACTAACCAACCTCCCTTCCTCAAAGAAACTAACCAACCTCCCTTCCTCTAAGAAACTAACTAACCTCCCTTCCTCTAAGAAACTAACCAACCTCCCTTCCTCAAAGCTAGAATGTGAAACAAGCGTCATGGCTGACATCTGTCCTAAATACACAGAACACGGGTTCTGTATCCACGGCCGATCGTGTAAATTCAAACACATCGACACCCCACCACTCCCTCCCACGCCACCAACTCCAGTCGCCTCTACTCCGTCTCCCTCCGCTGCAACTCTTGTTAACGGTACTACATCCTCCCTCCTTAAAACCTCATTCAGCAACTTTACACTGGATGATATAGCAGCAACACCAGCATTCGTTCCTTCCTCAACCCCCGGTGGTAATGTTAGTTGTGTGGACGCGACCTCACCCACCACAGCATCCTATACTAAATACTACCATCCTACCACACGAATGGAAACACCAGCCCGGGCGTTTATACCCCTTCCACTCCACATGGAGACGCCATCACCTGATACCCCCAGTGGCAGTGAAATATGCCAGGAACTGATCTATAGACAGAGTGTTTCATCTCTTTATTTGGAGAGCAAGTTACCTGATGTTGATAACTACTACGCATTGTTACCTATTGAAAATGAGTCAACACTGCAGGATCAGCCCGATGTATTTGGGTCTTCTTCCATTTGTTACCGGGCATATTCCTCTATTGATGGGTGTGTGTACACATTACGGCGGTTCCCTAACTGTACAGTGAATAACGCAGAACTGAAGAAACAGTTAGAGATATGGAAGGGCATCAGGCATAGTAATATCGTTAGTATACACGATGCGTTTGTGACTAAACAGTTTGGGGATACGAGTTTCGTCGTTGTAACGGACTTCCATGCCGGTGCTCAAACATTGAAACAGGTGTATTTCGGGACGCAACAGTACTCCTACTCCCAACTGGATGAGTCTCTACTATGGAACTTTATAATTCAACTAACGGCTGCAATTCGAACACTACACGCTCAAAAACTATCTTGCCGAGTCATATACCCCTCTAAAATAATGCTAACTGGACGGAACAGGTTACGGGTTAACTGTGTGGGCGTGTTGGACATGTTAGTAAGTGTCCCTCCGGGGGTCACAGACGAGAAATCGTTCACCATCCAACAAACCTACATGCACCAACAAAAGGATATTGTGGATCTGGGGAAGTTGGTTGTGTGTTTGAGTTGTAACAGTCTCGCTGCCATGCACCAAAACAACCTTAGCAAGAGCAGTGAGATGATTAGTAGTGTTTATAGTCAGGATGTTAAGATGTTGTTACAGCATATACTTCAGAAATCTCTCCAGCCGAAGAAAGTTAATGATCTCATGCCGCTGATCGGAGCCCGGTTTTATGCTCACATCGAACGGTTACGGCAGCAATGTGATCGGACTGAAGCAGAGTTGGTTAAAGAGCTGGAAAATGGCCGGTTATTCAGACTCCTGTGTAAGATAAACTCGATACTAGACCGCCCTGAACACCAACTTGATCCAACATGGTGCGAGACAGGAGAGAGACATATCCTGAAGATATTCAGGAATTATCTCTTCCATAAAGTTGATGACGTAGGTGCCCCTTGGGTTGATCTTCCTCACATTTTGATGACTTTGAATAAACTTGATGTGGGTAGCAGTGAGCAGATCACACTCACATCGCCCCACGAGCAGAGTGTGATGATTTGTAGTTATAAAGATGTGAGGTATAACTTTGATAAATGTTATGCTGAGATGTTTCGGTGAGAGAGTGTGAGTGCAAGAGTTCAGATTATTTCGAGCTGTGAAATTTATATTTCAGTTTGAGATGAAAAAGAAATGATGTCCTAATTTCAGATGTTATTTTGTTGAAAGTGTGTGCGTGTGTGAAAGCTAATAAATCAGAATTTAACAGTGGATTTAAATTCTTTCATTTTTTTTTCGGTTTATAAACTTGGGTGTGACTATTTTTTCAAGCTTGTTGTGTGTGAGCGTGTGTGAGTTGGTTAAATTTATATCATTTTTTCCAGAGAGTTTGTTCTAATACAATGTGTGTGTATAATATATCTCATTTAGTCTTTTACAAAGTAGAATCTGAGAATTAGAAAAAGTCACGAGAGAGTGAGAAAGAGAGAGAGTTATATAGATTATCGTATTATGCGACCTTGTACAGTTTAAATATTTCATCCCTCATCAACTATATAAACAAATTATTTACAGGGTGTCCGTAGTTAAAAGTTAAAACCATCATGATGGTAGCTAAATTTTACCCACCCTGTATATAATAATAATACAACGTATATATATACAACACTTTTCTTTTGTTTTCTTCAGATTTCACTATCTATATTGTGGACGTGCAAAGCCCCGCGGTGTGACGTCTGTTTTTCAGAGCAGAGACGTTATATGATGGAGTGTGTGAATTGTATTGTTCTGGTGGAAATTGGACTGTCTCTTACTAAAAAACCTGCTTGTTTTAATTTACCCCCTCCCATCCCCCAATCTCTCTCCCTTTTCAATCTTCTCTCTGTTATACATTTCACACTCACATACATATCAGCCAGCCGACATGTTGTCATATTTGCAGAGCGGCGAGGGTGGGACAATTTTGCAACATTCCCACAACGACTAGCAGGGTTGGGTGCGCGCGACAGATGAAAGTTGGCTGCAATCCCCACTCCAGATCTCCCCCTCTGTGTAATGTGCGCGCGGTGCAGAAATGCCAGGATTTCAGTCCACTCTGTCAGTGTCTTGTTTGTAAATTGTCTTTGTCTGTCTGATCTTTTCTGTTTTCATTGTCGGTACCCTGATCTTACCCCCCCCACCTTTGGAAAAATCAGTCTCTAACACCTCCCTATCTTTTCAGCGTCTGATACTGGTAAACAGAAACTGAGCGAGAAACAAACTTCTGACGGCGGCTAAAGGGAACAGATTTGATCCAACTAAAGCAGCTTTTAAGAAAGTGTAGAATTTGTCGAGTCTCAACACATCATCCTAAAGCACACTATTGCCAAGGTAATTATCCCTTCTTCCCTCATTTGTGAGGGGCACGGGAAACAGGGTCAAACAAGGCAAATCCTCATCTCTCATTTGTCTGAAGTTATCCAAATTTTATGAAAAAGTCTCATTTGGTGCTAAATAATCCATTTAGTTTCTAACATCCCCCTTTCTTTCAGCGTGTGCATACAAGAAGAGTATATGCTGTATGTGTGGGAAGACCTTGATGAACACCAAGAATTATAAGATGTCAATGGTCTGAGAGGAGGGAGGGAAAGGAGGAAAGGAGAGAAAATTAAAGCAATTGTTTGGACATGGTCGAGGACAAAAAGACAATTTTTGAAGCTGTTTCATTTCATGTAAAGACTAACTGAAATCAGACAATATTTTTTGTTTTTTCTTGTAAGCCCAGAGGTTTATATTTGTATATTATTGTATATTAACCGTTCAGATTCATTTACTGCAATTAAAACCCGTCTCCCTTTCTTATAACAAAACGGAACTGGTCGATGGTCGTGAAATGCTCCAATTGCTTCTTCTGTCAGGGCCGTAGTGTATCTTGATTACCGGGTTTTCTTTTGTTGGAACATTATCAATGTTGGCTTTCCCATTCTGTGTCGAGATATCGGAAAATTGCAGATGCCCATTTCCGGGAAATCTGCATGATCAGCACTCATTTCCCGCTTGCAGTCACTTGCCAGTGCTCTGCGCGGTAAATACTGGTTCTGTGTCAATGCGCGCGACGTCAACGTACCTTTCTGTCATTGTGTGTGACAAGTGAAATCAAAATCACCCACTTTTGTGTTTTGGCACAATTGTACAAAACCTTGCATGCATTTTGATTCCGTTATGTTATGGGCTTATGGGGATAATATTAAAGATAAAAAGGATGCAGGGAGAGATGCTCGAACCATCCGATCCATCCGGTATCCAAATTCTCCTTGTTGAGTACCAGGAACCGACCGAATAAGGAAATACTGGTCCCTGATTGGCTGATAACCAGTCACGTGACCTAAATAACGAGCTCTAATTGGTTGTTTACTTGGTTCGGTCGGTTCCTGTTGAGTACTCTTTACTCAACAGGTGCACCTCCAAACTTTAGCTAAAGAGCGCCGGCAAGGGAGGGGTAACTTGGTCACCAACTCCAAACTGGCCTGTAACTTAGTGACTACTACTGCAGTGCCATGTGACGATTAGGCTAAACATATCTTAATTCGATCTATAACTGTCCACATTAGGTCTTAGAACACCATAACAACTTGGAATTGTCGAGTAAAGGGTGGAGAACACCATAACAGCTTGGAAATGATGTAGTAGGTGTGATGAAATTCTCTCTTAGAGTGTCCTGATCTCACGGTGTCCTAGCCTTACCACGTTAAGTATGGGCACGTGTGAAACTTAGAGAGAGGATAGAGAGAGAGAGAGAGAGAGAGAGAGAGAGAGAGAGAGAGAGAGAGAGAGGAGAGAGAGAGAGAGAGAGAGAGAGGGGGGAGAGTATGAAGATAGAAGCTTATTCTTTAAATAACTCAGACGTTGCTATTACAGTTTCGCTCCAGGTCAGGAAAGTTTTCAATCATAAATTTGATTGCTCTCTTCCTCACTGCCTTTCTCTCACTCTTCCTCTCTTCTCACTCTCTCTGATCCCACTCTCTGTCTGTATCGCTCTCACTGTCTGAGTCTCTCTCGTTTTCTATATCTCTCCTTCTCCGCTTAGTACTACAATGTCGATTAGTCTCTTGCCGTTCCTCTCACACATATATCACCTCGATTTTTTCTCAATATCACCTCCACTTTCTCATCTACTATTCCCTCTTCCTCTACCTCTCTCTCTCCCATATAACAGTCTAGCCTACCCTTATTGAACTTACGGTGTGACGTTAAATTTGTCTGCTCCCGGATATTGCAACTATTTTAGCGCAGCTTTAGTGATAGAGGGTGAGAGTGATAGTTAAAGAGTTAGTGAGAGATAGAGACTGAGAGACAGTGAGAGAAAGAGAGATCTTGGAAACTTATGCTCTCATAACTAAACATTTCTCAAATAAACTCTTGTTGTGATCTTTCCCATCTCGCAATAGAAATATATATTCCCATTTCCCAATATAGAATATTATGTGACTGGTTATTGAGTACTCAACAAATGACTGCTGAGTTGGCTCCATAACTTGTAAACATGTCTCAGAGTTTGTAACACTACTACGGGTAAATCAGATGAAACTTTTACAACGTATTTGTTGGGTCATTGCCCTAGTATTTGACAGCACTGGTGCTTTTGACTTCAGTAAGTCCAGCATTTTTCCTTGGGTACAAGGTCCCCCTTTCCTCTTCATCCTGCGCTGTACTCAGCACTTTTTCTATTTGGTTGGGTGTATCTTTAAACTGCTCTGATTATCCTCCAATGGCAGTATCAGCTATGCTGTCCCTATGGGGTCTGGGCAGGATACACGTTTGGATATTATCATTTTTTTTATTATTTTGACTGTTATAGCTGTCAATTCAGTTTTCTTTAACTCCATATATCTCAACTGCAATGTTAACTCCATATATCTCAACTGCAATGTTAACTCCATATATCTCAACTCCAGAAACCTACACGATAACGCCTGATCAGCACTCTGAGTCCATTGTTGAAGCTACCATTGCTCTAGGACGGGATTTAACAGATTTTACCCTTTGTTTTCGGGTGAAACCGCAACGAATAGGGAAACGAGGGAGTTACCTGTGTGAACCCATTGCAGTGTCTTATAAAGGTAGGGAGTTACATGTGTGAACCCATTGCAGTGTCTTATAAAGGTTGGTTTGGTGGTACCGACCTTGTTTTGATTCTCCACGTTAGTGTGGTTGGATCAGGTCGGCGCCGCCACATGTGTTTTGAGGATATTTTGAGGGAGAGAGAAAGAGAGAGAGAGAGAGAGAGAGAAAGAGAGAGAGAGAGAGAGAGAGAGAGAGAGAGAGAGAGAGAGAGAGAGAGAGAGAGAGAGAGAGAGAGAGAGAGAGAGAGAGAGAGAGAGAGAGAGAGAGAGAGAGAGAGAGAGAGGAGAGAGAGAGAGGAGAGAGAGAGAGAGAGAGAGAGAGAGAGAGAGAGAGAGAGAGAGAGAGAGAGAGAGAGAGAGATGGAGAGAGAATTTTTGTCAGGCGCTGACGCTGCTCGATTAAAACACGATTCTAGGGAGTAACACATATATTGACACATGGTTATTCAATATTCAGTTCTCATCCCTTACTCAACAATTATTCAGGGAGGTCTGGGGATGAGGAGTTCAAGATAGTTACTAGCTCGGCGAGGAATGCAACGGGAAGTAAGATGGTGCAACTCCAGACAAAATCCTGCAAAACTCTATCACAATCTTCGGTTTGTTGGTATTTTGTAAATGAGCGGTTATCAGTTATGAGTATGTGAAGGAGCTCATTCCTATAACAATACCTTGTTGAGTAACGGGTGGGAGGTTCATACCCTCTTTTTATTCAGTGTCATACAACTCAAACCAGCCCCACAGAATGTATTCCATCGGGTGACGGGTGGAATATTTTAAAATCACCCCTCTCGTTCCATGATTAGTTTAGGCAATCAGTAACCCACCCCCTCTGTTAACTCGCTAACAACCCCTGCAGTCGCAGCTGTTTTGTGATGGAATCTGGAGGTCTGTCTGCGTGTCAGTATCTAAGAACAGAGTCATGAAACTGGTTGTTTCTAGAAAGGATGAAGGTAAAATGCACTGTGTGTCTGATGATCAATTCCCTTCAATCTATACACTCTGTCTTAATTTTTTTAACACTTTTTCAACTTCCAAAAACCTATTTTTACCCTTTGTTAACTTCTGAATCCAAATTTTGCTCGCCAGAGTCTCTGCTGGAGCATGTTTCCAAGGCGTGCACTCTCCCAAGACACTCTACTCCTGTTCTAGAGAATGGAGGAAAGATTGTATTCAACTACATCGAGTCAGGGTAATTTATACAATATTCAACATAGTACTTTATTCAAAAGAAAACAAGTATTTTCGAAAATACTTGTTTCCTTTCCAGTTTCCAGATCAGCATTTTCCCCGTATTTTCACCACCGTCCCTTTAGAAACAAAGTCAGCACTTTATTCCGTACCGTAAAACTGTGCAGTGTCGTAAAATCCCTTGCTTTTATCAGGTCGGCTGTGATTCGATCGGACACAATGTACAAAGATGTTATGATTTGGAGTGATGTATTTTCTGGTTACCAAGGTTACGACATGGTCGCTTCCGCCAACCGAGACTCAATTCCAAAGGTACATGCTAGGAACCGACCGAATAAGCAAATACTGGTCCCTGATTGGCTAATAACCAGTCACGTGACCTAAATAACGAGTTCTGATTGGTTGTTTACTTGTTTCGGTCGGTTTCTGGTACATGCACTGTATACCTACTTGTCCTGCTCACCGCAACCCTTATTCCGAAAAATATTTTCAAGGAGGGTTAGAATATTACAAATGTCTACTAGCTGTTGTTTGACTGACACGGTCGCTTGTAGTGGGAAAACGGTAATGGAAAACGAAGATACAGTAAGACGACGCGCAACCGTGACCAATCAGGGCGCTAGTACGTGCTGACACATGAACTTTTTGCCGTGCGTTATGCACCGTGCGCGTCTCCTTACTGTATTTTGCGTTACCGTATTTTGACTGCAAGCAGCACTGTAATATAAAGATTACAATTTCACAAACTGTTCCTCCACAGATAAATTCTATCGAGTGGATATTTGACTCTCGGTCCGCCTACATGAAATCTGGGTTTGTGGGAGTGGAAGAGAGAGCGTATGGGAAAGGAATGGTGGCCATGCCGGAAACATACTTATTGGACCGGGCTGATCGGGCTGTTCTTACGTGCAAGTGAGTCACATTCGTGGTTACGAAGTCACCCCCTTTATTGCATTGAGCAATAATAACAGAGGGGTAATTTCATTACCAAGTCACATTCGTGGGTGCCAAATTCACAGAAATCCCCCTACTCACATTGAACACTGTCCGGCAGCGCCGACCCGACCTGAGCGCACTGAGAATCAAAACGGGGTCTGGCGACGACAGGAATATATCAAGTGTAGAATACATTTGCATCACATATATGGTTCCTAAATTCCAAAAACCTTCCCCCTTACTCAACAACAAAAACCAATAACAACCTCGTAATTCTCAATTCTGCAGAACGACACTGAATGATGTCCCGGTAAACTCGTCCCGTTCTAACATACGGTGGATCCATAGGAATAGCAACTTTGCTGAGACAAACTTCCTCGATTTTAGTCACGTTCACGAGGGTAGGTGCTCTCACCCTACTTAATAAACCAATCTCTCTTTCTCTCACCTTACGTGATATACCAATCTCTCTTTCTCTCTTCAAACTTAGCATTGTTTCAGTCAAAGTTATATCTGTTGATACTGGGGGAATGGCTTTGTACACCGTCGAATGGACTCCTGAGGACCCCATAACAGACAGGTGAAACTCGCTTTAATCATCACCCTTCGGAAATAGGATTGTCGCATATTTTTATCAATTTATCGAGAACAATAATATTAATCACCCCTTTAATCAATCCCTTTACCACAGATGGTACTATTGTCTTCGGCAGAGAGTACCAGGGATAGAACCTCAGTACCAATCGAACTTCGTCCATGTCTCCTTTGTCGACAGAGTCTGCAAATCCTTCACCCGGAAGGATGATAAATATGGAACGATCAAATTTGCAGCTTCACTCCCCGGGAATTTCTCTGTTGCACAGTGAGTTGAATCACCTGACACTGCATGTCCATGCTACAATGAGTTGAATTGTGTGGCAATTGAAAGCGAGATTACCTTTCCAACAGGGCTTCAAATCCAAACTTTAAGATAACTCCAGGTGCTACGGTCAAACTAAAAATTGTTTGGCATACGCTGCAGGCCCCCCTAAAGTTGCAAGGGTTCACATTTTAGGGTACTGTTATAGTAGCACATGTCAACTCAAAGGTTACGAAACAACCCCTCATAGGGTGCACTTTGCACCGGCAAGGGAAGTTAGTTGGCAACCGCCGTACAGGGGATTGTGCCCAAGGAATTTAGGGAGGGGTAACTTCGTTACCAACCAACTCAAAGCTGTTTATTTTATAGATGTTACGGCGGTATTGCAAAGTTGCATTGTAATACAAATGCAACCTGGGACAGTGATACAAGAAACTTTACCTGCGACACGCTAATACACAGCACATTGAGCGAGATTATCGTAAGAATGCTAGAGCTGCGACACTCTGATACATAGCACATTGAGCGAGATTATCGTAAGAATGCTATGTGACACTCTGATACACAGCACATTGAGCGAGATTATCGTAAGAATGCTTTGGACACGCCCCTCCGGGCTCCGTGTTTGCACTATAGAGCTATAGATGTCACTTCAATATATCGCTTATCTTGAACTGTTGATAGCTGTGTAATAGTAGACATGAGATCGCTACGCTGATCATATTTTGGGGAGTTCCTTCAGTGAGCTGTGAAATGAAAATGCATCGTGTGCGCCTTATAGTACATGATCCACCGATATATTTACTCTCACCTTAGTTAATGTAACGATCTCACTTTTTCAGAATGGTACAGCTCCTTCCACCCTGGAACACCTCCATAAAATTAACCCAGATAACTACGAAAAAATGACGCTACCTGATTTTGAATTGGTAGGAAACGGTTTTTTGTATTTTTGAACTCTACCTAAGTTTGCCGTGCCTTTGATAAAATGATTCCCCTTCCAGGTTCCAGCGGCTATAAACCGTGTTTCACAGAATGTCTACCACAAGGAGAAATTGGTGGCTGTTTTGCAAAAACTGGAATCTCTTGTTCTCCTTCCCGCTAGAGTACCCCTCGCATCAAAGATCAAGTAAAGCCGTAGAACTTTATTTACCTCGAATACTCTAACTATATAATGCGAAAAGGGGTGAAACTTGATCCCCCTGATGCATGGTGAGGGTTCCAAAAATTCCCGTCATCAGATCAGATCACATCTGCCGAGGATCAGATCACCCCACCGAGGATCAGATCTCACACAGCAGTGATCGACGGGCCCTTGACCCTTTTCGGCCGAAGGCCGAATTGCATCGAATAATAATAATAAAGGATGAAGGGTCGCGGTCAATATACTATTTCAGTTTTTAATTCTCACCCGCATCCCCTCCAGATATGCCACAGTGTTCGCCAAGCTGTCGTGGAGATTGACAGAGTACCTGACGGCGGGGGAGACCATTAATTTGGACCACTTTTCGATATACGTGCAGCAGGATGCCAGTGGTATTGGTCAGTTCAAACTCAGTGGACGCGACAAAAATTTAGAGGTGAGTGTTGTCATAGTTTTGCGATCGTAGAGAATGGAACGTCATCCTAGTTTTAAAATTGTAGACTTTTTGTACCGTATGATATTTGTACCGATCCTCTCACGTTTGTACCTATCTAAAGCATTCTAGCAAAGTTATATCCTAGGTTACCGTATCTCCTAAGGCCATGAGGACAATATCCCCAACTTTGTCAGCGACCGGAGAGCCATATTTACCCTTTCAAGTGTTCGTTGTTTTCAGGGACAGAGGTTTGTACTCATTTAATTTAGATTTTACTTCCAAAAACATCTCGCTTGTAGCGTGTGGCACTGTGTCGACAAAACATTGATTTAAGAACTCTTAACTTGGGGGGGGGGGGGTCCAGCCCTAAAAAAGCCAAGCCATCGGCCAAAATCAGGGTACCATTGGCTTTTTTAGCCTTTTTTAGCCTTTTTTGGCTTTTTTAGCTTTTTATAGGCTAAAAAAGCTAAAAAAAAGCTTAAAAAAAGCTAAAATTGAGTTTTTAGTGGATTCATATAGGTTCGAATCCCGCTGACGCCAAATTTTTTTAACTTTTATTATAACGTTTTATAACGTTTTTTGAACTTTTTTAAAACTTTTTAAAACTGTTTTTATCAAATTTGAATAATATTTTTATCGAAAAAATCTCTCCAGAAAATGGCAGTAGGGGTGGATACAGAAATTGCTATGTATGGACATAAACGGTAAATTATGGTAAAAAAGGTGCAGGAAATGAACAAATACAGTCAATAGGCGTCCGGAAGGATGAAAATTCAATGGAAAAGTGTCAAGATGAATACTGAAAAAACATAAAAAGTAGGGCTAAAAAAAGCTAAAAAAGGCTAAAAAAAAGCTAAAAAAAGCCAACATAAAAAAAGCCATCGACCAAAATCAGGGTACCTTTAGCTTTTTTTAGGGCTGGACCCTCCCTAACTTGTACTCTTGTCTGTTGATTTTGTTTTATCAATTTTCGTTCGTTTCATTATTCAGATTGGTTTGGAAATAGTTCGAGTCACGATCACGAGAAGAATGTACTGAACGCACCGATAATCAGTGGAACAGGCATCACTGAAATATCTTTCGATAAACTAATGGTAAAATTTAACCAAAAGAGAGCCATTTATTTGCAAGTCTTAACAAAGCAATCACCTCTTGACACAATCTTTCTTCCTTTCTCAATCAATACGATAAACTAATGGTATAATTTAACCAAATTAGAGCTAGTCATAACAAAGCCAAGGGGCACCATTCTGTTCTCTTTCACGCAAGTGATTGGGATAATCAGTTTGGGAGTCACCGCGTCACACCGCTCAAAGAACTTGGTAGAACGTCGGCTTAGTATCACCAACCAACCAACCAACCAACAAAGCTGTCATTACATTTCATCGAATTGAGAAAGACAGATTATAATCTTTCTCTGATCTCTCTTTTTCAATACGATATAGCTCAACCCTAACATTCCGATCAGAGCAGT
This sequence comes from Hormiphora californensis, assembly GCA_020137815.1. Taxonomy (NCBI): domain Eukaryota; kingdom Metazoa; phylum Ctenophora; class Tentaculata; order Cydippida; family Pleurobrachiidae; genus Hormiphora; species Hormiphora californensis. Next base: position 5,309,824 of record CM035361.1, on the reverse strand, counting down.
CCAAACAAGTCGCTGTGCGTTCAATGGGATTCAAGGGGATGGTGGACGGAGGATAACTGTACAACGAGGGAGTTTGCACTAACTGTTAACTGTAAATGCGAGGATACAGTGATAAAACCTTCCTTTTACTCCGTTTTACTGGTATGTAACATGGGTCAAACATAAGTTTTATGCGGTAGGAACAATTCTTAATCGGCATTCAATTCTATTCTATAATCTCGTTCAAAATAGACATCCCGAGTTGATGAAGATGAGGGTGCTTTCGGTGGTATGATTGGACAAGTCTGCATATCCGTTTCTACACTTTTCATTCTAGTTGCACTCGGAGTTCTTTTATCCCTGAGGTAACCATAGTAACCATAGTAACCATAGTAACCATGATAGTAAATTCTCGAACTATCACAGGGGAAGAAGAGGGGAAATTAGTAATTGACAGGGGTGGGAGCTATCATTATAACCTTGGGAAGTATTGAAAACCCTAAGTATTATGTGTTTAAGTCCAGGAACTGTTTCAGATCGTTGCGAGAAGAGAGGCACATACAGACTAAACTAAATATTTTGGTCGCCGTATTTTCTTCCCATCTCATGCTCCTACTATCCGGTATGTCAACATGTTGTGAACTATTGATCTAACTTTTATCTTTAAACACAAATAGTTTTTTCTTTGAGAATCCAAATCCTCATAAATTGGCGAGTTGTTATTAGGAAACTAAAAGTGTTACAGTGCTGCTTGTAGTCGTATTACCGTAATGGAAATACAGTAATGAGACACGCACGTTGCATAACACGCGGCAAAAAGTTCATGTGTTCAGCACGTACTAGCGCCCTGATTGGCCACGGTTGCGCATCGTCTTACTGTATCTCCGTTTTCCATTACCGTTTTCCCACTACAAGCGACCGTGTTAGTCTAACACACGGTAGTTTAACAAGATCTAATCACCCCCTAATAGGGTCCCTTGACGGTTAGTCTAACACACGGTAGTTTAACAAGATCTAATCACCCCCTAATAGGGTCCCTTGACGGTTAGTCTAACACACGGTAGTTTAACAAGATCTAATCACTCCCTAATAGGCTCCCTTGACGGTTAGTCTAACACACGGTAGTTTAACAAGATCTAATCACTCCCTAATAGGCTCCCTTGACGGTTAGTCTAACACACGGTAGTTTAACAAGATCTAATCACTCCCTAATAGGCTCCCTTGACGGTTAGTCTAACACACGGTAGTTTAACAAGATCTAATCACCCCCTAATAGGCTCCCTTGACGGTTAGTCTAACACACGGTAGTTTAACAAGATCTAATCACCCCCTAATAGGCTCCCTTGACGGTTAGTCTAACACACGGTAGTTTAACAAGATCTAATCACTCCCTAATAGGCTCCCTTGACGGTTAGTCTAACACACGGTAGTTTAACAAGATCTAATCACTCCCTAATAGGCTCCCTTGACGGTTAGTCTAACACACGGTAGTTTAACAAGATCTAATCACTCCCTAATAGGCTCCCTTGACGGTTAGTCTAACACACGGTAGTTTAACAAGATCTAATCACCCCCTAATAGGCTCCCTTGACGGTTAGTCTAACACACGGTAGTTTAACAAGATCTAATCACTCCCTAATAGGCTCCCTTGACGGTTAGTCTAACACACGGTAGTTTAACAAGATCTAATCACTCCCTAATAGGCTCCCTTGACGGTTAGTCTAACACACGGTAGTTTAACAAGATCTAATCACTCCCTAATAGGCTCCCTTGGCGGTTAGTCTAACACACGGTAGTTTAACAAGATCTAATCACCCCCTAATAGGCTCCCTTGACGGTTAGTCTAACACACGGTAGTTTAACAAGATCTAATCACCCCCTAATAGGGTCCCTTGACGGTTAGTCTAACACACGGTAGTTTAACAAGATCTAATCACCCCCTAATAGGGTCCCTTGACGGTTAGTCTAACACACTGTAATTTAACAAGATCTAATCACTCCCTAATAGGCTCCCTTGACGGTTAGTCTAACACACGGTAGTTTAACAAGATCTAATCAACCCCTAATAGGCTCCCTTGACGGTGCCGGTGCAGTGCAGTGTCATGTTGTGGCCTTCTTTGCTCAGTGGTTTCTCATTGGTACCTTTGCCACTGTTACTGCTGATGCCTGGTGGCTCAAACAACAGGTTAGTATTTTTTGATGTGACAGCTTTCACTGTATTGCCTGCCGCGGAGTCTGACAACATGGTTCGGAACACGCCGCGAGACTCTAACAGTATAGTATTTTTTGTATTTCTATTTCTGAATGAAGCCGAAGGTCATCTCTGCCTTGCTCAACCCCCTATCACCGCAAATTTTATAAATGAGGTTGAGCATTAATAACTGGGTCGAGCAAGGCAGCCCAATATTAAACCGACTTAAACTTTCGAAGGTGCTCAAGTCCCTCGACACATACGAAGTGCAACTAACTGGATTTACCCGGAACCTCCTTCTGGCCACGTGGGGTAGGTTTACTGCAGGAACCGACCGAAACAAGTAAACAACCAATCAGAGCTCGTTATTTAGATCACGTGACTGGTTATCAGCCAATCAGGGACCAGTATTTCCTGATTCGGTCGGTTCCTGGTTTACTGCTCGTACATCCAAATCAAGATCGCGTGATGAGTATCGATCCGTTATAATACCTACACGTTTGCCTCTCTTTTTCTTCGGACATACGCTTTGTTCCCCTTTCCCTATATGTGTAGCTGTGTCATTTTCTCCAGGTCTATCTCTCTTCCCGCCGTCGGTAACGATGATAGCAACCAGTCTCGCCAAGAAGAAGTATGTCCAGGAAGATCAATGCTGGTGGACTTCGTTCGTGGAATCCTACCTTGTCCTTCTCCCTGTGTACTTGTGTACCATTGCTACTCTGTGGATCTTGTGCCAAACGGCAGGGATAGTTCTGACTGTGTCAAAATTGACGCGGAAATCCATCGCCGTATTCAAGGTTAGGACCCGTAGAAGATTATGGATGTGGAAATTACTGTTATAACAGTAATTTACACATCTCCTTTGTTTATAGCGAGGCTATTCGATAGCTTTTGACTTGTCCACCGAGAGGCTAGCATTGCCTTCTCTTCTAGTTTCCACTCGGTAACCATGGTAACACCGTTCCTCAGGAGCAACTAAAGATAAGTTTCACGGTATCCTTGACGATGGTGTTTCCCTGGATTCTACTTCCCTTTTTACCGCTAACAGATGACGTCACTAGGCAACACCTCACCATGGTGTTTCTTGTGGGTGTCACTGCGCTGGTGAGTACACTCCATGGTGTTTCTTGTGGGTGTCACTGCGCTGGTGAGTACACTCCATGGTGTTTCTTGTGGGTGTCACTGCGCTGGTGAGTACACTCCATGGTGTTTCTTGTGGGTGTCACTGCGCTGGTGAGTACACACCTTAAGTTGTGTATGCCAAGTTAGCAGGAACCGACCGAATCAGGAAATACTGGTCCCTGATTGGCTGATAACCAGTCACGTGACCTAAATAACGAGTTCTGATTGGTTGTTTACTTGTTTCGGTCGGTTCCTGCAAGCTAGACTGCCTTTTGTGCACTTTGAGTGAGAGAGATAGCTGAATAGCTGATCAGTGATCACGTACACGAGCTGATCACGTGACCAAGAATGTACAAAAACACATAACCCTTCTTTACAAATGTAAAGGAAGGTTAGAACATAACAACCCTTGCCTTGTCAAGCTAGACTAGTAGACTGCCTTTCGCAAGCCCCGCAAATGTAAAGGGAGGGTTAGAACATAACAAGATTCTCCCATGCTGCAGGGACCGATAACTCTGCTATGTTACATTGTGATACAATCTGATATCCGATCTTCGCTTCTCTCATCCGTCTGCAGGTCCAGTGCTGGGCCTGACATAGATACTCGAGGTGAGGACAGAGAGAGAGGACATAATAATAACGAAAAGTTCATTTAACATTTATCCTGCTTGACCCTATTTAAAGTTTTACCTTAGACTACAACAGTGCTCTCTCCTAGTTAATGTAACAATCTCTCTCTCCTAGTTAACGTAACAATCTCTCTCTCTCTCCTAGTTAACGTAACAATCTCTCTCTCCTAGTTAACGTAACAATCTCTCTCTCCTAGGCAACCTATCTTATGAAGAGGAAGATGAGGAGGAGAAAGAAGATGAAATGGATCATGGGGAACTGATGGCGGCCGAAGAATCTTACCAAGGATCCGATAGTATATACAGTTCTGAACATTACTATGATTGAAAGTAGACTTGAATATTGGTAACGAAATTACCCTTACCTTGCGGGCACGCTAAAACGTGCCTTACTACCGCGATGCCTTAGTCTACAAGGGGTTATTTTGTTACCAAATTTGAATAACTAAACTAGAATAAGAAGTTAGAACAAGACTAGCGAGTAAACACCGTAAAAATAGTAAAAATATCACTTGTTCCAAGAAGACTAAATTAAATGTTTAAATTCGTTTGTTATTGTTATATTGTGATTTGTGTCTGTTGAATTGTTATTTGTTTTCAAATCAATTTGTTTTCAAATCAATTTGTTTTGATTGATGATCGATTCTTTAAAATCAAATAAGAACCCAAGCATCTGCATGCAACGGTTTCTCATGACTCGTGTGAACTGGCTCCAGGCTCCAATGGAAGAGTGGTACAACAACTTTGTACAATATGTGACAGTAAAGCAGACTTATCTTTTAAATTGTGAAACTAAACACCCCCCCTGGTGCAGTACACATGATGCAGTTCCCCAAAATGTGTCCCCTTGTTGTTGTGTTGCTTGTGTTTACTGGGCCTAACTGCGGGTGATCCACTACATGTAATCCTATACAACCCTTACACAAACTCTGCCCTCTCTTGGGATACAAAGGTAAGTGATGAGATCCATATATCTGTAGCTGTCAGAGCATTGGTCTGACCCTATTCTCATTTCTTTCAAAGAGAACAACAGTCAGAGCATTGGCCTGACAGTGTGTTCTCCATCTTATGTTATCTGTTATCCATGCAAGAACTTTTAAAAACATTCACTTTATTGTTACTAGAGTACCCGAGCTATGACAATGCGCAAAAAGGGGTGGCACGCGACTTTAACCACGTGGTGATCTAACCGCTCCTACTATCATGGTAAGCGGTAAATACTCACTCGGTTCTTCACATTTTTTGGACGTTTTTGGCCATAACTCAGCCATTTCTTGACCAATTTGCAAAATCTTGGGCTCATTGGAAAGAGGACGTTAAGAACTTTCCAATGAGCCCTAAAAAACGAAAATTGGCGCAAAATGCGCGGCATTATGGCGCAAAATGCGCGTTTTCGCTATAGCGCCGCGCATTTTGCGCCGATTTTCATTTTCTAGGGCTCATTGGAAAGCTCTTAATGTCCTCTTTCCAATGAGCCCAAGATTTTGCAATTTGGTCAAGAAATGGCTGAGTTATGGCCAAAAACGTCCAAAAAATGTGAAGAACCGAGTGAGTATTTACCGCTTACCTACTATCATACACATTGGTTGGTCGCGTAGCGACCAACCCCGTGAGGGGATCGCCCTACGGGCGCGCGAACATGGGGGGCGCGACGTGCCCAAACACATTGGGTTTTTGAGAAAACGGCGAGGCGGGTAAATCATTTACTGTAACGCGCGAGTTTTCCCAAAAAAGCGCTGCTTTTTTACGCCGCGCGGAACCTAAAATTAATTTTAAAATTCATTGAAAATTTCCTCGCGTTTTATGTCGCAAAAAAAAGTCTACGAAAAATTCCAAATTCGTGAATTATAAGAACTCCGGTCAGTTCTCATCTTGCCAATCCGTTTTCCGGGAACCCCTGGCCAAAGGACATTAAAATTCACATACCGACCAAGTTTCATATCGATTGGATAAGATTTTGGGTGGCTACGGTGAAAAATATCGTATTTTTGGCATTTTTAACTTTCCCGACGCGATTTACGACCCTTAAACATTGAGTTACGGGAAATCGCCATTAAGTAAAATGAAGTTCAAACGATTCTCTTTCCCCACTATGGCGTTAGTTTTTTGATTTAGAGCCGTTTTCAGGGTCTTAGAAGCGTTTGAAAAATGTAAGTCTTTTTGTCGCAATGACGTCACCCCGTGACGTCACTGCTGTAAAGATCGGATCAAAAATCTCAGCCCGTACTTACATCCGCCTTGGTCCAAGGTACCCGTGTTTGAAAAACCAATTAACGGACAGACTGACTAACATTATGGAATTTATTATATGGATTATTAGTGATTACTCTTCAGTCGGGTTCAGATCCAGTCCTAAACATCGGCCCGAATTATCCTGGTGTGTGGTCATGGGATAAATCAGCTGGGACGTTCTGCCAGAGTGAATCGACGGCCGGCCAACCGTGGTGTCTCTGTGTCGGTATTGTGCAAACTTTTTGGAACTTTATATACATATATAAAGGGCGCCGACCCTGTTTTGATACTCGCGACAGTACACACTAAGATCGGGTCGGCGTCACCAGACAAACATTCTTGATATATACCAGGAACCGACCGAATCAGGAAATACTGGTCCCTGATTGGCTGATAACCAGTCACGTGACCTAAATAACGAGTTCTGATTGGTTGTTTACTTGTTTCGGTCGGTTCCTGCTGTCAAAACGGGGTCGGCGCCGTCAGACAGATGGTTGTTGAATCATCACTTAAAATTAGAAATGACACAGATTAAAACGTCTTCATAATATGTATCTTATTTTATTGCAGGAGGAAAATCAGATGCTCCTTCGACAAGGAATGTGGGAATATGCGATCCAAATTGGAGCTCTAACTCCGTAGTAGTTTGGAATTTCGATTCTTCTAACTCAGTTCTCACGATAAGTAGGTCTTTGTAAATCTAATTAAACTTAAATTAAATGTAGAACTCTTTGGTAACCATCACCCGACACCCACCTACAATTTAGTCCATAATTATTAGGATACTGTGTGACACTCACTAAAAGAGTATTAAACATTTTATCAGCTATACCAGGTGGAGGGATGCCTTATTATCTAAGTTTGACAACCGGATCCGCTACCCTCGCTTCAACATCGGATTATAACTCGGCAGTTTACATTGAACTGGTAAATAAACCATATATTATATGTGACGCAAAACAACTAATTGTTGATTGTTAGGAAAAGGGAATGTCCAACAAAACCAGAGCTAAGATTTGCAGGTGCCAACTAACTCGGGTGCAGATTTACAAGCAGTAAAAGACGGTATAGAGAAGATTAAAACTGATTTTATGAACTGGAACAAAGATAAAGAAATCAACATCACTCAAGCGAAGAACAAGGTAAATGCTGGGTTCATCATTTTCCTTGTCAGAGCATTGGCCTGGCCCTATTCCCGGAGCGTGCGAGAACTGTGGTCAGCACATTGCAATTGGCCTGACAGTCATTTCCCTTTTAGTCGACATTGCCTTATAAAGCTCAAATTTCCAGGCAACTAAAAGTCACACAACTGCCACACACTTGTTGACCTACTACGAGAACCAGCTAAGGGAAATTGGTATAATGGTCAACAAATCAACTCTACAAGCTGAATCAATGTAAATTCACCGAAATCTGTTTTTGGATTTAATTCAAGCATTCCTTCTCCAGACAAGAATCCCACACTCAAAACAAAGGGATTCCGAGTCCTGATTAATTCAATTACTTTTAACTTAATTTAATTTTGTTCTGATTTCCAAATATATGACAAGATTCCAACTACACGACTGCCCACAATTTCAGAATCAGTAAAGCGAACGATTCGTTGGCGACTGCCCTGACCTTGGCAGATGAACTTGATGAGGAAATCACGGAGACGATACCCTCCCTCCCCAAACACTTCTACGACACAGTAAGGTCCATTATACCAGGAACCGACCGAATCAGGAAATACTGGTCCCTGATTGGCTGATAACCAGTCACGTGACCTAAATAACGAGTTATGATTGGTTGTTTACTTGTTTCGGTCGGTTCCTGGCCCATACCATGGTGTACCAATTGATAAATTATATCTGAATTTTCATACTTTTATTATTAGAATGGACGCTATGCTACTCAACGTACCAAAATGATGTTTTGCCCAACTTGGGTTTATATTACCAACTAAAGGCGTGCACTGTTAATCACTGAAACTTGTTAGATACGCGAAGAAAAGTTAGCAAAGGACCTCATTAAGATAATCTCCAAAATAAATTCCACAGTGGATGAGAAAATAAACAAGCACAGGTGAAAGTGTTTTTAATTGAATTATAGTACGTGGCAGTTCTATTTCAACCAGGCCAATGCTCCTACAGTTCTAACCTTATTGCTTAATGCTGATAATGTATTCCGATAGGATCATACCTGAGACGTTGTACGATTATGTTGTCATAGTAACGGTGGTCTGCTATGTTATCTACTTTATTGATTTGTTCATCCGTGTGTCAGGTATTACCAAGATTAATAAAAAACTATCCTTATTATAAAGTACAAATGCGTGGCGTGATGGTGGTGATGTAGTATCCACACGTGCAAATAGTGGGGGTTGCCCTGGGAGGTGGCTTGGGAGGGGTATTGGAGGGGGGATACTGCACGTGCATGTTATTGGTTGTTTGTTGTGTGTTCCTGTGGTTGTTGTTGTTGGTGTTTTGGGATCTACTACTGGGGCCGCCATGATTGCCAAAGCCTTTCTACCTACGTACCCCCTTGATTCTCTACACAGCTACAATTCTACGGATCTTTATCACCCGATTCTACATGTTATTCAGCGGAATTTCCCTTGATGTTTATCGCCAGCGCTCTACCACTACCAACCTCCGTATTCTTTATCCCGACATGGAGAGACGAACAGTGAGAGGGGGGACATAGAGACGGGGTGGGGGGGGGGGGTGGCTGTTGTAGGACTTAACAATGGGCTTTCTAGTATTATATACCCGATATAAGCAATGATGATTCTCACCAGTTCTCTTCACCAGTTCTCTTCACCAGTTCTCATCTGCTCAGTAAATTTCACCTGAAACTATCCCGCCCCCTCAGGAGTAATGAACCCGCCGGGTGCCCGGAACGGCCGGACGATCCTAGAAATGGACACCTGCTCAAGGGCGGGTACAATCACCAGCCACATTGACCCGGAGTACTTTCTTCATGATACGGCACCTTCAACTTTTGAGGTTAACAAGGAACGAGTGCAGGGGAAGTTGCAGTTGAAACCGATGGAGAACTGAGTTGTGTGCGGTAAAGTGGAGAACTTGTCAGAGCATTGGCCTGACCCTATTCTCATTTCTTTCAAACCGCGGTCAGAGCATTAACATTAGAGAACTGGAAGTGGTGTTGTATAAAGTGTGTGGTAAACTTGGGAACTGAGGTGTACCGACGAACGTGTGTGAGGTAAATTTGAGAACTGTCCCTGGAGCGTGTTTTTATAAACCATCTTTTATACATCATCATGTCTAACCTCCTTAATAAAACTGAGTTTGTAAGTGTTAAAGATAAAGATAATGAGATAAGTGTAATACTCTCAAAGTTTCCGCTCTTTTTTTTCTTCTTTTTGACTCTGACGCAACGGTTATAGACACCGATAATCACTTAACGCTCCTGAGCATCACGACCTCTATTTGCCTTGCTCTTTACTTAAACCAGACAAACCTCTATCCTTATTATAAAGTACAAATGCGTGGCGTGATGGTGGTGATGTAGTATCCACACGTGCAAATAGTGGGGGTTGCCCTGGGAGGTGGCTTGGGAGGGGTATTGGAGGGGGGATACTGCACGTGCATGTTATTGGTTGTTTGTTGTGTGTTCCTGTGGTTGTTGTTGTTGGTGTTTTGGGATCTACTACTGGGGCCGCCATGATTGCCAAAGCCTTTCTACCTACGTACCCCCTTGATTCTCTACACAGCTACAATTCTACGGATCTTTATCACCCGATTCTACATGTTATTCAGCGGAATTTCCCTTGATGTTTATCGCCAGCGCTCTACCACTACCAACCTCCGTATTCTTTATCCCGACATGGAGAGACGAACAGTGAGAGGGGGGACATAGAGACGGGGTGGGGGGGGGTGGCTGTTGTAGGACTTAACAATGGGCTTTCTAGTTATATATATCTGAATAATATAATGTCGTATCTCCTGATATTTTGTTCAATTAGTAACTTAGTAGTCGGAGCATTGTTCGGTAAGAATACACAATCAAATTATTAAATTAATATGAATGCACGTCTTTTCAATCATATCATCGCAGGTCCAAAGTTGCTGCTGAATTCTGGTCAGATATCCCCTAAAAATGTGTCTGTTTCTGATACACCCTATCCACTGGACCGGCCTCCTTCACATTTTATAGATCAAGATGTCTCGACAAACAGTGGTGCCACATATGCAGCTGATGGATCTAGATGGGTGCAGATGGACTTAGGGGCTCTACATTACATCCACAAAGTCATTATTTACTACAGGTTTTACACCGACTGGTGGGCTAGTGCTAATGTTGGAAATGGATGGTGCTATGCCTCTCTAAACAACTGGAATTCTTGTATAGCAGACCATAACAACGTATTAGTGTCTGTAGTTGCTAATGGATCTAGCCAAAAGTTATGCGGGACCCTCACTACAGGTCTCACCCAGAATGAACAGATTTATACATCCTCCCCATTGTTGCATCCTCCTTCAACCCCCGTAGTGCCAATATCCCCGCCTTCCAGTCTCCCTCCGTCCCCACTCCCCCTGCCACTAACCCGTCTCACGTATCACAGCTGTAGCCCCCCTCTCCCTCCCTGCTCTCATCCCCCCCTCTCATCATACCACAACAACCCAGCTCACCACCCTATCTCGTCTCCACCCTGTCACCCAATCCAATCACACCCTGGGTATTTATACCCACCACTCAACCCATTCACCCTTTCCGCTGATGAAGATTACCCCAGTGTAATTGAAAGCTACGGTAAATTTGTTTTCCAAAGTACCAAAATACCTCGTGTTTACCTTGTTTATTACAATTTTGTGTCACAGCAAAGGGGATGCGGTGAGGATGCACAAATCCACGGGACGCATAGTATTCGCTGATATTATAGTGGATACGAATAATGGTAAGAAAAGAGAAAGCCTCAAAACATCATCTCAAATCATGTCATACCCCCCCCCCATTACAAGTTACCAACCAAGATATCCTTTACCAAGTTCGTTCATATTTTAATAAACCCAAGTTTATCTTTACTTCTCTTTTTTCAGATTTTTTGTCGTGTAGAAAAATATTCGAAAACAACAGATTCAGAGCGCTAATTTCTAGCGCTCAGCCGCACCATTTTTAACACTCTCATAAGTACTGGAATGAGAGCAGCTGAACTCTACATTGAAAAGGGGTCAGTCTAGAATTCCTTATCCCACCGTTATTTTCTTTAACGCTCCCGGGCATCCAGCCTCTAGGTATCTCAAAAGAGGGAACATTATTGGGCATGCTGGACGCTGGTGGCGCCTCTTTTCTCTCTCCTATTTTCGACCTTACTAGCTCGGGTACTACGAGAATGTTTATTTACGGAGGTTGGTGAAATTCAAAAACTCCCTTATGATTCGATTATCCAATGAGATGAAAATATAACCCAGAAATATGCGCTTTTATTTTCATTTCTTGACAATGATACGAGCATCTTTCCTTCTTCTGGCGATAGCGCTTGTACGCGGTGATACTGTACTTCTAAATGACGACGATGGTACTGAGGGACGGAGTATTTGCGTGAGGACTTGCTCCGGAACGACAGGTTTTAAAATCATCATTCATCACTTCGATAGGTTGACCAATACGAGTTTACTTAAATATTTCTCATTCCAATGCTAACACACTTTCAGGTAGAGGCGACACAAACTGGACTGACTTTAGTACAGAGGGCATGCATACCGATATCGACATGAGTAGATGTGAATTTGTTGCTGCACCAAACGTGGTGACCACTCTCAACGGAAATTGGAAACATTGGACGGCAAGAGGTATGGAGAAAGTTATATGAACGAAAGAGAGAGAGATGGAGAGAGAAAAAGAAATTTAAAGAAAAATAGAGAAATAGAGAAAAATCGCCATTATTTCTCTCCGCAGGAGGATCTGCCACATTTCATGTTACTGATAAATCCTTCCGAGTCTATGTCAACATTAAGGGTGCAACAGCCTCTGTACAGGAAGCAAGGGACCTTGAGTGGAGTATTACTTGGGTGGCTGTGGGATACGCCTGTTAAACCTGTACGATCACCGGATTTCTAGCGCAAGAAACCTTTTAGACATTCATATCGTTATTGAATATTGTCTATGTAGCAGATTCACAAAACTCTATTACCGTTCCTTTTGAAAATAATTGTAGCTGATCTGAGTTTCGTACTTTATGCATGAAAAGTGACGTTGGATTGAACGATCGTAGCACTCGTTTCATTTTGAATTTCTCTGATATTGTTTGAACAATGTTAACATATTCAGTATTTAAGTCAACATATATTGCATCTTGAAAATCTCGGATTGTTCATTGTTCAAGAAGTCAGCAGATATTGCATCTTTATCAATAGAAACAAAGCCATTTATCGAGAAAAGGGAGCGTGTAGAATATATCTTGGTCAAAAGCAAAGGTACTGTAATCCCTTTGTCTCATTGTATGCTACAAGCTACTGCAAAACCGTAAAGCTCAAAATCTCGTGATCAATTCGCGACAATATCACATGCTCCTTTGTTTCCTCTCTCATACGCACGTGCACACTATCATATAAGGGGTCATAACTCATACCAGTAACTCAGTCGTCAGCGTCACAATGAGTAATCATGGTATCAACCCTTTTCGTATGTAATAGCCTTACTAGAGCCATGTTGTTGGGATTTGTGGCGACCTTCTTGATTGTGCTACCAGGGAGCCATGCAAAAGGTAATAATGCCTGATTTTGAATTTTACTCGAACTAAAGTGGACAAAGTGGTTCCCTTACCCCTTTTTGTCGGCTGAATGTTTACCCACTCTTATGCTGTGCTGGGTTAAAGTATGAAAGAAAAAATCACCTGGTAAAGCCTTTGGTTGAGGCACACTGTTTGGATCCTCTAAATATCTTTATTTCCAGAGAGGTGTATTCAAGAGATGCAGTTTCCATCTACGGCAAACACGGTTAACTATGCGATCCAGCAGTTCGATGAGCCAGGAAGTTTTGACGAGTTCACCCTTGCTCTATGGGTAGGATATGATTCCTGGCCTACTAGTGACTATGAATGCGTGATGAGTTACTCGACAGGCGTTGAGTCTGGTCCAATATCCTTGGGCGCAGGAGAGAATGATGATTCACTTAGGGTGGTGTACAACAAAGCCTTGAGAAAGCTGCATGTTACCTATGCTAAGAACTACAAAATTAGTAAGTACACTAGGGTCCCTGGAAAATGACTAAGGCGTGTTACCGGTAGTTTCAGGGGTCTAGCAAACAGGAAACGGGAGATAAAGTCGGATTTTTTGAAGTTGTCACCCCCCCCCCTCTGGGTGGCGTGTGATGTTTTATATGCGTGCCAGAAACTTGTTTTGGCTCTCACGCCTTTGTTTCTTGACCAATTTCGCCAAACAAAAACTTTACAGACTCACAAAATTATGCTCTTTCCGATGATATGCAGTTTTTTAACGAAAAATGAGCGGAAGTGGGGGCTGTCACATGCAATAATGACGCCACGCGTGAAAAGGGGGGCGACAACTTCAAAAAATCCGACTTAACTATACACGGTGTGTGGCTGGATTGGTTTTATATGTTGGAAATGGAACACATTGGGCGGACTAAATTTTCAAAAATAGCAGGAAACATTGTGCGGCGGGCACCTCGAACCGCCTTAGTCATTTTCCAGGGACTATAGGGTCCAAACCACAAAGAAAGTTAGTCGTTTAATTTGTTCAAGTTTAAATTCTAACAATTGGTTTCCAGGCACGAGATATACACTTGGACTGGGCGAGTGGCACCTCTTGACTGTTACATTCAGTACTAAAAATGGCATAAACATTTACGAAAAGGGATACCTTTCAGTGATAAATGAAGGTTTAAAGGTGTATCCTATCCTCAAATCGGGATATCTGGTTTTCGGTCAGGTAAAAACAAAGTAATTACCTTATTACCTCTAATTAACGGAACCTCTAATTAACGAAATCGGTAAAAATTTCGTTAATTTTAAGTATCGTTAATTTAGGGTTCCGCTAAATTAATGTTCCTTTAATTAAAAAAATGCTGTTTTTAGGGTAAAAATTTCAACCGTTGGACTTGACCGTCAATAAATCCATGAAAACTTTGGAAATGAGACAATTTTCGGAGTATTATTCCAATTGTATCAAAAAACAAATGTCGAACCCAGGGTGCAGTGTAGTGTTGAGGATGTGGTTGTAGATACTAAACTGTCAGTAGTAAAACCGCACGCTAAGACCATGAACAAAGCCTTCGAATTTTTCTGCACTAGTAAAGGAATCAAAATTATCAAGAGTGGTTGGAGAGCATCGGGTATGACTTCTGCAGTTGAATCTGCGAGAAATGATCAGCTGGTTGATGTTTTGGTTGATCCTTAAAACTTAATTACCATTTTAACACCATTTTAACCCAATATTTGTGCTTTTTGTCAAAATTTGCTCACCCAAACTGATTTTCGTTAATTAAAGGTACGTTAATTAAAGGTACGCTAATAAGAGGTTCCGTTATATAGAGGTAATAAGGTATGTACCGGCATTCCCCCGCCCCGTGTGCACTGTGCCAGAAAGCACTTGCACTTGTAGATGTTTTCTGGCCAAAACAAATTAGCACAAAACTAACTACCCTTTCGATGAATGATTGTTGAATGTCGATAAGAATTCAAAATCTAAACCTTCCTAGGAACAAGACAAACCGGGGAATGCAACGACATTTGACACATTTATACATCTGCCGTTTACGGGTCGTATCCAGAAGCCGTACTTTTCTAGCAGAGAAATGAATGCAAGCGAAGTATCTGACTTTTTTTTTGAGCAAGACTGGGATTCACCACCTGTAGGCAATATGATTGATGGTGTAATATGGTACGGTGATGTCAACATCTCACATCGCTCTTGTGGCACAGGTATGGATGCGTTAATCAGGCGACGAGGAATTGGCGAAACTGTTGCCAATTTCTCATCAATTTTAATGATTTTTTATATTTTAAATGCAATTAGAGACCTATATCATCTCACGACTCAGGGACCAGTTACAGATTCGTTCCCAGGCATCAATGGATGCATGGCTGGGAATAAAGTGAGTGCTGACATGCATGTTCAGCTTTACTTTCTATTCAAATTACTTGACGTGCAGCAATGCAGCATGGTTCCCACAGACCCTCCCGCATGCCCGGCCATCAGGGAACGTCCCCTGATATCAGGGTATCAATCTGTAACTGGTGCGTAACATTTCCCTTTTTGACAGGAACCTCAGAAAACAATTGTAATCAGAGTCAACACTTTGGTATCAATGTCACTGACCCAGGGTCCAGCAAGGCCACTGATCTCACTGTTACGACGATTCCTTTGGAAACACAGCGATCTGAAGAAAAATCCTTAAGCAGCAGTGCGATACCGACAATGGCTTCAGAACTGTTCTGCTTTTACTTTTTTTGTACGTTATAATATATCAACAATAGTTAGATTTTGAGACATTCCAGACCGTAACGGGCACGATTATAATCTGGGTGCCTTGCAGCCTGTTTACAGGTGCGCGCTACCAAAAGAGTATACTTAGACCGACTTTTTTCAAACGGCTAGGGTAGGAGGGGGTAATTCGGGTCAGTTGGTAATTCGGGTCACTTGTTTGTAATTCGGGCCATTCTAATGTAACAAGATTTGGCGGGAAAATTTGAAATACGGAATATCGTTCATTTCCCGATTTTGGATTCAATTGGTGTTCCCGTGAATTTGCGGAATTTTTTCGAGAAGAAAACATATGATTTTATCCAATGGGATAATTCAGCACTTATTGGCTAAGTTTTTGAAGGAATTACGTCATTATTGATTTACCAAAATGACGTCATAAAACAGTGTGTCTAATTCGGGTCATGTTTGTAATTCGGGTCACAGGCAAAGCGGCTAATTCGGGTCACCTTATTTTTGCGATAAATCAGCAAGTTTGAGTGATTTCTGGCCCCATATTTTATATTTTTCTCGATTTGGGGCCTCTGGGGGCCTTTAGGGGCCTCTTGGGGCCTCTAGGGGGCCTTTAGGGGCCTCTAAGGGGCCTCTAGGGGGCTTTTAGGGGCTTTTAGGGGCCTCTAGGGGCCTCTTGGGGGCCTCTAGTGGCTTTTAGGGGCCTCTAGGGGGCCTCTAAGGGGCCTCTAGGGGCCTTTAGGGGCCTCTTGGGGCCTCTAGGGGGCCTTTAGGGGCCTCTAAGGGGCCTCTAGGGGCCTCTAGGGTCCTCTAGGGGCCTCTTGGGGCCTCTAAGGGGCCTCTAGGGGCCTCTAAGGGGCCTCTAGGGGCCTCTAGGGCCTCTTGGGGCCTCTAGGGGGCCTCTAGGGTCCTCTAGGGGGCCTCTAGGGTCCTCTAGGGGCTTCTAGGGGCCTCTAGGGGCCTTTAGGGGCCTCTAAGGGGCCTCTAGGGGCCTCTAGGGTCCTCTAGGGGCTTCTAGGGGCCTCTTGGGGCCTCTAGGGGGCCTTTAGGGGCCTCTAAGGGGCCTCTAGGGGCCTCTAGGGGCCTCTAGGGGCCTCTAGGGTCCTCTAGGGGCTTCTAGGGGCCTTTAGGGGTCTCAAGGGGCCTTTAGGGGCCTCTAGGGGGCCAACCAACAGCCAACCATCAGCCAACCAACAGCTGGCCTGAATTACAAACATGTGACCCGAATTAACCACATGATTTCAGCGGCAACACGCTGTGTTGGTAATTCGGGTCATTTGGTCACGTGTTTGTTTGCGAGGGCTGTGATTGGCTGAATATGCGCGTGGCCCGATTTAGCCACTGACCCGAATTACCAACAATACGCAAACTAACGATTTCGTGGGCTTTTTTATGTGTGAAAAAGGTTGGATTTGAAAACTTCAACAGTCCAAATATCTTAACAAGTGTCACATTGGATAAATTGAATAGATTTTATGTGCAGACATTCTGCCACAACGAAGGGAATACCACTTTAATCAAAAAGGTGACCCGAATTACCCCCTCCTACCATATAGCCATGGAACCACATGGCCGATTTGAGTAAACTAACGGTCCAGTTAGAGATTTTGCGACTGACGTTAGTTACAATGAAGCAGGCCCCTGCTGACACTGCTGACACTGCCGCGCGCGCTACTTTAAATGCAATTATCATCGAAAACCCTGCTAGTCAACGAAGATTTGGCGCGCACAGGGACTCTCCCAGCTTGCGCCAGTTGCAGACTGGAGGCTGGCGCCAGAAACTGGAGCCAGCCTCCAATCTGCAACTGGAGCGTAAACGGTATCAGTTAGAGAATCGATAGCCCTAACCGATAACCCCAAACCAAACCCTTACCAGACCCTAACGGATAGCCCTAACCCGTCGCGCGTGCCAAAACTACGGATTGTTAGCAATGAAAGGCACCCAGATTTTAACGTTTTCCGACCGTAACAAGATTTATAATATTTAAAGATATTTTAGATTCTATCTTAGTTTTAGGGTACTTCTTTGCGCGCTATGTTAATTTCAAGATTGAATATGTTTGCTGTTTTGATATCCTGAAGTCTGTTTCGATATCCAAATATCCGTTTTTTGAAAAGAGCACCACATGATTTCAGCTATTAACAAATCCAATATCTTAATAATTGGTGAAGAAATGTCAGAGATATTTGAGGAACCTCACTCCTCAGAAATTTTTAGACTTCAGATTTGCCCTGTAACCTGTTTCGGTCAATCACAGCTCAATAGTCAACATACCAGTGACGTGCTGCCCACGAGTCATGAGTGACAGTTGAATCTGTTCTACAAAACAGGTCACGCGGTTCCTCTTGTTTTCAGGAAGGAAGCTGGGCATCCGGCCCAGAGCCTCCCTCTGCGTCCGGGACCAGGTCGGCAATCACGGCCCGTGGGGTGTCGCGGGAGTCCGGACACCCCCCCCCCCCCCCCCCCCCCCTCCACACGTAGACTCAGGAACTGCAAAGTGCAAGATCCGGTAGGAAACGCGTGGGTGAAGCAAGTCGGGACGCTAGGCGGTGTCCAAACTCCACAGTGTTGAGGAAACAATTCTCTCAGAAAAGGGCTTTGTTTGGGGCGCGATTATAATCTGGGTGCCTTGCAGCGTGTTTACAGGTGCGCGCTGCTAAAAAAGTACACCTAAAACCACTTAGACCGACTTTTTTCAAACGGCTATAGCCGTGCAACCACATGGCTGATTTGAGTAAACTAAACGGTATCTGATAGAGAATCGATAGCCCTAACCGATAACCCCAAACAAAACCATAACCCGACCCTAACAACAGCCCTAACCCGTCTCGACCGCCAAAATTGATGAATTGTTAGCAATGGAAGGCACCCAGATTTTAACGTTTTCCCTTTGTTTGTTGGTTAAAAAAAATGAAAATTTGGGCGTTTTCCGACGGGCGCGATTATAATCTGGGTGCCTTGCAGCCTGTTTACAGGTGCGCGCTACCAAAAGAGTATACTTAGACCGACTTTTTTCAACCGGCTATAGCCATGGAACCACATGGCCGATTTGAGTAAACTAAACGGTATCAGTTAGAGAATCGATAACCCTAACCGATAACCCCAAACCAAACCCTAACCAGACCCTAACGGATAGCCCTAACCCGTCGCGCGCGCCAAAACTACGAATTGTTAGCAATGAAAGGCACCCAGATTTTAACGTTTTCCTTTTCCGACGCCGCGGGATCGAATAATTTGAAATATGTGTCGCAGTTTATGTAACGCGCGAACAAATGATGAAACCGCTGCCAAAACTTTTTCGCATGGAACTTTGTTTTTCTCCAAAATCTGTTTTTGAGGTTTTGGAGAGGACTACAGGGGGCCCACGTGGACGTTGCAGTGTTTCATCCTACTGCACCCAGTTACAGAGGAAAAGACCCAAAATCTCTGTACAAAATGAATGAAAGTCGGAAGAAACGTGATTACCAACAAAGAATCAGAGAATCGGAGAGAGGGGCTTTCACCCCGTTTGTTATGGCTACTTCCGGAGGTTCCGGACTAGAGGCAGAACGACTAATCAAAAAGCTCGCTTCACGCATCTCTACCAAACACAAGGATAAATATGCTGAAGTGATTAATTTCCTGAGAACGCGGATACGATTCTGTCTCCTCAGAAGTACTCTGGTCTCACTCAGGGGCACGAGAAAAAAGTTCACCACTCCACCACCCATTGCAATGTGTGATTTTACTGACTGACTTTTTATTTATAATATTTATTGTTTATTTGAGTGAGTGATTTTAAGATTTATTTATTACTAACCCCAACACCGGGGGCAAATGATCGAACCCAATGTGAATGAGACTCATCGCGATTAACTCTTCATACGGTTACCCCCTTTCTCTCTTCGGCAGCTTCTCTTCGGCTGTTGGAAAGTGATGCCAATCGGTGTTGGGGTTAGTGTTGTTCCTTTTGAAAAGCGCTGCCTATCGGGGGCCAGCAACGTTTGCCAATTGTTCCTTCTTAGCTTGAAAAGCGCTGCCTTATCCCGGGGCCAGCTGCAGCGTTTGCCAACTTCTTAGCCCCTTTCAGGTTCGAATACGCTCAGAAGTTCAAACTTTTCAACACTACTTTAAACAAATTAATTTGAGCAGGAAGATGAATCCGATGTAACAGCCCCAAAGGGCAGAAAAACGAAACGTTGATAATGTCAGAAACGAAGTACGAGGGCGATAACCCTGCGATAAAACGATTGGAAGAGACAGTAAACGACTTTGTTTCTGAAGTTTACTGGTTGAACTCTGCTGATGATCCCAACACGACGAGTATCACCACGTATCCAAGCTGCACCCGACTCAATGTTAACCAACGACAGTGTAGCTTCCCCTTGCAATCACTGGGGTTCGTACTTCAGTCACTGTCTCAAGGACTTAACTGCGAATGAAATTATTGAGGCTACTTCGCGTATTTTTCTCTCCAGTATGAAACTTGCCAGAGCAACAATGAACAATTTTGAAAATGTTATCAGCGCAGAAAAACTCGAGAAGCAACTACGTGAATGCAAAGAAGAACTTGATCGCCACCGTCTTAGCGTGATTGAGCTTCAGCAAACGGTTATTGAAGCCCAAAAGCAACAACTAAGTGCAGTGTCAACTTCGGTGAAGAAGGTGAAAGCCTACTCTTCTGTGCTTGCACAGAATTGTGCTGCAACCTCCCCTAAAGTGGTAAAACCACTAACGTCGCACCACCCTACTCCCGTCCAACAGCCCGGAAGAGAGAAGAACCTGATTGTGTTTGGTCTCCAAGAAACAACCGATAGAGTAGCTAAAACTACTTTAGACGAACTTTTTGAGGAACTGCAAGAGAAACCGAAAGTGACAACGATAAAACGCATCGGGGAAAGAAATGAGAAACGTCCTAGACCGCTCTTAGTATCCCTGGAGAGGAGAGCGACTCTCCTGGCGCTTCTCAAAAAAGCACGAAACCTCAAAGACTCCAAACAGTTTTCGGCTGTTTATCTATCTCCGGATCTAACGCCCTCTGAACTGAAGGAGCAAAAAGCTCTCAGGTCCACTTTGAAACGGATACGACTAGAAGATCCAGACGGCTGCTATTTTATCCGTAACAATGTTATCCAAGTGGGATAGTTCCCGACTAATTCACCGTTATCAGAGAACCGTGCTAGGAGCAGGCAGTCTGCTGCAGTCCCTTTCAAATGAAGGAAAACGAGTTGTCTGTAATGAAAACTGTGTCAGTGCGGGATATAAACTGTCATTTTTATTATTATTTATTATTAGAAGTGTCAGAACACGCTCACGTGGCCAAAAATTTCAGCTAACAGCCCGGAGACTCCGCTGTGGGCGTTTCACGCCGCACCCTTGTCAATTAGGGGAAACTCTAACTGAATGGCATCCCATTAATGGGATCCCATCAACAGTAAAACTCTAACTGATAATGGACCACAGTGATGGTTCTTTCTCTGTATTCTCTCTGTGTGCGTGCCCGCGCCCGGGCATGCCCAATGTACTGCCTACAGAGAGAATACAGAGAAAGAACCATCACTGTGGTCCATTATCAGTTAGAGTTTTACTGTTGATGGGATCCCATTAATGGGATGCCATTCAGTTAGAGTTTCCCCTTACAAAGTTATAAAGTTAGGCCCCGCCCTAAAGTGCATTTCAAACGACTTGACCTGAGATTCCTAGAAATTCAGGATTTCCCCCTTTGTAAATACCCGCGCAATGCGCCAAATTCCAAGAATTACGGGTCAAGTCGCTTGAAACGGACTTTAGATCCTGGCCACACACTGGCCAAGAGACGGAGATGAACATGAGATTTGAGTCCTCTTATGATGTCTGTTTGTTTGTTTGTTTGTTACTAAACCATGGGATACGCTCAGCAAACCTCCATACCAACCCGGGTATGTGGTAACTATGGCGCTGAGTCCCTTTCTCTCCCCTGGGAGAGAAAGAGACTTATGGTTTAAATTTCTGGAACATTTGAGAGGATCTTGGTCCGTTAGGTAACGTTTTGCCTTTGAGAGGGTCTTGGTCGGGTAGGTAACTCTTATGATGTCTTCAAGACATTGTCTTGTGAGTTGTGTCACATGGAAGCTCCCGCAGGCCTTTGGACTTTTTACGGACTTTACATAGGGTAAACTGGGGTAAAATGGTCCACGGGGTAAAATGGCACATGTATGGGGTAAAATGGTCCTAATTATTACATGTAGTCACGTGACTTTTTCTCCAGCGGAGACCTGCTCGTTCTGTTCCGAAATTTTGCTTTAAAACTGCTGTAATTTCTGTTTGAGTTGGCCGATTTTAAATTGTCAAATTAGTCAAACTGGGGTAAAATGGTTCACCCTCTCTGGGATAAAATGGTTCACCCTGGGACCAATGAAATCGAGCCTCCAATACCACGTGATACCACACTGGGGTAAAATGGTCCAGCACACTGGGGTAAAATGGTCCATACCAGCAGAACAGAAATTACTGAAGATAACATGGACCATTTTACCCCAGTGCTCTAACAACACCAGGCACGTGATAAAATCGAGCAATGCTATTGGCTGGACCATTTTACCCCAGTGCAAAATTTCCAAAAAAAGCCCTACCAAAATTTTTGAATTGATTAATTAACCTACTAAATAAAACTTTCAGATTTTAAAATTTAGCTCGTCTGAAAGGAAAATGTTTCATTGGATAGCCTATATAATTTTTTTTCTTCCTGCTGTATGAATTGCGTATTTTAGAACCTAAAACGTTAAAAAGTGGACCATTTTACCCCAGTCTACCCTAGCGAAATTGGCAGTCATTTGTGAGATAAACGTTTTATATGTTTTATATCTCCAACTAATTTAGTACCTGCAGTGTTAGGTTAACATGAGCAGCGAGGAACAAGACATCCTAAGGAGAAAGCAGATCTCACTCAGGGGTCTGCCAGAGATTGATTCTGTCAAGGATGTTATCACTGCGTTTAACAGGTACATTATTTAATGACACTTTTTAATGTAAAAACTTTTCAATGTAAAAAGATTAGTTATTGAATTAAAGTTTAGATTACCAGTACAGTAATACCATCCAAATTCCAATTACCAATCCACCTATCGTATCAACTTGTGTCTTGTAGAATTGTTAATCTCATGAATGTTAATTATTTAATTAATTATTAAATTATTAAATAATTTAATCCCAGGCACCTCCATTACACGTGTGCAAAGGACAGGAACGTTTCAACAAACAAAGATTTCTACTTCGCTCTCGCTAACACTGTTATGGACAAGTGAGTGTAGTTAGGGAATACATATATGAATTAATTATCATTAGCAGATTCAATATTAGCAGTTGTAAAACACCATATCCCCATAATATTTCTCATTTCACGAAACGAACACTTAAAATTGTTAGTTATTCATTAATTAATTATTGATCATTTATTAATTATATTAATTTAATTCCATCTCCTCAGGTTGGTAGGTAAATGGATTAGAACCCAACAGAGCTACTACAGGCAAGATGTAAAGCGGGTCTACTATCTGTCCCTTGAATTCATGATGGGAAGAGCACTTAGCAATACCATGGTCAATCTTGCACTTGAGGTAATTAGTGATTACATAATTACTGGTTAATTACATAACTATTGGTTAATTATAAATTTAGGAATAGTGGTTAATTAAATAATCAGTGGCTAATTTAATAGTAAGTGGTTAGTTAGAATATTGTGTGTGTCAAAGGTTGACTAACTCTAATAATTATATCTGTTCGGGATTCGGGGTGCGTGTGACTTGCCTAGCTAGAGTCTAGACCTCCTTTCGCTTGAACAAAACAACGTGTGACGATGTGTACTAATATTACAGGGTGCGTGTGACGAGGCTCTCTACCAACTAGGATTAGATATGGAGGATGTGCAGAGCGAGGAACCTGACGCAGGGCTGGGAAACGGTGGTCTTGGACGTCTTGCTGCCTGCTTCCTAGGTTAGTTAGAATGGGGGCAGCTTGGACGTCTTGCTGCCTGCTTCCTAGGTTAGTTAGAATAGGGGCAGCTTGGACGTCTTGCTGCCTGCTTCCTAGGTTAGTTAGAAGTTGTAGCCGATCACTGATCAGAGGCCCTTGCCAGCACTTTCGTGGGGCTTTATATTATTTCTCGCTCTCTCTTTCTCTCTCTCTCTCCCACACTTCCTCAATATCGTTACTCCAAACATCTCTCCCTTTCTCCCTATTATTATTGTCTTCCTGTTACATCGGCCCTAACCAGCGCTATATTCTACATTTTATATTCTATATTTACATATGTTCTACATTTCAGATTCCCTTGCTACACTAGGATATCCGGCATATGGCTACGGCATCCGTTACGAGTACGGTCTGTTTAACCAGGCCATCTCAAATTGCAACCAGGTAACATGCAAACTAATTAGTGTTCTGTGTCTCTACTAAAACACAAGGTTTGTTTCTATTCTGAAATTTAAAATCACCCTCCTTGCCTCTCATCCTCATACTTACCTGACGCCGGGGATCTGGCCGATCTTTCAGGGTCAACCCCCGAGTGGAGTCGTACCATTGCACACCGGTACGATGAAGCTTGCAGTTGTGACAAATGTTCATAGTCTGGGCGTGTAATTTGTGGTAGCGGGTGCTGCGGAAACGCGGCACCTCCTTATGAAAACTAAGATGAAACATGGGACAACGTACTCTCTGTAGCGATCTAGTTCGTTCTTCACTTGTCCTCCTGATACGGGTTTGGGGTTTTATCACATCGGAAGACCCAGTTTCGAACCCATAACTATTTACAGACCCAGTTTCAAACCCTCAAACTATATCCCAACTATATACAGACCCAGTTTCAAACCCTCAAACTATTTAGGTTGAAAAGCCGGATGGCTGGCTAACATTTGGAAATCCCTGGGAGAAGGCACGACCTGAGTATACCATCCCAGTCCACTTCTATGGCCGGGTTCAGCATGTCAATGGTAAGTAGCAGGAACCGACCGAATCAGGAAATACTGGTCCCTGATTGGCTGATAACCAGTCACGTGATCTAAATAACGAGTTCTGATTGGCTGTTTACTTAATTCGGTCGGTTCCTGGTAATGTCTCTGGGTGCTCAGTTCTCACAACCAACGTTTTGATCTGAACTTTGACTGACGGACAGCAATTCCGCCGATTGGCACTCTACCAATTAACGTGCCCTGGTTCAAACTGTAGACTATTCCCCACCTATTTTTTTAAGTATTACTAAAATATACCTACTGTACATGTAACCCTTTGTGTAACTGCACAAGTAACCCTTTGTAACCCATTATTACAGGTAAGGTCCAATGGACTGATTATGCCACCGTCATAGCCATGCCATACGATACACCGATACCTGGGTACAAGACCAACACTGTTAACACTCTGAGACTGTGGTCAGCCAAATCTCCCAAGGATTTCGATCTTTCCTACTGTGAGTTTGATATATTGCATCCCCGATATGTTATTGTGAAGCAAATCAAATGTTTATTCCTTTAATTAATTAATAATTTAGTTAATCATGGAAACTACATTGATGCTGTCTTGGATAGGAACAACGCCGAGAATATCAGCCGAGTCTTGTACCCCAACGATAACATCTTTGAAGGTTTGCTCCTTCATAAAACACACCATTACTCCTTCATAAAACACACCATTGCTCCTTCATAAAACACGCCATTACTCCTTCATAAAACACGCCATTACTCCTTCATAAAACATCCTAATCTCCCTCAGGAAAGGAACTCCGTCTAAAGCAGGAGTACTTCATGGTTGCAGCAACACTGGTTGATATCATCCGGCGTTTTAAGACAAACAAGACTGTTCCACCTACAAATGCACTGGAAATGTATGCCGATTTCCCTGATAAGGTACAACTATGAAGTTTTGAAGTTTTTTGAGTTGAATTTCTGAAAATTATCCTTCTTCTAGTTGTATTCCTTTTTTCTTGAATGTACCGGAAAAGTGTGTGTGTGCGTGATCTGTGCGTGATCTGTGTCCCAGTACTTGCAGTGGGAAATTTAATTTAGCTCATTTTCCGTGATGTGTTTTCCCCCCGTTTTCCTCTAAAATGAGTTATGAAATAATGTTTCCTTGAAAATGAAATAAAAGGGAAGATGAAGTTATCATGGGTAGTAGGCCTAAAATTTATCATATTCAAAGTAAAATTGTTTTACTGCTTCTTGCAGCACTAATGTAATAACGTACCTCCCCCTCCCCCTCTCTCCCTACCTCCCCCTACATCTCTCTCTCTCTCTCTCCCTCCCTCTCTCTCCCTACATCTCTCTAACATCTCTCTCTCTCTCCCTACCCTCCCCTACATCTCTCTAACATCCCCGACCCCCAGGTGGCCATTCAACTGAACGACACACACCCCTCTCTGGCTGTCCCTGAGCTCCTTAGAATCCTCATGGACGATGAAGGAATTGAGTGGGATACGGTAGGTACACAATAAAACGGATAACTAATTGTGGCTCCAATTATCAAAGTCCAATTATTATTTCTCCCCCGTAACAGGCGTGGAAGATTTGTAGGGAGACCTTTGCCTATACCAACCACACAATTCTACCTGAGGCCCTGGAACGGTGGCCTGTTGCTATGCTTGAACACGGTGAGAGAAAAAAAACAGAAACAGAAATTACAGAAAAACAGAACAAACTACTAAATCCCCAGAAACAGAAATAATATTGTGTGCATGTGGCTCACATCGCATTCTCATAACGAGTGCTCGATGTGAGGGTTCGGTAGATCAAAAACCAGGAACGGACCGAATCAGGAAATACTGGTCCCTGATTGGCTGATAACCAGTCACGTGACCTAAATAACGAGTTCTGATTGGTTGTTTACTTGTTTCAGTGTTGCCTCGGCATCTGGACATCATCTACCAGATAAACCATCATCATCTGGAGAAAGTGAGGGCTGCATTCCCTGGAGATGAGGACAGAGTTAGGAGGATGAGTGTTGTCGAGGAGTGTGGTGAGTAATTAGATAATTAGATGATTAGTGTGGTGAGTACTTAGATAACTATATATGATGAGTGTGGTGAGTGTTGGATGATAAATTGTCCAGCACGTCCAGGAGGGTAGTGAATAAGATATGGCCGCTGGGTAGTTGGATAAGTTTTTTGATCAGTATAGGAAGCGAACAAAGTCAATTTCTGCACCTCTTGCAAGTCATTGACCCGAAGATGAACAAAGGGGGCATTGTTCTTTTCGGAGGAAATAAACTGAACAATAAACCTATTTTCTTCTTTTTTTGTAATCTCTCTATGAAGGTGACATTCTGACCCACCCCATGACTACCAGGCACTATTTCTCCTATTTCTCTCAAACAATTAATATTATCGCATATTTCTCTCTCAAGGTGAAAAGAGGATCAATATGGCGTATCTGAGTGTGGTTAGTAGTCACACGGTTAACGGTGTAGCAGCAATCCACAGTGGTCTACTAACCACTTCTCTGTAAGAAGAATTAATTCATTATTTCTTAACTAATATTATTAATCCATATTTATTAATTAAGAAATAAGTACATATAATACTCAGTTAGTAATTAGTTATTGATTACTGATGTATATGATTAGTTATTTACATGATTTTAACAATGTTTAACCCAAATCTCTCCCTAAGGTTCTGTGACTTCTACCAGATGACCCCTGATAAATTCCAAAACAAAACTAATGGTATTACACCAAGGAGGTGGCTGGTCCTATGTAACCCCTCACTCTCTCATCTTATCACGGAGAAAATAGGTGATTATTATCTTTGGGGGTCCGACTGCACATATTATAATATAATAATAATATATATAATATATATAATATAATAATAATAATAATATAATAATATTATACGCCATAAATTTAATGGCCAAGTTAAGAGTTTGTTTTAATCCCCGGCCTCATTGTAGGTGCGGGATGGGTGAAGGAACTGTCGCAGTTGACCAAACTGAGGGAATTCGTGGGAGATAAGTCCTTCCTACAGGTACTGTGACGTCACATGCACAACCACACACACAGACACACAGAGACACAGGTACTGTGACACACAGACAAATCTTTCTTATAGGTACTGTGACACACACACAGACAAGTCTTTCTTACAGGTACTGTGACGTCACATGCACAACCACACACACAGACACACAGAGACACAGACACAACCACACACAGACACACACACACACAACCACACACAGACACACAGACACACACACGCACAACCACACACAGACACACAGACACACACAGACACACAGACAAATCTTTCTTTCAGGTATACATAATAACTGTGACACACAGACAGACAATCATACATACAGCTCATTCACAGATGAATAACTGTTCCTCATGTATTATTCGTATTCAGCATCCTCCTGCTACGTGTTCTCGAGCACCTCAAACCTTGCCTAGCTCGACCCACTTTTCGCAAGTAACTAGGAGGACTATAACATAACAATCAAACCATGTAATCTCATAATCTCTTCAAAAACAGGAGATCTTCAAGACGAAACAAGAGAACAAGAGAAAGTTGGCACAGTATGTGTTCAACCAATACGGGATTGAGTTAAACACTGGTAGTCTCTTTGACATCCAGGTTCGTTTTTCAAGAAATATTTTTACGTTGTAGTTTGATGAAAGACGAAAGTTTGAAACTATATATGACAGCGAATAGGAAAATGGTTGGTTACAAAGTCACCCCTATTATTGCATATTATAGCTTTCGCGGAGGGGTAATTTCATTACCAAGGATAGGACCACGTATTGCCCATACCTCATGGGTACCGGGGTCTTTGTTTTGCACTTCCTAGCTCTCCGTTCATACCCACACGGTCATACACACAGCACACTCTACCAAGTATACACTTCGCCCCTTCCTGTTAGATTCTGGGCAGGAACCGACCGAAACAAGTAAACAATCAATCAGAACTCGTTATTTAGGTCACGTGACTGGTTATCAGCCAATCAGGGACCAGTATTTCCTGATTCGGTCGGTTCCTGATTCTGGAAGATGTTTATACCTTTTATGTTCATGCCACCATAACTCTGATAGTTACACAGTGTATACAAGACACAAGTTATACCCCCATGTCTCTCCCAAACACACAGAATTATGTAGATCCACTAGTACATTCTGATTTCTAACCTCTCTCCCTCTAAAAGGTGAAACGTATACACGAGTACAAGAGACAGACTATGAACCTGCTGCATGTCATTACCCTTTACAACAGGATCAGGTCAAATCCTAACGGAGACTTCGTACCCAGGACCGTCTTCTTCGGTGGAAAGGTAAGGGAGAGAGCAGGAACCGACCTAAACAAGTAAACAACCAATCAGAACTCTTTATTTAGGTCACGTGACTGGTTATCAGCCAATCAGGGACCAGTATTTCCTGGGAGAGAGATATTTGTTTTGTCATATTAACGACTGCAAAGTTTTAGTGAACTCAGGACTTGTCACCCGTCAATATATATTATATTTAACTTTGTCATGTTTGTGTGATAGCAGAGAATTGGGATTCTCTCTTTCTGGAACATATATTTATTAATAACTCCCTTTGCGGCTCGAATCTTTCTGTCGAAGCCGATGCTCTCTCTCAGTGGTGGTCCATGTTAGTCTAACTAGATTTTTCTGACAGATCTAGCTTGTTAAGATTCATTGCACAGTGCACGCTAATGAACATATAATAGAACTTTCTAGAGAATAGACATCTTTCCAGAATGTGTACATCTTTCTAGATCGCATTTAGCTGCAGTAAATGTAGCGTCAAATTCCTCTCTGTTCTCCAAAGATATCTCATTAGTGTTGTACTGCACTGTACACCTTTTGTCCTCTGGAGACTGTAATTATATTACCGTGCCATATTCCAGTGTTTAGCATTCCTAGCCCATTCCTAAATTGTACTAGGATTTTCTCAGCTTCACTCCTATCTTCCCTCAGGCAGCCTTCAATCTTCATTCCCCCTCAGGCAGCTCTTCTCTCTTTCTTTAACCCCCATATCCCCCCTCAGGAAGCCTTCAATCTTCATTCCCCCTCAGGCAGCCTTTATGCCCCATATCTCCCCTCAGGCAGCGCCAGGATACCACACTGCTAAACAGACCATATCTCCCCTCAGGCAGCGCCAGGATACCACACAGCTAAACAGACCATATCTCCCCTCAGGCAGCGCCAGGATACCACACTGCTAAACAGACCATATCTCCCCTCAGGCAGCGCCAGGATACCACACTGCTAAACAGACCATATCCCCCCTCAGGCAGCGCCAGGATACCACACAGCTAAACAGACCATATCTCCCCTCAGGCAGCGCCAGGATACCACACTGCTAAACAGACCATATCTCCCCTCAGGCAGCGCCAGGATACCACACAGCTAAACAGACCATATCTCCCCTCAGGCAGCGCCAGGATACCACACAGCTAAACAGACCATATCTCCCCTCAGGCAGCGCCAGGATACCACACAGCTAAACAGACCATATCTCCCCTCAGGCAGCGCCAGGATACCACACAGCTAAACAGACCATATCTCCCCTCAGGCAGCACCAGGATTAAGGATACCACACAGCTAAACAGACCATATCTCCCCTCAGGCAGCGCCAGGATACCACACAGCTAAACAGACCATATCTCCCCTCAGGCAGCGCCAGGATACCACACAGCTAAACAGACCATATCTCCCCTCAGGCAGCGCCAGGATACCACACAGCTAAACAGACCATATCTCCCCTCAGGCAGCGCCAGGATACCACACTGCTAAACAGACCATATCTCCCCTCAGGCAGCGCCAGGATACCACACAGCTAAACAGACCATATCTCCCCTCAGGCAGCGCCAGGATACCACACAGCTAAACAGACCATATCTCCCCTCAGGCAGCGCCAGGATACCACACAGCTAAACAGACCATATCTCCCCTCAGGCAGCGCCAGGATACCACACAGCTAAACAGACCATATCTCCCCTCAGGCAGCGCCAGGATACCACACAGCTAAACAGACCATATCTCCCCTCAGGCAGCGCCAGGATACCACACAGCTAAACAGACCATATCTCCCCTCAGGCAGCGCCAGGATACCACACAGCTAAACAGACCATATCTCCCCTCAGGCAGCGCCAGGATACCACACAGCTAAACAGACCATATCTCCCCTCAGGCAGCGCCAGGATACCACACTGCTAAACAGACCATATCTCCCCTCAGGCAGCGCCAGGATACCACACTGCTAAACAGACCATATCTCCCCTCAGGCAGCGCCAGGATACCATACTGCTAAACAGACCATATCTCCCCTCAGGCAGCGCCAGGATACCACACAGCTAAACAGACCATATCTCCCCTCAGGCAGCGCCAGGATACCACACAGCTAAACAGACCATATCTCCCCTCAGGCAGCGCCAGGATACCACACAGCTAAACAGACCATATCTCCCCTCAGGCAGCGCCAGGATACCACACAGCTAAACAGACCATATCTCCCCTCAGGCAGCGCCAGGATACCACACAGCTAAACAGACCATATCTCCCCTCAGGCAGCGCCAGGATACCACACAGCTAAACAGACCATATCTCCCCTCAGGCAGCGCCAGGATACCACACAGCTAAACAGACCATATCTCCCCTCAGGCAGCGCCAGGATACCACACAGTTAAACAGACCATATCTCCCCTCAGGCAGCGCCAGGATACCACACTGCTAAACAGACCATATCTCCCCTCAGGCAGCGCCAGGATACCACACAGCTAAACAGACCATATCTCCCCTCAGGCAGCGCCAGGATACCACACAGCTAAACAGACCATATCCCTGATATGTCACGTAGCCGATGTAGTTAACAACGATCCAATGATGAAGGATAGGCTCAAAGTGGTATTCCTATCTAACTACAGGGTAAGATAAAAGTGGTATTCTTATCTAACTACCGGGTAAGATAAAAGTGGTATTCCTATCTAACTACCGGGTAAGATAATTCAGTAATGAAATACATGTACAAGAATTAGGTAGAGAAGAGAATAGAAATACTGGATTTGACCCGAAATTAAACCAGGATAACCGGATAACCATTCATCACGTTTACTAAGGAATCGTGGTTGTGTTCGAACAGATATCATGTTCAAAGAATTATGTAGAATATTCGTAAGAGAACCTTTGAATATTAAATTGGCCGGAGAGAAGTGTGCTTTATAACATCTATCTTTCCCCGAGAGAGAGAGAATTCCTAGCGTTATTACTTCTAGAATCTTTGCCTCTCTCTCCTTACTAAAATTCTTACCACTTATATCCGAAGCGAACATTCAAGAACATCCTTGACTACTATTTATATCCTTCCTTCCTTCCTTCTCCCCTATTTCTACCACTTTCCCTCCCAAACCTTTCTTTTTTCTCCCCTATTTCTACCACTTTCCCTCCCAAACCTTTCTTTTTTTTTCTCCCCTAATTCTACCACTTTCCCTCCCAAACCATCCTTTTATTTTCTCCTATTCCTACCACTTTTTCCTCCCTACTTTTACACCCTTTCTTCCCCCCAGTGTTCCCTGGCTGAAGTGATAATGCCGGCAGCAGACCTTAGCGAGCAGATCTCTCTCGCTGGAACAGAGGCATCTGGAACAGGAAATATGAAGTTCATGGTATGAATACTATTCAGCAGGAACCGACCGAATTAAGTAAACAGCCAATCAGAACTCGTTATTTAGGTCACGTGACTGGTTATCAGCCAATCAGGGACCAGTATTTCCTGATTCGGTCGGTTCCTGGTATGAATACTATTCAGTAATGATATTTGAGCAGGAATGGTATGTGGTTCGGGCTGATCGACCCTTACTACGGCACCTTTTTTTAAAGTTAAGAGAAGGGTTTTATTAGAACTTATATTAGAACTTAGAAGACAACCGGTATCTCGTGTCCTGTAGTATGACCGGTTTGGCAGATAAATGAAACTTCGAATTGGGTTTGGGACTGGATGTAATATTCAATTGGTTAGATTGGAGTCACTGGTCCTGCAGCAGAGAACAATTTCATTAATTTCATCAACATGCAGTCCACACTCGTACAATTACTTCTCGAACTTTCTTAAGATGGAGAGTCCTCCCTACTTTGGTTACCATACGTCTCTTTCTCTGTCCCTCTCTCCCTGGTTACTGTCCCTACTTTCTCATGTGTCTCTCTCCCTACTTAACCATTCCTCTCTCTCACTCCCCTCATGCCTACTTAACAATACGTCTCTCCCCCATACATACTCGCATCTAGAGGAAGTATAATTGTCACATATAATGTACGTGTTCATCCCACAGAATTTCGCCCACACAGACGTAACACAAACTGCAGCTTCAGAACACAGTACAGGGAGCTTCACACAGTTCGGGTGTAGCGCGCAATGACACAAAGTTAAAGACTTGTGCGCGTTTGCCGCGCGGGTGGGAAGAAAATCTTATCAGCTGGTGCCTGATAATCGGATTTTTCAACGGGAGGCAGGTCGTTGGGTGGTCCTGAAATCACATACTTCGTAGGAATTCTTAGGAGTTCCATGATTCTATCAATTATTTGGATCACTTGAACACTCTAACACAGCGTTAGCCGGAAATCCCAAGGGAGTAATGGCATGGGCATAGAATTCGATTACAATCTAAACCTCCCCTCCCACTTAGTTAAACGGTGCCCTTACAATCGGAACACTTGATGGTGCAAATGTTGAGATGTCAGAGGAATGTGGTATTGAAAACATGTTCATCTTCGGCATGAGAGTTGCTGATGTGGAAAAGTTGTGGAGAGACGGATATGATACTCGCAAGTAAGTACCTGAGATATGTTTTTGTTGAGTTGTTATGTCAGTGTCTGGCGGCGCCGACCCGATCTGAGCAGTGAGCACACGTTATGCCCTACATTTCTAAACAAAATGAGTATAAATGTCCTCGATGTATCAATTTCCCCCCAACCTCACCATATCTGAATCCCAAACCTCACCATGTCTCCCCCTAACCTCACCATATCTCCCCCCTAACCTCACCATATCTCACTCCAAACCTCACCATATCTCACCCCTAACCTCACCATATCTCACTCCTAACCTCACCATATCTCACCCCTAACCTCACCATATCTCACCCCTAACCTCACCATATCTCACCCCTAACCTCACCATATCTCACTCCAAACCTCACCATATCTCACCCCTAACCTCACTATATCTCACCCCCATATCTCACCCCTAACCTCACCATATCTCACCCCTAACCTCACCATATCTCACCCCTAACCTCACCATATCTCACCCCCTAACCTCACCATATCTCACCCCCTAACCTCACCATATCTCACCCCTAACCTCACCATATCTCACCCCTAACCTCACCATATCTCACCCCTAACCTCACCATTATATCTCACCCCCAACCTCACCATATCTCACCCCAAACCTCATCATATCTCACACCAAACCTCATCATATCTCACCCCTAACCTCACCATATCTCACCCCTAACCTCACCATATCTCACCCTAAACCTCACCATATCACCACCCCTAACCTCACCATATCTCACCCCTAACCTCACCATATCTCACCCCAAACCTCACCATATCTCACCCCAAACCTCACCATTATATCTCAACCCTAACCTCACCAAACCTCACCATATCTCACCCCCCCAGATTCCTAGCTAACCTCACCATACCCCCCCCAGATTCCTAGCTAACCTCACCATATCCCCCCCCCCAAACCTCACCATTATATTAATATCTCAACCCCCCTCCCCAGATTCCTAGCTAACCTTCCTGAACTACAACTTGCTTTCAACCAAATTAAAACTGGATTCTTCAACTCCTCTGAGCCTCACAAGTTTGAGGGTTTCGTGGATGGTCTCATTAGTAATGACAGGTAATTAATTAATTAATTATTTGATTAATTGATTAGTAATGACAGGTACAGATAGACACAGCTATAACATTTACTCAGCACTGGTACTGGTAGTTGTTACTAAATCTAACCCGAACCGTAACTTTAGTAACTGACTCCTCCAGTCCAGTTTTGACTTTTATTAGCACTTCAAACCATCCCTCTCTCCT
Source organism: Hormiphora californensis (assembly GCA_020137815.1). NCBI lineage: Eukaryota > Metazoa > Ctenophora > Tentaculata > Cydippida > Pleurobrachiidae > Hormiphora > Hormiphora californensis. Next base: position 5,275,225 of record CM035361.1, on the reverse strand, counting down.
ATCCTCTCCTCACAGGTTTTGTGTTATTGCTGATTTCGCTGCCTACGTCACTGAGCAGGAGAAAGTGAGCGAGCTTTACATGGACTTGGGTTCAATGGACTGAGAAATGTCTACTGAACATTGCTGGCAGCGGGAAGTTTACCAGTGATAGGACCATCACGTGAGTATTGATTGTTTTGGTTTTACTAATAATGAGACAGAACTAAAACGTTTTGTTCTTTCTCATCCCAAGTTACAAGAACAAATGAAGCAGTAGAGGACAGAGGTTTTATTATGCCCTTCGTTCCCGAATTCTATTTATCAATCTTTCAACCACTATTTTCCTTATTAAATAATTTTCCAACCCCCTTCTTAACTCCCCAGGCAATACGCTGAGGAAATCTGGAAAGTTAAATCTGTGGAAGTCGACCTGGCCCCTGTCCCAGAGACCAAGGAATAAATGTAAAATTGGAGAAGACAAAAAAGTCGGGCTGTGCCTAGTTGTGTAATATTATTTTTTTGATCCCATTATGTAACACATTTGAACAACTTAGTTTTTACGAGTTGAAAGTTTATTAGTTTGTTTTTCTTGAAAATGACAATTGTACGTTTTTTTGTAAGTGTCTAGAACCATTTTATTTTCTTTCAAAAACACAATGTGTAAAGTTCATTTTACCAATTTTCAAAGTATATTGGCCTTTTTAGTTGTAATATACAGAATGAGAATTCATCAACAAAAGTTATACCATTTTGAAGTAGGGCTTTTACTGGGCTCATGCTTCACTGTTTACGACTCTTATACGGCCTAGGCGTAGAGCTACCTGCGAGACTGCAATGGGCCCACCACTGAATGGTATGACTTTCAGTTGCAATTTCAAAATAATGCAATGAACTAGTCCAGTCATGATTTACAACCCTACCCTGGTTTGTTGAGTTCCCCCTTACTCAACAAACCCTGGTAGTACTCAGCGGCCCATTATCATAAAATGGACCTGTCAGATGGCACCTCATATCTGAAATCACACTACTCACCATGAGTCATGAACCCAGACCCATGTGCTACTCAGGGAGACACGCCCCCTCCTGCAGCTAAACTCTCCGAACACTCTCCGCTGACAAGCGGCACACAGGTTACCAAGATGTGCGCGTCTCTTCTCTGCGCACTGAGTTGTGCAGTGCTTCACCGATGTGCTTTGTTTGGAACGTCTGTCACGGCGTCTCACACCCTTGGAGCGTGTAGGGCTCCAGAATACGGCCACACTCTAGTTTTGGAAATTCTGTCGCTGTTCGAGACAACTACCTTGAGTCGTTAACTTCTTAAGAAGTGGTACCGCCAATATACCCGTTAGGAAACAGAAAAACAGCAAAATTTAAATTATTAATTTGTAAACAAAATAAATTAAAAAACAACAAGACAGCACGTTACAACAGATTCATAAAGAAATTAAAGAAAGGAGTGTTTTTTACGACCGCACCCACATAACCGGACGTATGATAAACGAGACTACAAGAGAGAAAAGTCACTGAAAAGATAAGAGGGTAATCGAGGGAGGGGAGAAGTTCAACATTCGATTTATCCGCTTCCGTTACTGCCACTTCCACTTCAGAGCCTGATTTGAGATCTGAAAAAAGGGGGGAAGTTTTAATAAAATGTAAATAAAGTTTTATTACCAAGAACCAGTTTTTTCATTCTCTCTTTCACCCTATTTCACCCTAAATCGAATTGATCAGAAGCTTACCGGTGATATTTGCAATGTAGGAATGAAGGTCTGTAATATTCCGATAGGTATGGGGTATCTTCTTTACTACTTTTGATTCGTGGAATAGAAGGACGGTGGGGGTTCCAACGGCACCGTACTGTACACACGAACTGGGGGAGGGTCAGGGAAGTGGTTATAGGGTGGTTGGGAAGTGGTTATAGGGGTTAAAGGGATAGAGAGGGAGGGAGGAATAGAAGGACGGTGGGAGTTCCAACGGCACCGTACTGTACACACGAACTGGGGGGGGGGGGAGGGGTTATAGAGAGGGTCAGGGAGGAAGACGCGAACTGGGGGGTTCCAAGTTGGAGGAGTGGTTATAGAGTGGTTATAGAGTGGTTATAGGGATTAGAGAGGGTGTGAGAGATTCAGATCATGTTACTATACAGTCAGTGCCTGACAAGGTTATAGGGTCAGGGAGGGAGGGAGACACGAACTGGGGGTAAGAGTATTGGTTATAGAGATTAGAGGAAGGGAGGGAGAGGAAGTCACGAACTGGAGCCGGGGTAGGGAGGGTTTTAGAAGATGGGGACAAAAGTTTGGAAGAAGTGGGTAGGGTTCCACGGCCCCTACGAAAAAAGGGCCGGGGAGGGCCTAAGGGTTTAGGGGGGGGAGGTTTTTTTTTTTTGGGGGGGGGGAAAATGGGATTCCCCCCAACCGAGGGCCAAAAGGGGGGGGGGGGATTTAGGGGGGGCCAAAAACCCCCCCTTTTTAATTTAATTTTAAAGGGGTTAAGGGGTTTTAAGGGGAAAAAGGGGGGGAAGGGGGGTCTTTTTCCTTACCCCTTGAAATTTTTAAAAGGGGGGGGGGGGGGGGCCAAACGGGGGGAGGGTAGGGTGGTTGGGGGGGGGAAGGGGGGAAAGGGGGGGGGGGTAGGGAGGGGGAAAATTTGGGATTTTAAAAAATTTTGGGTTTAAAAAGGAAGGGGGTTTAAAGGGGAATTTTTTGGGGGGGTTTAAGTTTTTTTTTTGGGTTTGGGAAACCCAACTTTCCAAAAGGGCCGGGGGGGGGGGGAGGGGGAAAGGGTAAAAAAGGAAAAGGGGGAAGGGGAAGGAGGGGGGGAAAAGGAGGGGGGGGGGGAAAGGGGGGAAAAGGAAAAAAAATTTTTTGGGGGGAAAAAGGGGGAAAAGAAGGGAAAATAAAAGGGGAAAAAGGGGTAAAAGGGGGGGGGAAATAAGATAAAAAAAGAAGGGGAGGGAGGGGGGAAAGAGGGGGGAAAAGAAGAGGAGGGAGAGGGGAAGGGAAGGAAAAGAGGAAGAAGGGAAAAAAGGGAAAAAGAGCAAAAAAGGGGGGGGGGAGATAAAAGAAAAGAAGGGGGGGGGAAAAAATAAAAAAAAAAAAAGGGGGGGGGGGTTGGGGGGAGGGGGTGGAGGGGGGGGGGGTTTTTTAAAATTTTTTTTTTTGGGGGGGGGAAAAAAAAAGGGGGGGGGGGAGGAGGGGAAAAGGGGGGCGGGAGGGGGGGAAAAAGGGGGGAAAAGGGGAAGGGGGGAAAAAGAGGGGGGGGGGGGAAAGGGGGGAAAAGGGGGGGAAAAAAAGGGGGGGGGGGGGGGGGTTTTTTTAAAAAAAAAAAAAAAAAAAAAAAAAAAAAAAAAAAAAAAGGGGGGGGGGGGGGGGGGGGGGGGGGGGGGGGGGAAAAAAAAAGGGGGGGGGAAAAAAAAAAAAAAAAACCCCCCCAAAAAAAGGGGGGGGGGGGAAAAAAAAAAAGGGAAAAAATAAAAAAAAAAAACATTTGGTTTATTTTTTGGGGAAATTAAATTTTTCCCCCCCCCCAAAAAAAATGGTATTAGATATATTGTGTATCTCACGCTGCTCTGTTCGGAATTTTGCAGCAAGCAAGATACTGTAAAACATTTCCTTAGTCCCGTCCCGTACGTATGGGACTAAGGAAATGTTTTACAGTACTGCCAATCGGCGTTTCGTTGTCCTAACCACCCTGCTCCCCCACATCGGCCCACTAATCACCACTAACCTGCACCCCTAATAACCCAGCCCAGTACCCACTATTCACTAACCACCCTGACACCTCACTAACCACTCTGTATTATGCCAGTATCTCCTCCCTCTCCCAACAACCCCAACAACCACTCCTAACCACCCTGACACCTCACTAACCACCCAGTCCCCACTAACCACTCCTAACCACTCAGTCCCCACTAACCACTCTGTATTACGCCGGTATCTCTTCCTTCCTCTCCTCCACCATTATTACTGCTTTGTTTACACCGGTACACTTTATCAGGGGTATCGGCCGACTTTCGAACTACAAAGTGTCCGTCTTTCTCTGTCTGTGTAGGGAAATAATTGCTAAGTTTCGAAAAGATTTAGGTCAGCAGGTACACAAACACGCTTTGACTCAATTATTAATCGTTTTTAGCAAAATAGTAAACTTGTGGAGTTACCTCTTGGAAAACTAAGGCGAGTGTTCGGTGGATAGGATGGACAAGGTATTTCAACATTACCGCTTTGAGCCCAAATACCTTTCTGGTGGAGGGTCGTTCTTTTCCCTCAGTCTGAGAGAATTAGATTTATTAGTGTGGCCTGGGTGGCCTAATAGGACAGATTTGAAGATTTATTAGTGTGAGTCTAGGGTGGCCTAATAGGAGAGATTAGACAAAGCAGGATGGCCAGTTTGAAGACTAAAACAACTCACCGAGCCCTGATCTCCTGAAGTTGAGTGATTCCCTTGTAATGTACACGTTTGAAACGATTCTAGAACATCCCAGAAATCTAAAACCGGGCTTGTTCTAGGGACTTCTTCTTCTTCTTCTTCTTCTTCTTCCACTGCATCTTGTACCGTATCTTGTACATCTACTTCTGGTGTTTCCTCTTTGGACAGCTCACTCTCCCCTTCTGTCTGACCCTCGTCAGTCTCCCCTTCTGTCTGATCCTCCTCAACTAATAGCGCATTGTTCTGTTCTGTCTGACCCTCTTCTAGGTGACTGTTACTTTCTTGTGTCTCCAACTGCCCTTCACTGGCTTGTGTCTCGGGTGATGGTGTGTTTTCTGATGGGCTAACAGCGAGAATTAGGGAACATAACAGGAACCATTTTATCATGGCTGAAAATATAATGACGTCATTAGACATTATCATGGCTATAAATAGAAAGTGAGGGATGTATTACGTCATAGAGAGGTGTGTATGACGTCATAATTTACAGGATCAACACACCTTCTTATTGGATAGGTTGGTGTTAGTCAGGGCATATGATGCCAAAATAAATTAAAAATGGGCATAATTGTTATCAAGCTAATTTCACTTCTAGTAGGCTCTATTAGGTCCCTAGAAACACCAAAAAAATTGGCCGCGGTTTTATCAATGAAGAAGTTGGGTTTTTGGGCCACGCCCTTTTACCTATGTTTTTAGCCTTCTGACGAAACCCAAAACGGGGCTTAGGAAAGGAGAAGAGGGAAAACCGAGGGCACTAAAATGTGTAGCGTCCTCGCATTAGTGGGGGTAGGTGCAGAAATTAAGTCTCTATCTCATCTGGTTAATTAGATAATTGGATAATTAGATATGCGCATAACCGTATTTTGGCTAAATGGCTATAGCCACTTAGGAATGGGTTAGAGACTTTTCACTGGTGCCATTTTGTAGGCAATAGCCAAGTTATGGGGGTCGACGTCGAACTTTTAAGCTCTATCTCCAACCGTTTGGCCGCTATTTGGCTTTAAAGATGCTCAAAATGAGCAAAAAACGGTAAAAAGCCCGATTTTGAGCATCTTTAATGCCAAATAGCGGTCAAACGGTTGGAGATAGAGCTTAAAAGTTCGACGTCGACCCCCATAACTTGGCTATTGCCTACAAAATGGCACCAGTGAAAAGTCTCTAACCCATTCCTAAGTGGCTATAGCCATTTAGCCAAAATACGGTTATGCGCATATCTAATTATCTAATTATCTAATTAACCAGATGAGATAGAGACTTAATTTCCGCACCTACCCCCACTAATGCGAGAACGCTACACATTTTAGTGTCCTTAGATTTGTCTCTACTCCTTTCCTAAGCCCCGTTTTGGGTTTCGTCAGAAGGCTAAAAACATAGGTAAAAGGGCGTGGCCCAAAAACCCAACTTCTTCATTGATAAAACCGCGGCCAATTTTTTTGGTGTTTCTAGGGACCTAATAGAGCCTACTAGAAGTGAAATTAGCTTGATAACAATTATGCCCATATTTTGTCATCATATGCCCTGACTATGTATATAGTAGCAGATAGGAGATAGTTCAAGTATAAAAACAACTGTTCTTTTTGGATAATTAATTATATATAACGAATATTATATTATATATAGGATCACAATATAGCCCGAAGGTTAATTGTAGTGAAATATAATACACACAAAATGATCTTTAACACATGATGTATGCAAGAAAACACAATTATATATCTTGAGAAAATATATATCTCAAAAAAGTCCATTCGGAACAAAAATTGTCAAGCCAATTGGAATGTTTTCATCATCACTCAATAAACTGAGAGTCAAACTTGTGGCTATGTATCAGGAACCGACCGAACCAAGTAAACAACCAATCAGAACTCGTTATTTAGGTCACGTGACTGATTATCAGCCAATCAACTTGGTTTGTGACACAAAAAAGAAACCAAAATAAACAACTTATTATTTGAGCTTGGAACGCAGTTATAAATAGTGTTAATCAACTGTCAACCAAGCACAAATCACATTTATATCACAAATTAGAGTTTTAGTCTTCATTCTGAAGTTTGGGGCGAGGCTTCGACAGGTTCACTAGGCGAGAGGTGCGAGTCCTCTACAGGTTCACTAGGCGAGAGGTGCGAGGCTTCGACAGGTTCAGCTGGCGAGAGGTGCGAGGCCTCTAAATGTTCATTTGGCAAGGCTTCTACAGGTTCAGGTGGCGAGGCCTCTGCAGGTTCACTTGGCGAGAGGGGCGAGGCTTCTATAACAGAGTACCCATTGGATGTACCAGGTCGAGTTGTTTCAGGAATATCCAATGGTTTTCCATCCTGCAAAGAAATGATGTCACAGGCAATAGAAAGCTTGTAATAAGCTGCACAATGATGAATATGGATCAGGTAATAATATTGGGTACAATTTCCCTTCTAACTAAACGTAGCGTGCCGGATATCGTGAGAGAGGACAGCGCAGGAGGGAGATAAATGAGGGGATATCATACCCAAGTTATAATACAACTCATAGGAATCAGTACCTGTGTTTCACCGTTTTCCCCATTCTCCTGCCCATTCTGATGGTGGTGGTACCCATTTTCTACCTCCTGATCGTCCACCTCCTCCTCTTCAAGTTCGAACTCTTCTTCGTGATACGCCATCTCGTGAGCGTACCTAAATGAAAATGTGTGATTTGAAATGTCCAACTCGAATATATTCACCTCAAATATTCTGTACGAGGGGAATTATATGTATAACCTTACAGTTCCCCTCTCACGTTGCGTTCATAAAGAATCCCTTATCATTAGCCCATTCTCAACTCGGATCTCTTTTTTTATATTCCTCTCAAACAGTCCCAACCAGGAACCGACCGAATTAAGTAAACAGCCAATCAGAACTCATTTTTTAGGTCACGTGACTGGTTATCAGCCAATCAGGGACCAGTATTTCCTGATTCGGTCGGTTCCTGGTCCCAACTTACCGTTTATCGACTGTCCAGAAGTGCTGCCCGCAGAACTGACACCGGTACTCTTTACAGTAGGGCGTGTGTTGCCACAGTTCGGTTTCCGTAGCAAACACCATCGGGCAGGTACTGGTGAGAAAATTAATTAATTAATTAAATTATAATTTAATTATGTAATTAATTAGCTATTTAATAAACAAATTAATTAACCAAATACTAAATAGCTTAGCAGGTATAAAAAGGGTTTTATTAGCAATCTAGCAATGTCTTATATGGTTTTTAGGGGCATGTCATCCCATACCTGCATAGAATAGTTGGCCGGAGAAGCTTCCTGTTGCGATGTTTCCGTGATACTAGTGCTTGTTCCGATCGGAGGTGAATCCGTGATATATGATGCTTCATTAGCGGACGATCATCTGTTCTGAACGTACACTGTCCGTAGGAACACCTGGAGTTGCATATTTGGTTAGAGAGAAGTTAAAATACAAAAACTGAAATGTCGTGTCGAGACTTGTGTCAGGCCCAACTAAAATGTCTAATGTAGGTTTTCCAGCAATCTCACTTATAACATCAATTTTAAAATATCTGAAACACCAATATTTACTTGTAGATGGGATTGTATCGGTAATCTGCATCGTGCCTCAACAAGTGGTCACTCAACTGTGCTGGATTGTCAAAATGTGAGCCACAGATATTACACTTTACTATCTCGATACCACCTGACAGAGGGATCAATTTGTGTAAAGAATCCTCCAACACTTTCTTTTGACGAACTCTACTGAGATTCGCTAGATTAATAATGGTGATAGTGACCCGTAGTGATTAATGTACTTGCGGAACAACTTATATAAGCGGATTTGCCTACCTCCACCACTAAGCCTTCGTTTTTTAACCCCTCCTCCCAATTCTCGGTGAGATGTCGAATCATCGTCAGGTAACGCTGATAAAGAGTTGTGTTAGTGCACCAGATACTTGTTCGAGAGACCCTCTCTCACTTGCACCCCGCGACAAGGGTGAATGAGGGTTAGAATCAGATACTAGGACTCAATAATAATTAATATTCTAGTATCCTAGTATCTGGTAATGTACATATATGTATGTGGATGACAATATATATGTTTTATAGCAGTCTTTTGATTGATAATACATATACCTGTCTTCCAGATGTTGTCTGAATGGTGGACACCTGAAGAGTTCAACTGTTCATGAGTCATCCCTTAGAGCTTTGAAGAAAACAGAAATTTAGTTTAGGAGAGGTCAAATCTTAAATTGTTTCACTCTCTAAAGGAGGACTAAAATAATTTAACTGATTGTCAATTCTTTAAAACGAGATATAAAATATTTAACAAGAACAAACCGATTTTCAAAAAAGAAATCACCACTGTAATATAAACCAGGAACCGACCGAAACAAGTAAACAACCAATCAGAACTCGTTATTTATGTCACGTGACTGACTATCAGCCAATCAGGGGACAGGGACCAGTATTTCCTGATTCGGTCGGTTCCTAATATATAAGCCATCTTAAAAATGGTGTAAAAGCTGCAGAGAGACAATGTTTTAAATGTACATACCACATAATTCACCCCATCATTTTCAATAATTCCCCCTCTTTTCTCGCTCACACACTAAGACTGCATGTAAGACACACTAACATTGCATGTAAGACACACTAACATTGCATTACACATGTATGTTAGTTAACATATTCTGATACTCAGTCCAACTAAAATACTCCAATTATTGTCAATTCACTTTCACCAATCATTGTTCACTCTTCTTTTTCACCACCTGAAATGAAAGACGTTTTTAGGAAAACAGAAATAAGGTCAAATAGATACAGTTGAAAGCTCAATATAAAACCCACAAAAAACACAGGGGTGAGGGGCCATTATATAAGAGCACACAAAATGGGACACCATGCACGATCTACAACTATTTCATCGTTTTCCCCCTCTCACAAGAAACACTTTTAACTAACACCCCACAAAGCAGTACACCACGCAAGTCACAACCCCGGAACTTAACGGCAAACACCCTAGGATAAAACTACATGAAAGTGATAGTGGACCGGATCAGAATTGAAAAAGTTTGTTGTATGTAGTAGAGATTACCCTTCTGAGCATTTTGCGTTTTTGCCGCTCAAAATCGACCCACCCATCACTGAGATATTTTTGTTATGTTGGGAGAATTCCTGCTGGATCAGTATTTATCAAACAGGATAGAAACAATCCTTGTGTTTTACTAACACATTCTTTAAATTTTTAATATGCTGGCTTGCATTACCCTGCTTCTTTTCATGGACATGTCAACCTCACTGCTTATATTCAGAATGTGTTAGTAAAACACCACGATTGTTTCTATTCTGTTTTATACATACTGATTAAACAGGAGTTCTCCCAACATAACAAAAATATCTCAGTGATGGGTGGGTCGATTTTGAGCGGCAAAAACGCAAAATGCTCATAAAGCTAATCTCTACTACCTACAACAAACTTGTCCAATTCTGATTCGGTCCACTCTCACTTGAACTACCAGTGATAGGTTGTTGTAGCATTATATTCGAGGTGGGGGAGGAATATTGTCAATGAAGGACGGTTCACCACTAATTACTAGGATAAGGGGGGTGTTTTAGGACAGCGAAATTAGGAGTGTTAATCGAATAGTTCATACGTCATACTAGCAATTACATAAATTTATTGAGTCGCCGGGAGTCGCAAGTCCCAGAAGCACAGTTATTTCTAACACATCTAGAGAACTATTTTACCGGTAGGGTCGATGACGCTAACTTCAGGTAGTACTGCAGCAGGCGGGGAAGTATGTAGTATAACAGTAGGTGGGGCAGCAGGTAGTATAACAGAAGGTGGGGCAGCAGGTGGGGCAGCAGGTAGTACTGCAGCAGGTGGGGCAGCAGGTGGGGCAGCAGGTGGGGTAGCAGGTGGGGCAGCAGGTGGGGCAGCAGGTGGGGAAGTAGGTAGTATAACAGTAGGTGGGGCAGCAGGTGGGGCAGCAGGTAGTACTGCAGCAGGTGGGGCAGCAGGTGGGGAAGTAGGTAGTATACCAGTAGGTGGGGCAGCAGGTAGTATAACAGAAGGTGGGGCAGCAGGTGGGGCAGCAGGTAGTATAACAGTAGGTGGTGTAGCAGGTGGGGCAGCAGGTGGGGCAGCAGGTAATACTGCAGCAGGTGGGACAGCAGGTGGGGCAGCAGGTAGTACTGCAGCAGGTGGGGAAGCAGGTAGTATAACAGTAGGTGGGGCAGCAGGTGGGGAAGCAGGTAGTATAACAGTAGGTGGTGTAGCAGGTGGGGCAGCAGGTGGGGCAGTAGGTGGGGCAGTAGGTGGTTCAATGATCTCACTAACAATAGCAGGTTCAACTATAACAGCATTGCTTCCTGTGATAAGGGTTTAAGGAAAAGAGATGTGGGTTTTAAATGAAAGCATTTTTAATGAACCGCACAGTAAGCAGCAGCAGCAGCATTTAAAATGTGGTTAAAATGTGGTTAAAATGTGGTTACAATGTCTGCTTCTACTAGTTACAACCTTACCTTTTGACTTAGGAACAGGCTCAGGGGCCTTTCTCATAAACATAAGGTTACTTCCCCGTTTCATACAACCTGTCTTCCACAGCGCTGAGAGAGAAGGTAGATGTAGTAAATGTTGAACAATTAAAATGATAAAATGATGTAAAATGTTATGACTTTCTTGTGTGTGGTCTGAGGTCTCCCGTGAAAATTGAAGTTGGTCGTTATACATAATCACGACGAAGTGGAAGTTAATAACCATTCAATTCACTGGTTACATGGCACAACAATTGAGACAACACCAACCCCATAATAATTGTAAGTATGGTGTAGTTAAGTTCGATTTGTCTCGTAAATCTCAATTTAGTTGTCTAGAGCTCAGTATTTTGTAATTTGAGTAGGAAATACTGGTATGACAAATTATGTGCACTGAATATGTGGTGTAGGATATATTCAATTTCCTGACATTTTAATCTCTCTGGGAAGCCCATTCCTTCAACTCAGATATTTAAGGAAGTTCTACCTGATCCCGATTTTTTAAATCATTTTGCTCGGTAAATGAGGCCCGACTGTTATACACGATCTAATCAATCTCCCAATAAACTGACAGTGCTCCTAAAAAGTGCTCCTAAACAGTGCTCCTAAAAAGTAAAAAGTGCTCCTAAAAAAGTGCTCCTAAAAAAGTGCTCCTAAAAAGTGCTCCTAAAAAGTGCTCCTAAAAAGTGCTCCTAAAAAGTGCTCCTAAAAAAGTGCTCCTAAACAGGGTAGTATGACATACTGCCTACGGAACGTTTGAGGACACATTACGGACACATTGAGGACACATTGTGGACAGGTTGTGGACAGGTTGAGGACACATTGTGGACAGGTTGTGGACAGGTTGAGGACAGGTTGAGGACACATTGTGGACAGGTTGTGGACAGGTTGTGGACAGGTTGAGAACAGGTTGAGGACACATTGTGGACAGGTTGTGGACAGGTTGTGGACAGGTTGAGGACAGGTTGAGGACACATTGAGGACACATTGAGGACACATTGAGTAACGATTGCACATCCTGTTCTCAACCTGTCCACAACCTGTCCTCAATGTGTCCTCAATGTGTCCGTAATGTGTCCTCAAACGTTCCGTAGGCAGTATGTCATACTACCCCTAAACAGTGCTCCTAAAAAGTGCTCCTAAAAAAGTGCTCCTAAAAAGTGCTCCTAAACAGTGCTCCTATTAATAACAGTCTACATGGTATACTTACAGCTGAGACAACTGAGCATGCCAGAACTTGTTTCTTGCATTTCGGGAAGCTCTGAGACGGCCATTCCACAATTGTTCACTGTCATTATTGTTGTAGTCAACTAGATAATGGGGGATAATTAGGAGATAATGGGGGATAATTAGGAGATAATCAGGGGAGATTAGGAATAATTAGGGACGATTAGGAATAATTAGGGACGATTAGGAATAATTAGGGACGATTAGGAATAATTTGGAAAGATGGTATCATTAGCCCTAACCCAAAAGTCTGAGAGTGGACTTGGAGTCCAAATTTTTAGGAGAAATATGACTTGTAAACCTACCATGGCCCTTGTCAGCGCCTCACGTTGTAAACGTATCATGGCCCTTGTCAGCACTTACTGCTCAGAGCTCTCTTTCTCTGTCTCTCTCTCTCTGTCTCTCTCTCTCTCTGTCTCTCTCTCTCTCTCTCTCTCTCTCTCTCTCTCTCTCTCTCTCTCTCTCTCTCTCTCTCTTTCCCTCGTTTTTAGTTCGACTTTTTCCCTATTCTAACTCACGAATTCGACTTGGAGTATGGGATCATTAGGAAGTAAAAATTAGAAGAGATAAAATTAATGGGAAGGGGTTAGGGGAGATATAGATTAATATGAATGGAGATCTAAGTAAGAAAATCAAAGGGATTGAATGAGTTAGCAAGAAAAGGGATAACTTGACATATTCATTCATTGGTTTGACGTCATCATATCGAGAACCCTCGCTTCAAGCAAGAGAGAGATAGATAGATAGATAGAGAGAGAGAGAGAGAGAGAGAGAGAGAGAGAGAGAGTGTGTGAAAGAGAGAGGGAGAGAGAGAGTGTGCGTGTGTGAGAGAGAGAGAGGGAGAGAGAGAGAGAGAGAGAGCTAGAGAGAGAGAGAGAGAGAGAGAGAGCTGAGAGAGCGAGAGAGAGAGCTGAGAGAGAGAGAGGAGAGAGAGAGAGAGAGAGAGAGAGAGAGAGAGAGAGAGAGAGAGAGAGAGAGGGAGAGAGAGAGAGACAGTAATTCACCTGTAGTGGATATGATAGGAAACTATGGAGACTTGATATGGGTAGGGCATGTTTAGTATCAAATGGCAGCCCCAACCGTTTGTTCAGATCATATTTCTCATAAACCTCTCCTACCAAAACCTCCATAGCTCGACCAGATACCTCACAAATAAGATGAGGTATAATGCCAGCATAGAATCCCAGGACACCTTGGTCACTGAAACAAAAATAAAGTGTTATATAGTCGGACCCCCATTTACCGGAACCCCGATTTACCGGGCAAACCCCATTCCCCTGAGCATCCCGGTAAATCGGGGTTCGACTATTATACCTCAATAAAAGTGAGGTTTAGGGTAGTATATATAGTGTTCCTAGTATAAAGTCTTCAATTATGAGCTGTAATAACAATGTTTTGATTTGTTAACTATTTATCCAGAACTACATAGAAAACAGACAAGTACCAAAATTAACCCTCTCGCAGTGTGAGATACACATTGTGTGACGTGTGTATCACACAACCCACCTGAGGATAGACCCAACAGCCCCGATAGCCGAGCTATACCGGTCCTCTGAACCGATTATTGCCACTATCATCCTATTGGTAATGACCAGGAAGGGGTGTGAAGCGAGGACTGCAGCTGCTGTAGCTGCACATTGTCTGCCCACCTAGGAATAATGGTAGGTGATAGAAAGGGGGGGGGTAGGTGATAGAAAGAGGGGGAGTTAGGTGATAGAAAGAGGGGGCGGGGGTAGATGATAGAAAGAGGGGGTGGTAAGTGATAGAAAGAGGGGGAGTTAGGTGATAGAAAGAGGGGGAGGTAGGTGATAGAAAGAGGGGGAGGTAGGTGATAGAAAGAGGGGGAGGTAGGTGATAGAAAGATGGGGGGGTAGGTGATAGAAAGAGGGGGAGGTAGGTGATAGAAAGAGGGAGAGGTAGGTGATAGAAAGAGGGGAAGGTAGGTGATAGAAAGAGGGGGAGGTAGGTGATAGAAAGAGGGGGAGGTAGGTGATAGAAAGAGGGGGAGGTAGGTGATAGAAAGAGAGGGAGGTAGGTGATAGAAAGAGGGGGCGGGGGTAGATGATAGAAAGAGGGGGTGGTAAGTGATAGAAAGAGGGGGAGTTAGGTGATAGAAAGAGGGGGAGTTAGGTGATAGAAAGAGGGGGAGGTAGGTGATAGAAAGAGGGGAGGGGGAGGTAGGTGATAGAAAGAGGGGGAGGTAGGTGATAGAAGAGGGGGTAGGTGATAGCAAGAGGGGGGTAGGTGATAGAAAGAGGGGGAGGTAGGTGATAGAAAAAGGGGAAGGTAGGTGATAGAAAGAGGGGGAGGTAGGTGATAGAAAGGGGGAGGTAGGTGATAGAAAGAGGGGGAGGTAGGTGATAGAAAGAGGGGGAGGTAGGTGATAGAAAGGGGGAGGTAGGTGATAGAAAGAGGGGGAGGTAGGTGATAGAAAGAGGGGGAGGTAGGTGATAGAAAGAGGGGGAGGTAGGTGATAGAAAGAGGGGGAGGTAGGTGATAGAAAGAGAGGGAGGTAGGTGATAGAAAGAGGGGGAGGTAGGTGATAGCAAGAGGGGGGTAGGTGATAGAAAGAGGGGGAGGTAGGTGATAGAAAGAGGGGAAGGTAGGTGATAGAAAGAGGGGGAGGTAGGTGATAGAAAGGGGGAGGTAGGTGATAGAAAGAGGGGGAGGTAGGTGATAGAAAGAGGGGGAGGTAGGTGATAGAAAGAGGGGGAGGTAGGTGATAGAAAGAGAGGGAGGTAGGTGATAGAAAGAGGGGGATGTAGGTGATGGAAAGATGGGGAGGTAGGTGATAGCAACTTGAATACACAATTAGGTATAATAGTACCAAAAATATAATAGACCTATCTCGCACATTGGTTACGAAGTCACCCCATTTATTGCATACAATAATAACCGAGGGGTAATTTCATTACCTACCTCGCACAGTACTTGTTCCGGGGGACATTTAGTTTCTGATTTAGGGATCATTCCCAGCACCTCGTTACGGACGGTGTTACTGACGATTGTTCCACCTAGTCTCGGTACGAGGCCTCGGTATAGGACTAGATACGTTCCTTCCCTGTTTTTCTGAGAAGGGGAGAGGGTTGAAATTTGGGAAGAGAGGGAAGCCAGAAATATGATCATTTTGGTCATCATGGTCATCATTGTAACAATGTTTTGTTGCATCCTCTAAAGCACTGTATCGAATTTTAGAATTTAAGTTAACCTGGTTAACAACTTACCAAGTACTTCATATATTTGAAGATGTTTGGGTAGTAGAATCCACCAGAGAAAAACATTAAAGTGGGACCATTGTAGACAGGGGTGAGAGGTTCGTATCCAACCTGGCAAGAAAAGAATATTAGTTGGGTCAGTAAAATTACTAAGGGGAATTGTTGGGAAGAGTTTGGTAGAAAAAGTAAATATAATTAGCTGTCAAGTAGTAAGTGCTAGTTGGCTAGATTTAACAAGTTGTTTTTTTTAAAGAAAACAACAAGTAATTAATCAATTAAGGCCAGAGGGGGGGGGTCGACCTATTTTTGACCCTTATTTTGGGCCACTTTTGGGGTTACCATCATGTGATAGCGCTTGGCATACCGGACCAGATGGATATGACAAAATTGATTTTGTGCGAACGGTCTGGGAGAAAAATGGGGTTAACTTTTGGCCTGAAATCAATGTAAACCCCATTATTTTAGGACTGGTAGGGGTTGGAACACCCAATCGAGTGTCAAACACTTTGTCTTATCAAGAGGGATCACTCTGCAAAGTTTTACACCATAAGTCCAACTGGTCTTTGAATTATTTGTGGTTAACAAAATATGGAAAAATCGACATTATGGCTCCCCTCTAAACCCCATTTTTACACATGGTTAACCACTTTCTGAGAAAACGGCTAGGATCTAGACCTTGTCGTTTGGCACACTTGTTCTACAGACCAAGGAGCATGAAACATATGTAGCGATTTTTGATTAAGGCCCTCATTCAAAAATTATGGGGGTTTACATGATATTTTTCTCGACCAAACATTTGTAAACCCCCATAATTTTTGAATGAGGGCCTTAATCAAAAATCGCTACATATGTTTCATGCTCCTTGGTCTGTAGAACAAGTGTGCCAAACGACAAGGTCTAGATCCTAGCCGTTTTCTCAGAAAGTGGTTAACCATGTGTAAAAATGGGGTTTAGAGGGGAGCCATAATGTCGATTTTTCCATATTTTGTTAACCCCAAATAATTCAAAGACCAGTTGGACTTATGGTATAAAACTTTGCAGAGTGATCCCTCTTGATAAGACAAAGTGTTTGACACTCGATTGGGTGTTCCAACCCCTACCAGTCCTAAAATAATGGGGTTTACATTGATTTCAGGCCAAAAGTTAACCCCATTTTTCCCCCAAACCGTTCACGCAAAATCAATTTTGTCATATCCATCTGGTCCGGTATGCCAAGCGCTATCACATGATGGTAACCCCAAAAATGTCCCAAAATAAGGGTCAAAAATCGGTCGACCCCCCCCCCTCTGGCCTTAACCAATTAATTAATTAATTATTACCTGAATAAGAACCTTAGCGACATTGACGGGTTGTAAGACTCCAGTATACAGACAGTTTATAGCAAGCTCGTGTTTCTTAGGAAATGATTCCATTTCTACAAGAATTGTAATTATTGGTTTGTTAGGTTTTGGGTAAGTTTATCGGTTTATCGGAACCATTTTAATCGTCGTAGACAAGGTGTAGTGAGAGGTTGTTAAAATAAAAACTCGGATGATTGTAAATACAAGAAGGAAGGAATTGAGATATGAGAGGTGTTAGATATACAACAAAAAACAAATGCACTACTATTAGAATCCAAGGAATTTCAAGTCCTGCAACTATTACTCAATAATAACTTAATGAAAGGCACAATGACAGAACTTTATTCATCATCATCATCCTCTTCCTCTTCTTCATCATCATCCGCAGCATCGTCATCTACAATTTTGTTTCGCTCAGCCCGGATAGCATCTGAAGAAATCTCGTTAGTGGAAGGTAGCGAAGAGATTTTGTTAATGTATGACATCAGAAAGATCAGTGAAATTGATTTTAAAATATGAACAAAGAGGATAACTCACCCCAGTCGATCTCAGCAAATCGAGGCTTGAAAATGTCAACCCAGTAAGCCTGTGCAAGATTAGGAATGTTACAAGAATTACAAGAATTACAAATGTTAAAAAGATCGTTAAAACGCAAGTTATGACCATCAAATATATATATATATATGTCTAGGACCAACCCAAATAGTAGTGACAGTAAAAACTGAGAGACCAAGAGCAAAGAATCGTTTCTGCTCAGGATAAGGAGGGGGATTTTCACCAAAATGGTTCCTGGGTGGTCCGTTATGGAATCTGAAGAAATTGGGCGGTAATAATTTATTGCAATTCATACAAAACAAAATTTTACTACTTTGTGCTAGTCGCAAAACTATATTTTTACCGTTTAGCCTGTTGCCGAAGCCCGGGAATGATTCGGGAAGCGAAGATACGGGCGGCCATTGGAGCTAATAAATAAATTTAAGAGTTATGTAGCAATCGGGGGAAGTCTTAATCGGTGTGAGAAAATATGAGGTATACTCCATTTTTTTTCAACTGTTCACCCCCCAAAGTCGTGCGCGGAATTGTTTTGCGCGTTTATCACATGTTAACGTGTAGCGCGCGCCACCCAAATTCTAATTTTTATTAAATTTCAGTTTTTGGGTGAACAGTTGAAAAAAAATGGACTTTATGTTAGCGACGTTAAATCTCCCAGGATGGCGTCCACCGCGACCCTCAACAAGTACTCCGTAGGTACAAAAAGCGCACAATAGACCAAGGAGGAGTCAAATCATACCAAAGAGATTCATAAATCAAGGGCAGACGTTCTAAATAGAGAAAAGTAGCTATATCTTTCTGTTTTTCTAACAAACAAGTAAAAATCGAAGCTCAGAAAAGAAAACGAAGGTCAAAAAAACTTTTATTTTATTTTTTCGATTCAGGCCAGTTAAGTGCGCGGCGCGAATACTTAATATATATATATATATATAAACGCGCAGTACTTTTATGCGATCATTTCATATTATTTCTGCGCGCTACATTCAACTCGTCTAAATCTACATTTATAAATAGTTAACAATAAAGTGCGTTTCAAACGACTTGACCTGAGATTCCTGGAAATTCAGGATTTCCCCTTTGTAAATACACGCGCGACGCGCCAAATTCCAAGAATTACGGGTCAAGTCGCTTGAAACGGACTTTACGTATATGTTCAGCTTGAGCTACAACTTGTAGTTCAAGTTTTTTTACAGTAGATATACAAGTAAATTTAGATAGACGCAACATCATGACGATTGACGACAACAGTTTTTTTTGGTTTTGAAATGCAAGGAAATAAAGGGAACATGAACAATCTTAAAGTAAAACTGATTTATTCAACATTCCAATCCAAATCCAATTCAGGGGTCACACTGTGACAAATACATTAAAGAATCAGAGCCCATTGTTATAACAGGCGAGGTGATATCTCCACCGATACAATTAGGTGAGAGACATGACGTGATTTAAACACAAAATCACCAAATAAAACATGATCTCAGCGAATAAAAACTCATTTTAAAGAGTAAACAATGTCCCAATCTCTCTCCGAGTTGTTCTAGTGTTCTACTGCCAGGCCATGGCGACCTCCACAAAGGCGTACACATCCTGTTGGTTAAATTCACACTTGTACGTTCCACTGTCCTCCGGTTGGGGGTCCTCGAACCACAGTCGGTAGGAACCTGCAGGTGGGAATTGTGTAATGAGTTGGGCATTTTGACGGTCGATCGCTGTCAGGCCAATGCTCTGACCTCAGTTCTCGCGCTGGGCAATTTCTGATTTGCCGCATACGGCGTCTAGACGGCGTCGCAACGCCGTCTAGACGGCGTCTAGACGATATACCGTCTGGACGGGTTTCGGTGAAATCAGCTAAAAACGGTACCGAAATTGCTTGAGACGGGTTATAGACGGTATCAGACGGTCTCTAGACGGGTTATAGACGGTATCAGACGGTGTTGCGACGGTATCAGACGGTCTCTAGACGGTGTCTAGACGGTACCGTCCCGGCGTCTGGACGGCGTCTGGACGGTGTCTAGACGGTATCCGTCCGAAGTTGAGACGGCACGTCTGAAAATTGTACCAGACGTTGAGACGGACTTTTAGAACTCCGTCTATATTTCAGACGGAGTTTTAAAAGTACGTCTCAACGCAGTCTAAAGGAAAATCGATGAAAGTACCGTCTAGACAACGTCTCAACTGAAACCGGTCAACATACCGTCTAAACAACGTCTAGACAACGTCTAAACAGAATCTCGCGATTCAGTTTCAAATACCGTCTAGACAACTTCTCCAGCAATTTCGATACGAATACCGTCTAAACAACGTCTAGACAACGTCTTAAGCGAATCCGATACAGATACCGTCTAAACAACGTCTCATAACCGACACTATCTATCACTGATAGTATCAGCCATAGACAGTATCTCACAGTTGTATTACAACGCGATAGCTGGATGTAAGAGTGAATGTGGAGATACCAAAACAGTTTGGTTGAATTTAAGAAGTTGGGTACGAAAATTACCGGGAGGATAACCCCTTTCCCGTCCCCGAGCATCGCGGTACGACTGTGCTGGTTAAACACATGTGTAATTTTCATTCAATAGGCACACATCTACCACTAATTCCAACTGGCATGGGTAATCCAGAATGGTCTTCGAAAACGGTCGAGTCTAGACATCATTATTTGAGACGTTGTCTAGACGTTGTTTAGACGGTATTCTTATCGAAATTGCTGGAGAAGTTGTCTAGACGGTATTTGAAACTGAATCGCGAGATTCTGTTTAGACGTTGTCTAGACGTTGTTTAGACGGTATGTTGACCGGTTTCAGTTGAGACGTTGTCTAGACGGTACTTTCATCGATTTTCCTTTAGACTGCGTTGAGACGTACTTTTAAAACTCCGTCTGAAATACAGACGGAGTTCTAAAAGTCCGTCTCAACGTCTGGTACAATTTTCAGACGTGCCGTCTCAACTTCGGACGGATACCGTCTAGACACCGTCCGGACGCCGTCCAGACGCCGGGACGGTACCGTCTAGACATCGTCTAGAGACCGTCTGATACCGTCGCAACACCGTCTGATACCGTCTATAACCCGTCTAGAGACCGTCTGATACCGTCTATAACCCGTCTCAAGCAATTTCGGTACCGTTTTTAGCTGATTTCACCGAAACCCGTCCAGACGGTATACCGTCTAGACGCCGTATGCGGCAAATCAGAAATTGCCCTCGCGCTGTCAGGCCAATGCTCTGACCACAGTTCTCGCGCTGTCAGGCCAATGCTCTGACAGGTCGAACGAAGGATTGTGTGGGGAGAGGGAAGTTTGGTTTTTACTAAAAAATCAGGACTCTACTACTCAAAAGAGTTCTTTTCATTTGGAGACCGGGAGACAGAATCCGACATTTGTTTTGAGATCATCACTACCTAATTAACTGACACTGACCGATTTTGTAGTTGAAGTTGATAAGATCATTATCTACCAGGAGCACGTCCTCTTCCCCTGGTATTACCTTATACCATTTTACATTGTTCACGTCTTTTGCGTTCTCTAGCTTCAGCTGCAAAGGTGGGGATATGATTTTAATTTTATTTGAAGAGTGATTTTAATTTTATTTGAAGAGTGATTTTGATCAATTCGCCAATTCGGGCTAAATACAAACACTTTTGTTGTTTGTTATCAAATTAATTGACTATCTTCCGATCGAGAATGAGAATGACTCAGAGAACTACCCATTCAATGAGTAGACGTGAGTACATACTTACGTTTGTTAGTGTAACTTTGCACTGTACTGCAACACCTTTTCCAGCTGGTAGAGTTTCAGAGAATTTCTCCAAGTTAGGAACTGTCATGTGTGCTGAACCCTCTGCGGAAATAGGCGGAATTAATTAATTAATTAGTTATTATTTACAAATATTACTTCACTATCCTTAGGATAGAAGTAAAACCGGGTAGCAAAGTTTTGAAAATAATAAGTTTACTTACCGAGTAACTTAACGTGAATTCCCACTTTGCACATCTCGTACCCAGTCTTTCGCTCCAGGTAGACGGTGGCCTCATAGAATCCTGCATACTCCGGCTGGAAGTCACTGAGAATAATTAATTAAAGAGAATAATTACAGTCGGATCCCCGATTTAGGGGCCCCCGATTTAGTGGCACCCCGATTTAGGGACAGGATTTTTTCCCCCGATATAGGAAATTAACATTATTTGACCCCGATTTAGTGGACAAGAGCCTTTCCCCCGAGGGTGTCCCTAAATCGGGGTCCGACTGTAATTTAATACAGCTGTATTATTTCGTTGTAATTAATTGATAGGTTAATTAATTAACTTAGAAATTAGGCAGTTAATCAGATCATTAAAATCTCACGTTTATCCCTCTTTTCCTGCATCTCCCTTTCCTGCACGTTAAAAACTTACTAAAGAGTGAATCCTTGGACCGTTTGAGATGCATCAGTGGCGGGATCCCAGACTACACCATCCTTAGTCCAATCGATAGTTCCAGCTACCTTGAACACTGTAGTCCTCACACCAGTAATCTGATATTTATGGGGAATTAGGTTATCCAGGATTGGTGAAACTTGAAAGACAGTATAAGTGAGAAGACAACTATAAAATCACTGTTAACTAATCACCATGCCATCTAATCACCACCAACTATAATCACCAACTAATTAGTAATTTAACACCAACTGCTGTACCAGGAACCGACCGAATCAGGAAATACTGTTCCCTGATTGGCTGATAACCAGTCACGTGACCTAAATAACGAGTTCTGATTGGTTGTTTACTTGTTTCGCTCGGTTCCTGAACTACTCACCTCGACTTTAATGGTGTTTCCCCGGATACCCTGGTACTCGCTCTTCACCCCGTACAACTCACAGGGTGTGTACTCCAGACATTCGCCCTCCTCACTCGATGGAAACACTGCCGTTCCATTAGAACATGCACACTGGTAGTTACCAATTGTGTTTGTACACTCCTGTGTAGTAGGGGGAATTTTAGGGAATCAGAGGGAGTGGTGTTACAGATTGTTATGTTCTAACCCTTCGAGGCTTGGGAAAACAGAGCCGAGCAAGGCCTGTCTGGCGCCACAGACCCCTGCATCTGTTTGAGAATCAAATCAGGGTCTGGCACCGCCAGACAGAGCAAGGCAACTGTTAGAAAGGTGATGCGTGATAGATATATGTGTTATTTTGTTTAGGTGTAGATCTGCTTACTGCTAATACGTAGAAAATGAAATCACCAGCACATTACCATGTCACCATATAAGGGCAATGGGCATGTACCAATACCATATAAGGACAAATAACACCAGCTCCTTACCATGTTAGCTGGGCACGGTGAGATGGGTGACGCGTTACACTCGTCAATATCAATACACTCACTACCCGAGGGGGTGAATCCATCAGCGCAGACGCAATCACCATCATCACTCCTGGTATTCATTGGAAGTATTAGTAATTCTCTATATTAGGACATGTAACAATTCCATAAAAGGGCATTAACCAACACCAGGAACCGACCGACACAAGTAAACAACCAATCAGAACTCGTTATTTAGGTCACGTGACCAATCAGGGACCAGTATTTCCTGATTCGGTCGGTTCCTGGCATGTAACAACTAAACAACACCACAACAGGGCATGTAACAACTAAACAACACCATAAAAGGGCATTTAACAACACCATAAAAGGGCATTTAACATTTAACAATAAAATGGTGTATACGTACTTGTAGAAGGTCTGTAGACAATCACAGATGAAACTTCCCTCAATATTTGAACACCTCTCGTATGGTCCGCAAGGGCTCTCCGCGGCCACACACTCATCAACATCAATGCATGTACCCCTGAGATGTTGAATAGTTCACTAAAATTGTAAATAAGTGGCAGTAGAGATGTTATATAGTTCACTAATTTGTAAATAAGTAACAGTAGAGATGTTGAATTATTCTCTAAGATAATAGTGGTACATCTTTTTGATGTAAATTGGGGAAATAACAAAGAATTCCAAGTCCACTCGGAAAGACAAATTGGGCTAAGAGAGCGCCCGATCAATTAGTTAATAAACTAACGGTCTGCAAGAACTTATTTCCAATTATTATTAGGTACTTAGTTAATTAGTTAACTAGTTAACTAATATTAGTTAACTAGTTAATTAGTTAAAAACTCAACTACTTACATCTCGCTGGTGTACCCGACCATACAATCACACTGATAACCACCCTCCAGATTCAAACAATCTCCATTCCCGCAGGGTGACTCAGCACACTCGTTAACATCAGAACAGGTCTCACCATTAAAACTGAAACCACTTTCACAGGTACAGCTGTAATCGGTTCCATTTTCAATGCACTCTCCCCTACCGCAGCTGGAGAAGAGACGTGTCAGTTTGATTGGCCTTTTCCTGGTATAGTTAACGCTATATGAGTTATCATAGTTTTAGCATGCTACGAAACAAGCTAGAGCTTGAGTTGAGTTCGCAAAAACACTGAAAACATCTCGGCTGCCATGGTTGTCATGCTTAGTTAACATTGTTTAAGAACAACAACTGGAAACTGTTTACAGTACCAGATGAGCAACCCAAACTAAACCTACTTGTTGACATCACATCCACCCGGGATAACCTCAGTGCATTGAGGCAGGTTGTTGTCTGCTCCAATGGTACACTCAAACCCGTCATCACATCGGACATTGTCACAAGTGGGACACGCTGCTGTCAGGTACTCATCTCTGGAGGGAGAATATATACAGGGTGGCCCATAAATTATGAGTAAAGGGAACGAGCCGTATACCTCCAAAAAGGTAGTTGTGCAGAATAAACTACGCGATAATGTAATCGTGATAATCTAGACACAATAAAACAAAGAAATAGCTCTATACCTAACTAATTAGCCGACTAATTAACTCGTTAGCCAACTAATTAACTAATTAGCCAACTAATTAACTCGTTAGCCAACTAATTAACTCGTTAGCCAACTAATTAACTCGTTAATTAAATTACCCGGTTAGCTTGGTACAGATTGCAGTTAGTTTGCAGAACTGTCCCTCAGTCTCCAGACAGTTCTCCATAGAACACACTCCCGCAGCATTAGGCTGGACACTGCTGATTGAACTAATCTGGGCCTTGGTCGCCTCATCCAAGAACTGAAACAGGGGATAGTTTAGAGGGATCAGGGAACACACGGGGTGGCAAGGTACATCGTGGCACATCCTAATTTGTCAACATCTCTCTGAACTTCTTATTTCCAATTCCAGTGCTTGAAAGGTCGAAATATATAATTTTTTCTTCTTCCTGTGGACCAGGCCTCTAAGACTCTAGTTACCTGAGTCCAAGGACTGTGGAAGGCACAACTGGCCATGATGTACCCACTGGGACACTCAATAGAGGGACTGGTAACCATGGTAACACACTCTGGTAACCATGGTAACCCATATTTACCTGAGTCCAAGGACTGTGGAAGGCACAACTGGCCATGATGTACCCACTGGGACACTCAATAGAGGGACTGGTAACCATGGTAACCCACTCTGGTAACCATGGTAACCCATATTTACCTGAGTCCAAGGACTGTGGAAGGCACAACTGGCCATGATGTACCCACTGGGACACTCAATAGAGGGACTGGTAACCATGGTAACACACTCTGGTAACCATGGTAACCCATATTTACCTGAGTCCAAGGACTGTGGAAGGCACAACTGGCCATGATGTACCCACTGGGACACTCAATAGAGGGACTGGTAACCATGGTAACACACTCTGGTAACCATGGTAACCCACTCTGGTAACCATGGTAACCCATATTTACCTGAGTCCAAGGACTGTGGAAGGCACAACTGGCCATGATGTACCCACTGGGACACTCAATAGAGGGACTGGTAACCATGGTAACACACTCTGGTAACCATGGTAACCCACTCTGGTAACTATGGTAACCCACTCTGGTAACCATGGTAACCGATATTTACCTGAGTCCAAGGACTGTGGAAGGCACAACTGGCCATGATATACCCACTGGGGCACTCAATAGAGGGACTCAGAGAGGCATCCATCCTGTACTCAGTACTGTAAATCTCATCTCCAGTGCAGGGATCCCTCATAGCACTCCTATCACCACAGTAGGCCACGGCTCGGATAGAGTAGGAGAGGGCGTGGGAGGCCCGGGCCACGCACTGAGAACCAGCATTCTCAATTGTTACTCCATCAGCGGCGGTTGGTGCTCCGTATGTGTGGCATCTAGGGGGGAGGAAGGGAGGTTAGATGATGGTAACCATGGTAACCATGGTAACGCATTATAGTAACGCGACGCATGGTAACCATGGTAACCATGGTAACACATACCTCATAACTTTCTGTCCCTCCAGACAGACAGCACTTGATACAGCTTCATCACCTATAGCCTCCTCTCCCAGTACAGTCGCCCAGAGAGTGTGGATGGGCAAACACGATCCTATCTGTGAATTAACAGAGGATTTAATGATTACCATATATGGTATTTTCTTACCAATTATATATAATTGGTACGAAAAGAGATCGTAGCCTTCGAATGTAAGTGGCAGAATCAAGTGACGGATGGCGATTTTGGGAAGTTCTTCTTACCAGCCTGTTGTATTCATATTCAGCGTCGCAGTTACAGGAGTAGTCGTTAGATCCAACTGGTACACAGACACCATTATCACCACACCTGGCAAAGGAGTGGGTAGTAGTAGTGGTTAAATGGTTATTCGTTAATTAGTAAAGTATAGTGGTTAAAGAAATTTATAATCGCAATTAATGAAAAGGACCTATTCTGTTAATTAATCAATCAGTTAACTAATTAAATTAATTAATTAATTAACTAATTAACATACTAATTACCTGTCATTATCATCACATCCAGATTGTCGAACTCTACAGGTTGGTTTCATGATTCCAGATCCGGTAGTATCCTCCATCGAACACTCCTCCCCACTCCCACAAACATAGCCCTCACAAGAGGGACACACTGCTGCCGCGTACTCGTCTCTGAAGGAAGGGGGATGTGTCAGTGATTGTGTGATTGTGTGTGTGGTGGGGATGTGTGATTGATTATGTGATTGATGTGGTGGGGATGTGTGATTATGTGATTGTGTGATTGGGGATGTGTGATTGATTGTGTGTGGTGGGGATGTGTGTGATTGGGGATGTGTGATTGTGTGATTGTGTGATCTTGTGTGACTGATGACATATCAGCTTCACAAGAGGACCAGGTAATACTATCGTGTGAGATAAAATATCAAACATGTGTATTCATGTACCCGCTGTGTTGAATTGTTCATACACGGAAACAGTGTCAAGCGACTCAAATTGTAAATCATTCTAGCGAGAAGCCCAAATCCCAGGGAAACCCAGTAAACTTAAACCCAAATCCCAGTAAACTTACGCGTCCATATTCAGTTTACAAATGATACTCAGTCTGCACCATCTGTCACAACCCGACACTGAACAACTACCCTCCATAACACCGTGCATATCAGCACCCTTTCCTGCAATCCTGAATTAGAAGTATATTGGTAGTTAGATGGTATATATTGGTAGTTATACAAATTAAAAACAACGGAAGTTTTTAAGGTCTATACACATGTTTCATGATGCCCCACGAGGAGGCACCAATCATCAGTAGTCATTGATAGTTATTATACTGAATTGTATTAAGCAATAAATCAAGGTATACTTCATGTAATTATATCAATTAATTAACTAATTAGTTAATTAAAACTCACTTGTTCACCCAAGGACAGTGCAAGATACAGCTGAGCTCTTCATACCCTACAGGGCAACTCAAACTAACTGATACATCGCGTTCCTGGGTGCTATAGTAACGAGGCAGACTCGCACCGTTACAGGGGTTCTCCATTGAGGGGTTGTTTGCACACAATGCTCTCGCCTGGAGAGGGAAGTAGTATGATATTGGAGGGATTATATTGGGACTGGGAGTTGCATGTTACATGTGACTGGATAGGAGCGGGATTAAATAATAAATGATAAAAAACCGGTAGGAAGTATTTGAGAGTTGGTTAGACTATTCCAACCAACAAAGAATTAGTCAGTTTAAAATTTGAAAGTTAAATTATTGAAAAAGTACAATTAACAACAAATAATTATTAAATTATATAACTAACCTTGACACCGTCCCCCTTGTAAGAGTTGACTGCATGGCATGTATCGTGGATGATGTACGCCCCATCTGATTCATCCCCAACTGAACCTACGGGAAATCAACAATGTTATAGTACCCTGACAATCACGGCTAACATATAGTTCTGACACCCCTGGCAACAACGAGAAATAAAAGATTCACACCCCTGGCAACAACGAGAAATAAAAGATTCACACCCCTGGCAACAACGAGAAATAAAAGATTCACACCCCTGGCAACAACGAGAAATAAAAGATTCACACCCCTGGCAACAACGAGAAATAAAAGATTCACACCCCTGGCAACAACGAGAAATAAAAGATTCACACCCCTGGCAACAACGAGAAATAAAAGATTCACACCCCTGGCAACAACGAGAAATAAAAGATTCACACCCCTGGCAACAACGAGAAATAAAAGATTCACACCCCTGGCAACAACGAGAAATAAAAGATTCACACCCCTGGCAACAACGAGAAATAAAAGATTCACACCCCTGGCAACAACGAGAAATAAAAGATTCACACCCCTGGCAACAACGAGAAATAAAAGATTCACACCCCTGGCAACAACGAGAAATAAAAGATTCACACCCCTGGCAACAACTCCTCGGGGGGAAAAATCCTGCCACTAAATTGGGGGCCACTAAACCGGGGCCCGACTGTATATACAGTAGACAGCTACAGTCGGACCCCGATTTAGTGGCATCCTCGTGGGAAAAAAATCCTGCCACTAAATCGGGGTGCCACTAAATCGAGGTGGGCCATATTTGGCCCATAAAAACCTATTTTATGCCCAAAATGCTATACTAAAAGACACCTCTAACTGTTATATGCAATATTCATGTATTGATGGCATGATTATTTCTGATTAGAAATAGAAAACTATGAAATATTTTTTTTCAAAAAAAATTGTGAAAAATTTTCCAAGTTATACCGGCCCGTCCGATTTGTGTTTCGAATCGGTGCAGCTTACTGGATGTCCTGTCTAATTAGCGGGTTCGAAACGAACCGATACATGATACCATGCCGAATTGGGGCACCCTAAGCGGGTGAGGAAGTATCAAAATTTCAAAATAACTTTTTCTCTCAAAATTTATGGAGAGCACCGATCAAAGCATTGACAATCTTACTGTAAAATTTTGCAAAAAAAGTTTTAAAATTTTTTTAAAGGTATACTAGCCACGTCCTAATCGTGTTTCGAATCGGTACATCTTATCGCATGTCCTGCTGCTAATTAGACGGTTCGGAACGAATCGAAACGTGATCCCCATCGAATCGAAATTTTGACGCTTGGTGAACTTGTGATTCAATGGCCCCATGGGGATCACGTATCGGTTCGTTCCGAACCGTCTAATTAGCAGCAGGACATGCGATCAGATTCACTGATTCGAAACACGATTCGGACATGGCTGGTGTTTCTTTGAAAAATTTTCAAAAAAATCTCAAAAAAATCTCACAAAAAAATTTTAAAAAATTTTTGGGGGAAAAAAACTCCTGCCACTAAATCGGGGTGCCACTAAATCGGGGGCCACTAAATCGGGGTCCGACTGTAATAACATATTTTCCAATCAACTTACCAGGAACCGACCGAAACAAGTAAACAACCAATCAGAACTCGTTATTTAGGTCACGTGACTGGTTATCAGCCAATCAGGGACCAGTATTTCCTGATTCGGTCGGTTCCTACAACGTACCTCCTTGGACGTAGCATTCCTTGGGGACGTACCCACTGGGACACACCGCCTCACTCTCATCATCATCAGATCCCCCACTCACCTCCCCCCTTACAACAACAGTATCCTCATCTGTAAAGGTCAATTCGTGACGTCATTTATGCCCATATAAGGTCAATTAGTGACATTATTTGACCGGGCATGCCCTTATATGGTCAATTAGTGACAGTATATGCCCATATATGGGTAATTACCTTCATCCATTTCAACAGGTTCAGGATTTCCCTTAACGACCACCTCACACAGCGACAGGTAGTTATTTGGCTGGACGATCCTCACGTAACTACCCACAATGCCACATTGGACGTTGTACCTGTTCGTGGGACATGTTAGAAAATTAGGACCTGTTCACACAGTATGCCCAGCTGCTGTTCTTTGTACTCCCCCTCTCCCGGCCAAAACCCAGCGCCAGAAAAACGCCAGCCCTAACACGGCCACGCTCGGACACATAATGTGCTCCAGATAAACCCAATAAGGGTCGCTGCAATGAATGAAACACTAACACAACATTTTACATGACCATGACTAAATCTATGACTAAAACTCTGACCACGACTGACGTGCTCCCTATATTTCTCTCACTCTCTAAAGCTCAATACCCGCCGCCCCACCCCACCGCGCCGCCCCACCCGCCCACCCTAAATGAAGAGGTTTTTGAAGTACAACTTCAGCTTACAAATCCTTGTGAGTTCAATATAGGACCAATGGGACGATTGGGGGCGATAGTAACTAGAAAATAGTCTGAAAAAAGGTGTTAAACTACTCACAGGCTGGTAAGGGGGTTGTATTCGATCGTGTCACATAGCTCGTCACCGACAAAGATCTAGTGGAAATTGGAAAAGTAACCGGTAATTAGCTAGTTGAGCTAATTATCAACTAGTTATTAAACTAGTTGAGCTAATTATCTAATTATCAATCAGTTATTACATAAGGATATTATTTTCCATGCTAGGTGATAACCATGTACCACCATCGCCAAAAGTAGATATCGTTACTTTTACTTAATATATAAGAGAACAAAAGAAAGATCGTTACTTTTACTAAAGAGAACAAAAGAAAGATCATTACTTTTGCTAAAACGAGCAAAAGAGAGATTGTTAAATTAGCTAATGTAAGAATTCTAGTATAATACCTGGGCGCCATCGATTCGTTGCCTGCCAGCATCAGCTCTGTTAACAATAGTGACCTTCTTAACATTATAGTTGTCCTCCAGGTCCACCTGCCATGAGCTGTCCGTTGATGTTCCAGTACATGTACAGCTGCCCTGATTATAACTAGAGGGGGAGAGAGAGAGAGTTAGTGGAAGAGGGGGGTTGGTGAGAGGCCGGAGAGTCCCAGTACATGTACATGTTCGTAAAGAGGATCGTTAGTGCAAGTGAGTGAGAAAGTGGCATAGAGTGAGTGAGAGAGATAAAGACTGAGGGTTAGTTCGTGACCAAGTGATGCCGTGATGGCAACCTCAGGTATATTCAACAACTATTCGCAACTTACTTTGTATTCCTTCTCCCATCGACAGCCCTGGAACTAACTCCACCCCACCCGGTGCTGCTCTGAGATGTTGGTTTGTTCAGAGCAAGATTCACCAGACCGTCTGGACCCGTGAAGTTCGTATCGCTCTGCACCTCCACCTGTTATCAAGATTATAAAAGTTGGTTTACTTGGAATCTTGGAATGAAACGGTTTGGGCACGGTAAATCGAGATTGGGGAGGGGTGGTTTGGATATTGGTCATTGAAAAGGGGGGATGTTGACTGTGAAATAATCATATGCCCATATAAGATCAATTAGTGACAGTATATAATGTCCATATAAGGCCAATTGTCGCGAGGTTTTAACTATTTTATAATTACCTCACAGAGAGAAAGATAGCTTCCTGATGTAGAT
Organism: Hormiphora californensis; assembly: GCA_020137815.1. Classification (NCBI taxonomy): domain Eukaryota; kingdom Metazoa; phylum Ctenophora; class Tentaculata; order Cydippida; family Pleurobrachiidae; genus Hormiphora; species Hormiphora californensis. Next base: position 5,244,239 of record CM035361.1, on the reverse strand, counting down.
TCAATCCTAATGGTGGTAGCATTCGCATAGTTGGCCGTATTCTTACACCCTGTGTATGGCGAGGAAGAAAGTTTGTAAATCGAAACTTCAAAGTCCTCACATTTCTCCACACTACTCACATTTCTTCACAGTCCTCACATTTCTCCAGACTTAATTCTTGCTCAAATCCCATTCAGAATACCTTATTATCAATACTACTTACACACTATATAAACATCCTGCCCCTCCTTATACCAAATCCTCCCACACTGTTCTCCATCTAACAACACCCTGGCCCCGTTAATCCTGTCCTGGCCGGCATCCTTCCTGTTGTATACCACTACTCGTTTGACGTTTGTGGGCTCGGCAAGTTCAACTTCCCACCAGCCATTGTCAACGACACCGTTATGGGAACACGATCTGGAGGGGGATCAGGGTTATGGGAGCACGATCTGGAGGGGGATCAGGGTTAGGAATGGATTTACGTTATAGGATAAGTGATAACAATTTACGTTTCGCCCTTGTTGAGTAACTTCGCCCTTTACTATGTAACGAATAACTTACTCTCCCAATGACCATATAAGGAAGAGCCTACTCTCCCAATGACCATATAAGGTCAATAACTTACTCTCCCAATGACCATATAAGGAAGGACATACTCTCCCAATGACCATATAAGGTCAATAACTTACTCTCCCAATGACCATATAAGGAAGAAACTACTCTCCCAATGACCATATAAGGAAGAACCTACTCTCCCAATGACCATATAAGGTAATAATAACTTACTCTCCAGCAAAGTAGTCACCCTCAGTATTGCCATCTATAGCACGTGAAGCCACACCCGCGAGACTGGTACTATCCTGTGTCGCTCTCCCATCAACAGCCACGTTTACCAGATTCCCATTGGAGCCAGTTTCACGACCTGCATTATGAATGAATGTTGGTCAGCGACTCAGCGGTACATACATGATTGAGATTGTCAGAGTTTTTATTATTTTCTCTGGGCTGTAAATCCCAGTACGTCTGATTCATTTGCACAGCCCAGAGAGAATAATAAAAACTCTGACAATCAAACATGAGGGTAATAAACAGTTATCCGATCACCCAACTGTATACATGAGAGAGATCTGGGTAGATTAGACCACGTTGTCTCACAAGAGACTGTCCTCTCCGAACTCGAGCAGCGTGCGTGTCAAATATAGAGACCCACCGAGCACCCATGAAAACCTCACAGTATTTCACTTACCCAAAACCTCACAGTATTTCACTTACCCAAAACCTCAACTTCACAAAGAGTGAGGTACTCTCCCTCCTGTAGAACCTTGACTAATCGAGACCTCAAAGGACCTCCCTCACACGTCACCTTGTACACATGTTTACCACTTTTCCAGTCCACAACTCCACACAGATTGTTACCAACGTATACCTGAAATATTCATCGGTTTCAACTACAATGGACCGCACACCAGCAGCAGTGGTGATTGGATACCAGTACCCGAAATATTCAGTAAATCAGAGATCTGTACTACAGGGAAAATTGAGAGAGGCAATTACATCGATAAATCGCGATTTATCTATGCAATTGCCTCGACGTAGACGATTAACACATACCTGAGCACCATCAATACGGTCCTCAGTACCACTGTCCCGTCGATTATAAATGACAACATGGTAGACTTCTTGGACTCCCGCCATCTGGACTTGCCAGTAGTTCGATCCGCTATTTTGAGAACACATACAACTTGATCTGGAGGGCGAGGGGGGGTGTTTGGTTTGTTGGAGGTATGATTTTGTTATTTCTTGATTTGGGAGATTGTTCATTAGTGAGTTGATTAGAGTGCTAATTATCTAGCACATTGTAAGTTAGCTGGTCGACTTACTGACTATAGATTACCGTTAGTGTTGCCGTCTATTGCTCTGGAGGGAATGCCACCCCATCCCTGACTGGTCGAGTACGCTATCATACCTAAACGAGAGATGGGGGGGTGTTGGAAATATATGGATATCATTAACAACTCATCTAATGATCTTTTAATGACATAAAATGAACTAAATAGTCTACAACTGGTCCGATTATGCAGCTAATTAATTATGCTAATTACCCTGGGAAAGGTTGATAATTGGCTCCTCATCTGTTTCATCTCCATACACCTCGACTTCACATAGCGTGAGGTAGTTATAATTCTGTACCACTCGCACGGAACCTGCAGGAAGACAGTAGTGTTTATGAAGGAGCAGTGTGACATAAACCCCCAGGAAGAAAGGTGTGTTTATGAAGGAGCAGTGTGACACAAACACGTGACTTACTGGCAACGGCTCCTCCACAGTGAACAGTAAAGACGCTCTGTCCGGCACGATATTTCACCTCACCACAATACATATCACCAGCGTACACCTTTTACAGAAAATATCATAAAAAACTATAACTTCCAGCCCCCCCCTACACCCCAAAAACTGAAAGTAACCAAATCAAAAAACTAACCTCAGCTTTGTTTACTGCAAAGACGTCCTTGTCAAAAATTAACAAACCTGAGCTTTGTTAATCCTGTTCTCAGCAGTATCGACCCGATTGTAAAGTACAACTCTGTTAATTGCATAGTTGTTAGACATCACTCCTTCCCAGTAGTTGTTCCTTGTCTCTTGGCTACATGAACATGACCTGAACATTGCATGAATAGCGCCAATTTTGTTCACAAATCATTGTAAAAACGCCCTACAAAATTGAAGAGGAGTGTTGAGCACTCTACGTGTGGAGAGTGAAACAAATAAACTGAAACTGCTGATAAGCCCACCAGGAACCGACCGAAACAAGTAAACAACCAATCAGAACTCATTATTTAGGTAACGTGACTGGTAATCAGTCAATCAGGGACCAGTGTTTCCTGATTCGGTCGGTTCCTGAATCCCATCACTTACTGAGAGGCCCAAGCTCCGTTTGTATTTCCATCAATGGCCCTCTCTGCAGGAGCACTAAACCCAGTAGAACTCTGGCTGGCTGCTACAATGTTCAGTTTTTGTCCTGAACACATGGTGATTATTATGAAATTTGTCAAGTTTATAAACATGATGATTGACGTTACTTAAACATGCAGCGAACATTAACAAGTTAACAAATATTAACATGATGCTGTAGTGAATATGTTCACATTTCACTCCGTTCATGACAAGGATAAGATAAGATGAACTGTCCTGCTTCAGAATCTTAAAATCACATGCAACATCTTTCAGAAAAACTTAAAATTTCAGAAAATTAGTTAGTGGATATATCAAGATTATTAAGATATCAAAATTAGTTAATTGATATCAAGACGTACCATTTCGGATAGGGAGGGCAAGGTCGGTCCACTGCATGCCTTCACTACCCCTGCGAAGAAGCACACCCGATACACCACCCAGAGTGTATCCTTCTCGTTGTGGGTGGGATCCAAGTACCTAAATAGAGATGAGTGGTTGGGAGAAAACAAAGAAAGAAAGTCGGGGTCTAGAGACAGCCGTAGTTGTAACTATAGGACTGTTTATGTTGAGGTGGATGGGGGATTTAGCAGCTGCTTTGTATGTATCTCACCACCCCATCACCACAAAGAATTAATTAGTAATTAATTAGTTATTAATTAGTAATTAATTAGTTATTAATTAGTTATTAATTAGTTATTAATTAGTTATTAATTAGTTATCAATTAAATTACCTCGCCATCTAGATAGATAGTAAAGTCGTTCTCTCCGCACTCAATATCAACTCGGAACACGGCACCGTTGACAAAGTAGTCATCAGGCAGAGTTATCTGTAGATGATGTTAGATATATTACTCATAGGAGGGATTTTAGCAAGGGATTTTAGTGCCAAGTACTAAAATTACTAGTGATATACGTGTGTGAGATACTATAGAGATGGACGAGTAAAATGGAAGCTTCATTATAATTTGGAAATGTTGCTAAAATTTAGACTTGCCTGATCCTGCTCGTTATATGCTTCATCTGATTCATCCCAACTGTTGAATCGCACCTGCAGTGAAAAATATAGCGTGTCATAAACGAATTGGTAAAAGACTTACATGTACCGTATACGTACACCCCTTTTGAAAATTCGAGCTCAACTTCATAATTGGTTTGGTAATTAAATGTTCCCACATAATCAATTACCAGGAACCGACCGAATCAGGAAATATGTACTGGTTGGCTCAATAACCAGTCACATGACCTAAATAACGAGTTCTGATTGGTTGTTTACTTGTGTCAATTACCTCATTCTCCAGTGGGGGTGGCCGGAATCCCACCGTTAGCATTTTGTCTCCATTATGCATTTGAAGATCAAACCTGAATTTCCGGGAATCAGTCGCGTAGATACCCCATGCTGAAAAGTACAGTCAACTTACAAAAAGTACCCGCGGGGTTGGTAATGAAATTACCCCTCTTATTATTATTGTTATTGCTCACGGAGGGGTAATAATAATAAAAGGGGTGACTTCGTAACCAACCCGTGGGGTATGTTTACCAAGAAGTACTCGTGTACAAGTTCAAGGCTTCAACAATTAGCTACAATAGGCCTTATATGGGATATTTTACATTTTGAAACAATGAAAGAGCTTTTCTCATGGTTTCTGAGTTTCAACTGGGTAATGTACATAGTTCTTATGCTGGATGCCCTTTTCAAACAAAATATTGGCTGACTAACCGGACACCCGATCACCAACTTTGAGCCCTCCTTCAATGGGGGTCTCAACCTCCCGAGTAGTCTTGCTTGCTGGCAGCTGGAGTGAAGTCCATTGGAGGCCATTACTACCACCCACTAGAGCAACTGAAAGAGGGACATTTTTATAGTCGGTTAGGGACCGCAAAGTTACATTTGTGATTTGTATATTACACTGTGATATATGCTACCATTATTCTAACATCAAACTAATATAAAATGTTCAGTAAAATCGTGTTATTCAGTATTCACCTCGGTTGGCATCAGAGATTGGGTATCGGTGAGGCATCGTTGTACCTAGATCCACTCCATTAAAATATACCCTGGAAGGGGATTAGTAGTTGGAGGAATATTGGTAGTACTATAAATTGGTATGTATAGCACTATAATTGGTATAGCACTAATTGGTTTAACACTAATTGGTATAGCACTAATTGGTAGCACTAATTGGTAGCACTAATTGGTAAGACTAATTTTAACACTAATTTGTAGCACTAATTGGTATAGCACTGTACTAAACACAGGTTCACTCTAATCACCTGTAACATTCCTCTTCAACGGCAACTTTAACTTGGAACGCCCGTCCATTAATGTAACTACTTGCAGCGGGGTACGCCCTGAAGAACATTGTAAAATAAGCTTATTTGTTATTCTTATATGTATAAGAAGAAGTCGCTGTCCAGTCAATGCTCTGACCGCGGTTCTACCGTACTCAGAATTTCAATAAAATGAGAGTTCATGGACAGGCCTGACAGAGAAAAAGAAGGAATTACACGTTGCAGGCTTGGCATGGTTATACATCAGGAACCGACCAAAACAAGTAAACAACCAATCAGAACTCGTTATTTATGTCACGTGGCTGGTTATCAGCCAATCAGGGACCAGTATTTCCTGATTCGGTCGGTTTCTGTTAAATACATACCTGAGTTCTGTTTCCCATCCATTGTTATACGAATTCAGAACTACTTCGCCAAGATCTGGCCGGAAATCCGCGTGGAGAAGAGTAATATTGTCAGCGCTCTGGATGTTAACACTGAAAAGATTTCGGGGTTGACAAAAGCTGGGTCACCTTTCCTAACTTCTTTTAGTTTCCGGCAAATTAACAAAACGTAATCGTATCTTAATATTACTCATATTGGCCTATTCAAAACTCTGGAAAAACTCCTTGTGGCCTGGATAATAGTTCAACCTATCTGGCGCCGCGACCCCATCAGAGCACACTGTTTGAGAATCAACTGGAGGTCGGGCGCCGCCAGACAGAGTTCAACAGAACACGTTAATTTCTTACGTGAATTTTGTTGTACCATCAGCATATACTCCATACGCGAAAATTTCATCGCCCACATTCAACTGCTTGTTAAGGTTCACAATGGAACCAGATTGGACACTTATCACGGCTTCTGAAATTAATTAGTAAGACTATAATTAGTTTATAAATAGTTCATTAATTTTAATGGAACTGGGACATGTCTATTGTCTACTACAATAGTCAATATGATATACAGTCGGACCCCGATTTACCGGAACCTCGATTTACCGGGAGGATAAACTTCCCCCGATATAGGAAATCAACACTATTTCATCCCGATATACCGGGCACCCCGATTTACCGGGGAAGACCCTTTCCCCCAATCATCCCGGTAAATCGGGGTCCGACTGTAACTACATATACCTGACTCAATGACCATGGGAACTCCAGGACTAGCGCTCCCTGGTGGCAGTTGGAGAGCACTCCACTTGAATCCATTGTCTCCCCCAAAAAGAGCAACTGAAAGGGGATTTGTTAGAGTTAGAACAGGGTTCTAAAGGGATTTGTTTTGTTCTTACTCTGCATGGTGATTGGTGACTCACCATGCAGAGTTAGAACAGAGTTAGAACACCATTGCGGTGACTGTCTGGCGCCGCAGACCCCATATGAGAATCAAGTCGGGACTGGCCAGACAACACGGTGAAACAGATTCGAGCAAAGTTAGGAAGCGCAAAGTAATAATTGATAATACAGACAGTGATTTTTAATGAAATTGTTAAACCGATTTAGAGATCGTGCTATTCAGTATTCACCTCGGTTGGCGTCAGCGATTGGGTATCGGTGAGGGAATGTTATAGCTAGCTGCACCCCATTAAGATAGATCCTGGAAGGAGATTAATTGGAAAAATATAATTAGTGGTACTAATTGGCAGTACTGATTACTAATTAAATTAGTAGCAGTAAATGATAGCACTGAAACATGTCTAATTACCTGTAACAGTCTTCTTCAACGACAATTTTCGCTTGGAAAATCTTTCCATTAACGAAATTGCTTGCAGCGGGGTATGCCCTGAAAAGGAATGGTGAATGCATTAATGATCGTTTTGAAAAAGGGCTAGTTGTTGCATGAAAGGATAAAATGGCTCAACGAAGTTTCAGACTTCATTGAAAATGAAAATGAAAATTAAGATTTGAGAATCTGAAAAAGATTTTGATCTATAGATCACACAACGAAGTAATACAACTGTATTTTGGACTAGAATTTGATCTAGATCACACCATATATTCCCAGTACATACCTGAGTTCTGTTTCCCACCCGGAAGCAACGTGACTGTTCAGAACTACCTCACCAATGTCTGGGCGGAAATCCACGTGGAGGAGATTGTTGTCAGCGCTTAGGATATTAACACTGAAAAGAGTTCGGGCCGTTGAATTGATAATACAGTCGGATCCCGATTTACCGGGACCCCGATTTACCGGGAGGATATTTTAGCCCAATTTTACTGAAATTTTCATATTTTCTAGTTAGCGGCTAACTTAGCCATGTCATGTAATCACTATCGAATCGTAAAAGGATAAATGGAATACGTGGCGTGGAGAATCACATATCATACCTCCTATGATAGGGGACCATAGTATCGATACATGACCTTTTCCTACTAATTGGCTGAAGTAGTAGAAAATCACAGTTCAATTCAGAGCACGTTTTCTTACCTGAATTTAATTGTACCATCAGCGTAGATCCCATACGCGAAAATTTCATCGCCCACCTCCAACTGCTTGTTAAGGTTCACAATGGAACCAGTCGATAGGGTGCTTATCAAGGCATCTGAAATTAATTAGTGGTTAATTAGTGATACTAATTAGTTTTTCAATAAAACTGCATCATGTCTACTACATATATATGAGTCTTGGTATTATAGCCAGGGAACGGTAGAGAGAGGGGTACCGTAAGAACTTGGCTGTGTGAGGGTTTCGCGAAAAAAGAGGGCGTGACGTGCCCAACGTAAGAACATGTATCGTACCATTATCAGCAGAATAAACCGTGGTTAGAGCCACCGTTACTACAAACAAAAAATCCAACATATTGGCAGTACTGGATTATTGGCAGTACAATGAAATAGTGTTTATTTAGTGATCAACTATGAGGTCTTTATAGCACCATGAGGTGAGAGAGCGGGCGGCGAATGACTATTATTATCAACCATATTGCACTGCGCTGATATGGCTCTGCTATGACTCTCTGAATCTCTCTCGCTCTTGCAGCTCTTTCTCTATCCATGCTGCTATCCCACTCTCACTCTGTGACTCTCTATCTGTCCCGTGTCAAGACACGCGTTTGTTCATCATTAAACAATGTCAATTATCCAAACCCCCTGCCCGGTGAAAATAGTTCTTTCTCTCCCATCTATACTAGCTATATTATTATTAGCAAAAAGGGGCAGTACGACAGGAGTAAATACTAATCCGACATTGATCAATGTGACCCCTGCACGGGGAGAGAGAGATGATCGAGCAAGGCGCTGTCATGTGACCACTGATCCACACCAAACAATATGTAGAGTCGGACCCCGATTTATCCTAGGACGTTTGCAAAGGGTTTTGCCCGGTAAATCGGGGTCAAGTTTATCCTCCCAGTAAATCGGGGTCCTAATATATATTAGAACTGGGGTGATCGTACCAATCACACGTATATAAACACCATTAACTCAGATGTTAATGGCTATCGAGCAGGAACCGACCGAATCAGGAAATACTGGTCCCTGATTGGCTGATAACCAGTCACGTGACATAAATAACGAGTTCTGATTGGTTGTTTACTTGTTTCGGTCGGTTCCTGATATAAACACCATTAACTCAGATGTTAATGGCTAAAGAGTTAACACCGCTCCACAGCGACGCCGTATGCCCCCCCGCCGTGTTTACTGCCTCATAGGATCCCTACAACTCGTACCAGTCACTGATAAAGCAGCGGAGTAAGCTGCATTATATATCGTGGCAGTTGTTTGAGCCCCTATAGTATGATGCTAAAGACATACTGATGGTGAAATAAATACACGTCAAGGTGGCTGATGTGCACTGTGCACAGTGTGCAGCACCATGTGCACAGCCAAGACACTCATCACACATGTGTGGATAAATACCTCTAATGAGTGGAGTATCCTCAGTGGCGCGGAGATTATTACACAACCTGAACCATCCCTGAACCATCCCCATATTTGTACCGAACCTGCCAAACTTACTCAGTTTCCTGCAGAGAGGAGCATCAATGTTCCACTCTCTGTCTGAATTACTGCAGGTCCTCTCACGGCTACCATCTCGCACGTGCTTCAGTTGATTGTCACCGTCTGTCCAGGATCGGTATTGTTTCAACTTCCTAGCACAGAACCGCCTACAACAAACCCGGAAAACGCTGCAATGGATTGAAATGGTGTTGGGAGATTTTAGTTGCAGCTGATCACGGCTATAATTTGCATTGGTCACAACTCAACGAAGTTTCGATGGGTGCATGCACCCCACTCGGTTGGGGTCTTCTAAGTTTCCTAAATTTGGTCCGTATTCTAGGGGAGGATGCGCAGCGCTAGTGCTGGGTGACGAAATTATATGTTGCTGAGGATAGGGAATATCACCACGGTTGAAGTACTAGACTAGTACTACTAGTACTAGTGCCACTAGTAGTGGAAGTAGCACTCTGAAACTTTTAGTGGAAGTAGCACTCTGAAACTTTTAGTAATTGCCTGGGAAAATATGCGGAGTATGACTTAGAGAATGTATAATTATATGTAGGCCATATTTTAGGGACAGAGCCTGCATAATATGCCTTTATCATGAGGGAATATGAGACAAACTTTCCTGGTGTTTCTCTCCCTCCCTCTCTCTCTCTCTCTCTCTCTCTCTCTCTCTCTCTCTCTCTCTCCCTCTCTCTCTCTCTATCTCTTTCTTTCTCTCTCTCTCTTTCTCTCTCTCTCTCTCTCTCTCTCTATCTTTCTCTCTCTCTCTTTCTTTCTCTCTCTCTCTCTCTCTCTCTCTCTCTCTCTCTCTCTCTCTCTCTCTCTCTCTCTCTCTCTCTCTCTCTCTCTCTCTCTCTCTCTCTCTCTCTCTCTCTCTCTCTCTCTCTCTCTCTCTCTCTCTCTCTCTCTCTCTCTCTCTCTCTCTCTCTCTCTCTCTCTCTCTCTCTCTCTCTCTCTCTCTCTCTGGGAACCCACACACATAATAGCCTTTTATGTTTACATTTGCTGAACGCTTTCACTTGATCGTCACGAGGCTACTCTAATTCTCAAAGATATGAAACCTTACGAGCCAAAACCTGTAAGCTCCTTGTCCTTCTTACTCAACAATAATCGTTGATTCATTAACTAATTGCTAATCCTATTTTTGATTCAATGATTCATGTCCCAAAATAATTCGTAACTGGTAGTGGGCCCAAGCGCATGGCCGCATGGGAGAATATCAATGAATCAGACGTTGGACTGAGTGATCTTTTATAGTGCTTTGTAACACAGCCCAGTATTATAGTGCTGAAACCCTCCCTGTCAGAGCATTGACAGTTACCACCACTTACAGGTGGAGATTATTGAAGATCTGACCCTAATCTCAACTGCGGAGAACGGTGACGTCATCCTGCTTCGTGATCTTCTCAGTGGTGGTGTGACCCGAGAGGATCTTCTAGCGGGGAGAGATGAACAGGGCACGCCGCTATTCTGGGCTGTTCTTCATCATGGCACTGAAATGACAGGTTGGTAATATTGTAACCATGGTTACCAACTGTAACTCAGTAACCATGGTTACCAACTGTGACTAGATGAACATGAGCACGCAACTATTCTGGAAATTAATTAATTAACCCTATTTATTAGGTGATCTACTAAAAGCGGCCCGGGAACACAACTGCCTAATCGAGAGCCTCCTCGCGGTTAACAGTGATGGTAATTCTCCTTTACATTGGGCAGCAGAAAATGGGCATCGGGCAGATTTGGAATTGATGCTGCACGCTGCCCAGGAAGAGGGGCCAGAGTTACTGGAAGAAGTTCTACGATCAGGTAACTACACAGTATACAGTAACCATGGTTACCAACTGTAACTCAGTATTCAGTAACCATAGTTACCAACTGTAACTCAGTAACCATGGTAACCAACTGTTACTCAGTAACCATCGTTACCAACTGTAACTCAGTAACCATGGTTACCAATTGTAACTCAGTAACCATGGTTACCAAATGTAACTCAGTAACCATGGTTACCAACTGCAATTCAGTAACCATGGTTACGAACTGTAACTCAGTAACCATGGTTACCAACTATAACTCAGTAACCATGGTAACCAACTGTAACTCAGTAACCATGGTAACCAACTGTAACTTAGTAACCATCCTCTATCACCCCTCTCTCCAGGTACACCAAATATTCAGTACACAGCCCTCCACGTCGCCTCCCGTGACGGTCACACCCCGTGTGTAACTCTCATCCTGCAGCTAGCGAAAGACAACGGATTCCTGGAGGACCTCATATTCGCGGGGACCTACAAGACGTCAACACCTCTACACCAGGCTGCAAAGTATGGTAGGGTGGAGGTTGTGGAAGAAATAATGAGGTTTGCAAATGAGGTTCAGTTGACTGAGAGGTGCCTGTTAGCGTGTGAGGGGTATTACTCCACCCCGCTACACCAAGCTGCCAAGAAAGGGAAAACTGAGTGTGTCATTGCCATTTTAAACGTTGCGAAAGGAGAAAACTTGCTCCAACGTGTCCTGCTAGCTAAAGATAACCTCTCTCTGACGTCCCTTCATCGAGCTGCCCGTGCGGGCCACACCTTGACCACATTTGAAATCTTGGAAACCGCCCAAGATGCTGGAATGCTTGGCGAGATCCTGGTTGCCACCGACAACGGCGGAACAACACCCCTCCACTCGGCAACGTTTAACGGTCACACCGAGGCAGCAGAGCAGATAATCGCCATGTCGCGGGAGGAGGGTAATGTGAGGGAGGTGGTGCTGGCTCAGGACGGGGAGGGGTATACTGCACTTCATTGGGCAGCAGTCCATGGGCATAAGGATACTGTGGAGCTGTTGTTGGAGTGTGCGGGTCAGGAGGACATTATGAGGGAGATTGTGAGGTTAGGGGATTTGAAGTTGTATGGACATGAGGTTAGGCAGGTGCTAGAGGAGCATGGCAGTAAATATGATTTGTGTTGCGTGCAGTAACCATGGTAACCAACTGTAACTCAGTAACCATGGTTACCGACTGTAACTCAGTAACCATGGTTACCAACTGTAACTCAGTAACTAAGGTTACCAACTGTAACTGGACGTTGTATGGAAATGAGGCTAGAGAGGTGTGTGCTGACTCTGGCAGTAAATATATGATTTGTGTTGCGTGCAGTGAGCCATGTAAGGTTCTGTCATCGCGATGCCTGACCAATGGCCATTGGCCAGTGACAACTCTCCTAGAACGCACTGTCAGGCCAATGCTCTGACCACAGTTCTCGCGCGCTCCGCTTGCAGAAAGAAATGAGAATAGGGTCAGGCCAATGCTCTGACAGTTGGCCAGTGACAACTCTCCTAGAACGCACGAAAAAAGATCAGCCGGATGCATGACAGGTGATCTTGTAAGAAGTACTGTGGGGCACGATATTATGGAATTTGTTTTCAAACTTTTAATTGCTATTGATTTTCTTTGTATCGGGCTGCATGTGTTTCTTATGTCTGCAGCAGTAGACAAGGGTAAATATAGAAAGTCTCAAGCACACCCTAGGCCTAAGGGGGTGGTTGGGGGTTGACGGTGGGTGAACTTGAAGGGGGAGGGGGACCACACAACCCATACTCACAGCTTGTCGGTACGGTTTTTAAGGTCAAACTGTGTCCAGGCGTTCAAGGGTGATAGTCAGTTGGACATACGTTGACCCAAAGATATGGTTGTTGTTGTTAGTTGCAGAGATCTGGTGACCTGAAAGAAAGGTGAATGTTGGAGTAGGTCGAGCAAATTTAAAACGAACAAATTGAATTTGTAATTGTATAATTAGAATCCATATTCATATGTATAAGTTAAATGGGATTTGGACAAGATTCCGTCAAGACAATTTTGATTTATTCCGACACTGATCTGGAACTCATCCAGACTTTAGAGTCGAACCTCGATATTTGATGAGTCCAGAAACTGTTGGAATTATTCAAAATTGCCTTGATTTAGAACAACAAAACGCGTATCTAAACTTGTACAATTGTAGAATAGAAATACACCAACATTTTACATAGAAATATCAGCTCTCTTTATCTCTCGTAACATATATATTTCAAAAATTCACCCTTTTGAGACCTAGTACAAGTACATCTATATATGTCCAATTTGGGACCAAAGCCCGATAAAGGACTTCTAATACCATAAAGTTACCGTTATGTTACCATATGGTTACTAAACCAACAATACATGGTTTAAACTCGACCTGCGAAAATGTACTAACAGTTGACCCGATATATAATAATTCACCAAGAGCACGTATTTCCATCTCTTACAAATAAACAAACTAATACACCACCAAAAACACCACAAAAAGCCTGTTTCATAGCTTCTCCCCATCACAATTACTGTCCGTGTATATTTAACCGTGGGATTCCCCTTTCTTGCCAGCGACTCTCTTGAAATCATTCATGTCCGTCTTTTCTCGGGATTGTCCAATGAGCCCAACGTAACTCACAACTGTCGTCTCTTCATCACCTGGTTTATTTGGAGGTGGAGTTTATAGAGATGAAATTATGTAATTAAGAGAGTCTATTATATGGTGAATTTTAGCAACTTGAGTTAGGACCTATAATCCGGTCTGCCAATAATTGAGTCAATAAGGGGTTTTTTCAGCTTCTAGAAATTGGAATTTATTGGTTTAGTTTTACTGATATTCGAAAACAATTGAAACCGAAAACTTCATAAAATTAATATCATTTGTTACCTTGGTTATCAAATTAATATCGTTACCTTGGTTATCCTTAACAAATATTGGTAAGGGAGTTCTAATACCAACATGTTACCGTAATGTTACCATGGTTACCATATATGATTACTAAACTAACTTGGTTATCGTTACCTTGGTTATCCTTAACAAATATGGTGAGGGAGTTAACATTCTGGAACTTAACATATTTCAGGGGGATAACATGGTTTTCAGTGACCACTTCATCCTTCGTCAACTCGATGTCTTGCACGCTGTTACCTAGATAAAATGAATGCGATTTAAAAAATACGTTATCGTTAATGTTCAACAATTAGCCGTTTCATGCCAATTTTACCTATCCCTACGCACCGAAAACTACAAAAATACACAGTCCCCATCACTAGTCTAAGATAAATTACAAGAATTTTGTTGAGTAAGGGTTGAAAGTCTTAGTGAAATCATTACCTTTCTCGGCGTTATCAAAATCAATGGCAGTTGTGTTGATAAAGAGACGGATGGTTTTCGGTGCTCGGCCATCAGCCGGTCCAGTTACAATGAGACTGTGCAATCTGAAAATAGGGAGGGGGTTTTGAGAGACTGTGCAATCTGAAAATAGGGAGGGGGTTTTGAGAGACTGTGCAATTTGGGAATAGGGAGGGGGTTTTGAGAGACTGTGCAATTTGGGAATAGGGAGGGGGTTTTGAGAGACTGTGCAATTTGGGAATAGGGAGGGGGTTTTGAGAGACTGTGCAATTTGGGAATAGGGAGGGGGTTTTGAGAGACTGTGCAATTTGGGAATAGGGAGGGGGTTTTGAGAGACTGTGCAATTTGGGAATAGGGAGGGGGTTTTGAGAGACTGTGCAATTTGGGAATAGGGAGGGGGTTTTGAGAGACTGTGCAATTTGGGAATAGGGAGGGGGTTTTGAGAGACTGTGCAATTTGGGAATAGGGAGGGGGTTTTGAGAGACTGTGCAATTTGGGAATAGGGAGGGGGTTTTGAGAGACTGTGCAATTTGGGAATAGGGAGGGGGTTTTGAGAGACTGTGCAATTTGGGAATAGGGAGGGGGTTTTGAGAGACTGTGCAATTTGGGAATAGGGAGGGGGTTTTGAGAGACTGTGCAATTTGGGAATAGGGAGGGGGTTTTGAGAGACTGTGCAATTTGGGAATAGGGAGGGGGTTTTGAGAGACTGTGCAATTTGGGAATAGGGAGGGGGTTTTGAGAGACTGTGCAATTTGGGAATAGGGAGGGGGTTTTGAGAGACTGTGCAATTTGGGAATAGGGAGGGGGTTTTGAGAGACTGTGCAATTTGGGAATAGGGAGGGGGTTTTGAGAGACTGTGCAATCTGAAAATAGGGAGGGGGTTTTGAGAGACTGTGCAATTTGGGAATAGGGAGGGGGTTTTGAGAGACTGTGCAATTTGGGAATAGGGAGGGGGTTTTGAGAGACTGTGCAATTTGGGAATAGGGAGGGGGTTTTGAGAGACTGTGCAATTTGGGAATAGGGAGGGGGTTTTGAGAGACTGTGCAATTTGGGAATAGGGAGGGGGTTTTGAGAGACTGTGCAATTTGGGAATAGGGAGGGGGTTTTGAGAGACTGTGCAATTTGGGAATAGGGAGGGGGTTTTGAGAGACTGTGCAATTTGGGAATAGGGAGGGGGTTTTGAGAGACTGTGCAATTTGGGAATAGGGAGGGGGTTTTGAGAGACTGTGCAATTTGGGAATAGGGAGGGGGTTTTGAGAGACTGTGCAATTTGGGAATAGGGAGGGGGTTTTGAGAGACTGTGCAATTTGGGAATAGGGAGGGGGTTTTGAGAGACTGTGCAATTTGGGAATAGGGAGGGGGTTTTGAGAGACTGTGCAATTTGGGAATAGGGAGGGGGTTTTGAGAGACTGTGCAATTTGGGAATAGGGAGGGGGTTTTGAGAGACTGTGCAATTTGGGAATAGGGAGGGGGTTTTGAGAGACTGTGCAATCTGAAAATAGGGAGGGGGTTTTGAGAGACTGTGCAATTTGGGAATAGGGAGGGGGTTTTGAGAGACTGTGCAATTTGGGAATAGGGAGGGGGTTTTGAGAGACTGTGCAATTTGGGAATAGGGAGGGGGTTTTGAGAGACTGTGCAATTTGGGAATAGGGAGGGGGTTTTGAGAGACTGTGCAATTTGGGAATAGGGAGGGGGTTTTGAGAGACTGTGCAATTTGGGAATAGGGAGGGGGTTTTGAGAGACTGTGCAATTTGGGAATAGGGAGGGGGTTTTGAGAGACTGCACAATCTGGGAATATGGGCGATACAATGAGACTGTGTAATCTGGGAATAGGGGGGGGGGATACAATGAGTCTGGAAATAGGGGGTTAGGAAGGGATTGCGTAGTTTGGAAATGGGGTTGGGGCGGGAGATAATAATAGCAAATAGAAGACCAATATAAATTACTTGATACGATAAGCTGGTTAATTAATTACTTAATAGGTTGGTTGAATGCCAGGGTTAGTAGGAGCTGCTCGTCACAGTCACTCTCCAGATATCCTCCCTCTTTCGTTAGAGCACCCTAGGTACGAATGAAAAAATGTTACAGTGCAGCTGGCAGAAAAAGGTGCGAAAGAATCACTGTTTTCTGTTTTCTATTCATTTTATCCGATCATGAATGTACGATATACCTCGACAACAGGAACCGACCGAAACAAGTAAACAACCAATCAGAACTCGTTATTTAGGTCACGTGACTGGTTATCAGCCAATCAGGGACCAGTTTTTCCTGATTCGGTCGGTTCCTGCTCGACAATAATACTTTGATGTCTCCGAGGTCGCGGGTGTAACCTTTAACAAACTGGTGTAACCTTTGAAGACTGGTTGTAACCTTTAAAAATAGCGCTTACCCTGAAGTTGTGTTCATCACTCTCATTCAGACACTCACATCGGGGTCCTTCGATAAACGATGCCATGTCGTCATACCCAGGCACCAGAGCTGTGGAGGTGGCACCGCCTGGGAGATAGAGAGATAGAGAGAGGGAGAGAGAGAGAGAGAGAGAGAGAGAGAGAGAGAGAGAGAGAAGGAGATAGGAAAGAGAGATAGAGAGAGATAGGGAGAGGGAGAGAAAGAGAGAGAGAGAGAGAGAGAGAGAGAGAGAGAGAGAGAGAGAGAGAGAGAGAGAGAGACTTGACTTTTGACTTTTGACTTTTGATGTGTAGCTATGAATCAGAGGGCCATCCTTCCAAGGACCGCCACATTTATCGTTCCGGATCCACAGCACCACTCGCTCAGTGAGTTTCTGTTCTGTGATGAGTATCCGGGTGTAGGCGGTAGGTCCGGCACTTCACGAAGGAAGCTATCCAGGTTCGCCTTAAATTCAGCCTGATCTGCAATTTCTCGAAGGTCTTTTGGCAATGAATTCCACAGCCTAGTTTCTCTTGCTCTTGACCCTTGCAAGATCAGGTATCACCGCCTTCAGCCCATGCCTCGATGTTCGGTAGAAGGCGACATTGACATCATTTGGTACTGCTTCATGCCGAATCTTGTGCATGTGTAGGATGGAGTACCTTTCACGCCTCCTTTGTAATGACATGAGTCCAAGGATTCTTAGGCGTTCCCAGTAGTCACTGTCCTGAAGCCCAGAAATCTTGGCAGTAAACCTTCTTTGAACCGATTCAAGGAGCTGTATGTCACCGACCAATTGGGGGCACCACAGAGGAGAGCAATACTCCATTGTGCTCCTCACTAGGCTCTTATAGAGAGTTATCATGAGGACTGTATCTCTGCCACTAAAAACGCTGAGTATCCACTGGGACATTCTTCTGCCTCTTGTGGTCAGATTGACATAATGCGGCCTCCAGGAGAGATCTTCAGAAACTGTAACGCCCAAGTCTCGGAGCTGATCAGATGGTAGAAGGATCTCTCCACCACTAGTGTAGTAGTACACCGCAGACATCGGCATGTGGTTCATGAGAGATGATCGATTGTGACGATGCACCATTAACTCATATTTCTCTTCATTGAGCTTCATATTATTTCTTTCAGCCCACTGATGCACACGATCCAAGTCTTTCTGTAACTTCTCGCAATCCTCCTTAACAGAGATTTCCATGCCCACTCTGGAGTCATCAGCAAAGAAGCTTAGAAGGGCATCAAGCACTTCACCCTCCAAATCATTCAGAAATATCAAGAATAAGAGGGGGCCCAGCACCGTCCCCTGAGGGACACCGCTGATGATTACTGCTATTACTGAGTGACACCCTTCTAGCACAACCGTTTGTTTCCGGCCAGACAGAAATGACTCCAGCCAATCCACAATCTGTGGATGCACTCCATATCTTCTGATCTTGAGGAGGAGGAGCCGTATGTCTACCTTGTCGAAGGCACGGGAATAGTCCAGGTAGACTGTGTCTGTGTCGTTACCATCACATAGGGATTTTAGCACCCAGTCGAAGTGGCCCAACAATTGGGTCAGTGTGGACCTCCCCGCTCTGAAGCCGTGCTGACGCTTTGATAGAAGCCCGTTACGCTCGAAATAATTAACCATATGTTCCCTCATGATTCGCTCGTGAATCTTGATCACATGGCTTGTCAAGGTTACAGGTCTGTAATTCTTCAGAGAAGATCTATCGCCTTTCTTAAACAGGGGGACTACATAGCCCATCTTGTAAAACTCGGGCACTACTCTCAGGTCCATAGATTCTCTCCAAATAAGGCCAATGGGTACTGACAGAGCCTCCGCAGCCTCCTTCAGGATCTTTGCAGGAACACCATCAGGTCCTGGAGAGGAGGTTGTCACCAGATCCTTACACGCTTTGATAATGTCGTCATCACTCAGCGTGATTCCCAGGTCTTCCAATTTAATAACCGGGCATTCAAAGACCGGATCCTGGGTATTGGGGTTGTCTGGGTTACTGAACACACTGCAGAATTGATTTTGAAAGAGATCGGCAATTTCTTTAGTGTCAGTGGTTGTTTTTCCATTGATATCCGTGATAACAGGGATACTGGATACACCTTTTGCAAACATTTTCGCAAAGGAGTAGAAGAATCGTGGATCAGATTTTATCTTGTCCACGGCCCGCCTCTCATGCTGGTCCTTTCTGGCCAAGACTCGATCTCTGATTTCTAAGCACACCTTGGAGAGCTCATCTGATAACTCCTCAGCCCGCGCAATCTGACCCTTCTCTAACATAGCAGCTATCCGACATCTTATTTTTCTTTTCCGTCTACGTAGCTTGTTAAAACAATTTGGTCTGCCACGAGGAATCTTAACCTTCGGAAAGACACCACAGCATACTTGGTAAAGCGTATCCGTGAAAACCGAGGGAAAGGATTCAAAATCAGTAGCCTGACGGAGACCAACCCAATCTATCTCACTGAGTTTCTCACGGAGAAGATCAAAATCGCCGTTATGAAAGTCCAATGATCGAAAAGACTCTGGCTTGATTCTCCTTCTCTGTTTCGGGCAGACTGGATGGAAAGTGAGACCTACTGACACCAAATTATGATCAGAAATCTCTGTGGGTACCACTCTCACATTTTCCACTAAACTCTCCCGGTTAGACAAGAACAGGTCGAGTATATTAGAACCCCTAGTAGGTAGGTTAACAAACTGTTCTAGAAAATTAGATCCCATAAAATCTAGCAGCGCCTGAGCCGACCGGGTATTCTCAGCAGACCTACCACCTATATGTATAGTATCCCAGTTGATGACCGGAAGATTAAAGTCACCCATGATAACTAAATCGTCACCTGGGTCTATTCTCTCAATCTGTTTTTTCAAGAAATCAAGGGAGTTAATAAAACTTGAGGATGGTGTATCAGGGGGTCGGTAGATCACAGCAACGCTCATAGAACACGAGGAAAATCTGCAAAACAGTGCTTCACACCTCCCGTCATCAAAGCTAGATGACCATTCCATTGGGATACCCTCATCTACATAGAGTAGCGCCCCACCACCCTGCCGGTTTGACCTGTCTGCACGTACAACAGCATACCCAGGAATAGCAACTTGGGCATCTAGATGAAAATCCTTTAGCCAGGACTCAGTGATACCAATAAAGGGCACATTAACACCCTTCTCATTGAGGCTGATCAACTCCTGACATAGGACATCTCTTTTCCACCTAGTGTTACTGTTTGCTCCTGGATTAAAACCGCCGGCATTTAGTAACATGCAGGTTGAGCGAACTGGCGTGGGGCATTCCACGCCTGCCACGGATTCAGGAACGGTTGAGGTTGAGGGATAGGTACCTTTTGGAATTGGGATGGATTTATCGATTCCGAACTCGGCATCCTCTCTCGGGGTATCTCCTCGACTCTCTTCTCTAACGAGTCCATCCTGACTATTAACTTGGATATCAGATCCTGGAGCTTTTGAAAATCCGAGTTCTCAGTATTTGATCTCTTGTTCTTTCTCTCATTGCGAGAGATGATCTAAAATGTTTCCGTTCAAACAGCGAAGTCACGGACTGTACGGCACTTTTCAATACATTGCGTGATGACACCTCGTTTATCAACAGTCACGCTACTTTTTTCTGTCAGTCAGAAATAGCAGAGACAGTAATGATCGTGATTTTAATGACACACATGAATCCGTGATTTGTGAAATAACGCACAATACAAGATCTTGCACAGAACACGCAATCCCCTGTATAACAGTGTAAGCGTATAGCGCCAACACACTGTCAGGCCAATGCTCTGACAGCCAACACACGATCAATATCACGAAAAGTTGGTAGAATGACATACCACCGTTATACCTGTATTTCCTGAATTTGCCTCAGCATTACAGTGTTTCTCTACCATACGTTCTAGCGCTACTGGATCTGAAAGAGGCAATTAATTAGCCTCCTAATTAATTAATCAGGAGAGTCTAGTGAGAGGGGAAGATAGATGCTGATATTTGCCACCTATTGAAACAAGGAAATATTTCACTTTTCTGCAGCCCAAAAAACGATCGCTTGTCAACTCTAAAACCACGATAAAGATGGTGACAAAGATAGGGCGGTGGTAGGGTTCGACGGTATCCCGGTAAGATATGGACGGGGTGAACTGTAGCTGGTGCATGACGGTTGTACTACATCTCACATGACTGTGGTGGGGTAGGGGGGAAGATATCTACGTTATATGGCCGGGGGGCGGGTGCCTAATAAAAAATGTGGGGAAAGAGATCTAAACGTACCTGCTCCTCTCAGCTCCTCCAACTTGTTTCCATTACGGTAGACGTGAAAGGTTGGCATAGCACTGACACCCTGTCGAGTTGCTACCTCCTGGCACTTGTCTACATCAACCTGGAGAGAGGGAAACAAGTAAACAACCAATCAGAACTAGTTATTTAGGTCACGTGACTGGTTATCAGCCAATCAGGGACCAATATTTCCTGATTCGGTCGGTCACCTGTCTACATCAACCTGAGAAGTGACATTTCAGACGAGACAAAAGATAAGTGACATTATTAAGGGCCTTTCCAGACGAGACAAAAAAGCAACTGCACTATATGCTCGTCTGGAAAGGCCCTTAGAGTGGTGTAGGAGTGGGGAAAGGCCCTTAGAGTGGTGTAGGAGTGGGGAAAGGCCCTTAGAGTGGTGTAGGAGTGGGGAAAGGCCCTTAGAGTGGTGTAGGAGTGGGGAAAGGCCCTTAGAGTGGTGTAGGAGTGGGGAAAGGCCCTTAGAGTGGTGAGGCGACATTTGATCTACCGAACCCTGACAGATGAAATAAATGTAGCGTGAGTCACACAAGGTAACATAGCATAAACACCTATATTGTTACAGTCGGACCCCGATTTAGGGACACCCTCGGGGGAAAGGCTCTTGTCCACTAAATCGGGGTGTCCACTAAATCGGGGTCAAATAAGGTTAATTTCCTATATCGGGGGAAAAAAATCCTGTCCCTAAATCGGGGTGCCACTAAATCGGGGGGCCCTAAATCGGGGTCCGACTGTACCTTTAAAAAGACGCTATCCTTGAAGCGGCTGCTCAGCTGAGAGAACACAGGTGCAACGCGCTGACAAGGGCCGCACCATGTTGCAAAATAATCCACCACAATTATCTGAGGAGAGAAGGGGGGTTTAAAATTATTGAGACCTTGCCTTGCTCGACCCTCTTTTCGTTGGATTTGAACAAAACAAGTACTGATCACCGATAGATCCGATCTGTGTAATGCTAATATAATTTGTGTCGGTAATTAACCCATTAATTAACTAATTAACCAACTAATTGACTAATTAACTAACTAATTAGCTAACTAATTAGCTAATTAATGTGTTACCTTGGATTCCGCCTTTGCAACTTCCTGGACCATCTGTTCGTCAGTCTCAACGTGAATAACGGACATGATAAGAGCTATGCATACAGGGAGAGGATATATTTTTAAGGGAGTTTGATATAGGGAGAGGATGATATAGGGAGAGGATATATTTTAAGAGAGGACATGATTAGAGCTATGTGTAGGGAGAGGATATACATATTTTAAGAGAGTTTCTAAGAAGCTCGGAGCTCGGAGGGTTGACTCTGTGGGGGTTCGGTGGATCAGATTTGACTTTTTCAGACTGTCTACTATTGCTGACTCCGAGAAAAGGGGAGGGGAGCTTGAGGGTGAAAGGTACTGGAGGGAGGGGCGTATACCGGGGCAAAAAAGATACAGCTGTGTATGACTGACAAAGGTCTAAAAATACTCGAAAATATGTTTGTGTAACAGCGACAATATATACCGTGTTTCCTTTTTCGACCCTCTCTAAAATGGATTTGAACAAAACAAATACCGCACATAAAAAGCTAAATTCAACATTTTATCTATCTTCTACCATCTCTTGATCTCCTGTCAGTTCTTGAAGACCTACTATAATAGTCATCCCTACTCGATGTTCTATAATGCTCGTTTCTTGACCTCTGATCTTCTCGTGATCTATCATCTCGTGACGATGTCTTGTCACGTGACCAATCATCTCGTGACGATGTCTTGTCACGTGACCAATCATCACGTGACGATGTCTTGTCACGTGATCTCCTATCAGAAGAATTCTCCCCCGTGGTCCGAGATGATGTACGGTGGTGGGATGGTGTGCTGTCTTTTGACCGCTTTTCCTCTCGTCTCAATCTCTCGGAACTGTCGCGATCCCTGTCCCGCTTGCCACTACTTCTTGACTTACTAGAATCGAGAAATTCTGTTGCCGCTGATGCCCACTTTTCATTGTTATCACTAATTTTCTCACGATCTTCCGTCTCATCATCTTGATTTTTTTGAGATGCATCATCATCTTGTGATATCTTGCTATCACTATCATCATCATCTTTATCTCGCCTTCTCGATGATCTTTCCTCATCTTCCTCCTCTCTTCTCCTCCAATAATCTACCTCCTCCTTCTCCCTTATCTGCCTCCTGATTACCCGCATCTCTTCCTCTCGCTCCCTCTCCTCCTGCTCCCTCACACACGCTGCCTCCGCCTCCTTTCTCTTTTCATCATTTTGTCGTTTGTTTAGCTGAGATTGGAGTTTCAGTTTCAGCCGTTCGTGAGGTTTTAACCGGGGAGCATTAGATGAGGTCGAGTGATAATCTCGTTGTCGAGGACTGGATCTCCTTCGGTATCGAGAAGGGGGAGTTTTGCTGCGAGATCGGCGGGGTGGAGTTTTATGTTCTTCACCGTCATCAGAGGAAGATGATGAATACTCTCTCTTTTTCTTCTCATTATCTTCTTTTCGTTTCTTCTCATTTTCCTCTTCTCTACTCTTCTCATTCTCCCTCTCGTCTTTCTCGACTTCGTTTATCATAATCGTGTCAGTCGATGGTTTGTTGTTCTCAACCCCGAAGAAGCTGAATTCGTCCTCACCCATCGATTTTCCCAGGAGCTGCTTTCTCTTTGCAACTAGCCCAGAAATACTCTCGTTTCGCGTGATTGTGAAAGATCCGGGGAGGATGTTCGAGCGTTTCTCCTCCTGAAAAGAGCGTGTCAGTATACTATCTTGCGGGGGAAAGATGTGGGACAGAGAGAGAGAGAGAGAGAAAGAGAGAGAGAGAGAGAGAGAGAGAGAGAGAAGAGAGGAGAGAAGAGTATAAAGAGAGAGCCTTATAGAGACCTAGAGCTGCATCATCAGGAGCCTTGCTACCCTCGGTCGCTCGACGTTCTAGTCAACATGCCCTAATGAAGTAGGCGCTGCAATGAAGTTCTTCTCGCAACGTGCTTCCTTTTTCCCTACCAACCTCAGCCACTTCAGTATCGGTGTCGTGACGTGGGAGTGGGACGTCATATTAGTCTGTATGTATAATGTGTGTCGTGATTTTGCGTACGTGTTTTTTCAAAGCAGAGCATGATGTGCTCACCCTCACGCTGTGTACGGCGCTTTGTGTTGTTGGCTCGTGATGCAGGCAGTCTCACGCTAAGCTAAGTGCTTCTCCTCCGTCTCGTCCCTGCTCTCAAGCTCGTCTCCTCTCTCCCGACTCCCTCCTTGCCCTCTTCCTCCAATTCGTTTCCTTCTCTCCCACGCTATCGTGCATCTTTTCTCTCTTCTTTCCTCTTCTTCCTCCCTCTTCTCTCTTTTTCTGGCTCTTCTCTCTCGTCATCTTTCGCTCATAGTTATAACTCTTCCTCCATTTCTCTCTCTCTCCCCCTTCTCTCTGTGGTAAGACATAAGATCACGGTCCGTACGCTGCTTTTGAATACGTAGCGTGATGTCTCAACGCTAGGCAATAGTCATGTCTTGTACGCCATTTTATCTACAAGTCTACGAGTCATGCAATTTAGCGTGACAGAGAGAAAGAGAGAAAGAGAGAGAGAGAGAAAGAGAGAGAGAGAAAAATAAGCCAGTTATAATACCTGTTGCTCAGTATTTGTTTTGCTTGATATCTCAATATTTTGAACCACCTCAACTCCCCCTTCCTCAGAGTCGGACGATTGGTGTTTCTGTCGTGATGAGGACCTAGCAAGGGTGGTGAGATTGTTACTTTAACTAAAGAGAGAGCAGCGCGGCTCAATTTGCACGTGCTGACTACCTACCTATGACGGTGATGTGATCCTGAGCGGTGTTTTCTTCTCCTACCATCTCCTTCATCTTCATCCTGCTGTCTTGGATTTCTAGAAGAGGATTTGAAAGGAGTGTTAGGATGTTCGGGCACGTTTTAGGATTTTAGCGATAGGATTCAGTGTTCACGTCCCACGCGCCCGTCGCCCAACTAAATTGTTTCATCTAGCCACGTCTGTCCAAAACCTAGTTATTTTCCGTCGTGCAAAAACAAAAAGTAATGTAATTTCGATTTTGATTGACAAAGAGTACCTGTGAGGGTCTTCCTTCCGTGTCATCATTACCGGCATTTCCTTCAGCTTCCTCCGCTCCACTTTCTCCCTCTTTCTCTCTGTTTTACTCAGCTTGGCACTCCGAACTGATCTCTCGTTCTCCTCTCGTCTCTCCATTTCCTTCAGCTCCAGCTCGATCTTATCCTGCGGAGGTTTATCATATATCCATATAAGGAGAATGAACATGACCATATATGGAATTATCTCCCACGTACCTCAATGTGAAGTCGGGTAAAATCTGGTACAAGGTAGCTATCAGCTGCTATATAGTTGAGTCTCTCTTTGTCAGTCTCTGACAGCTCTCTAACATCAAATGTCATGTCGAGATCCGGCTCCTAAAGCGAGTGGTAATGTTAGGGGTAATGTTAGAAGGAATGTTAAAAGGAATGTTAAAAGGAATGTTAGAAGCAGATTTTAGCAGCCTGGGTGGCCGAAGGTCGACAATATATTGTAGAACAAAGCCGATAATTTCCGAACCACTATCAGCTTTAGAAGATCAGAGAGAGTCAGAGAGAGAGAGAGAGAGAGAGAGAGAGAGAGAGAGAGAGAGAGAGAGAGAGAGAGGGGGGGTGGAGAGAGATAGAGAGTATCGTACTCATCGCGATCATCGAAGCTCTGCATACAGTTCTAGCCTTCTCTCGTACTCTCTCTATCGCGTCTAACCGCTTTCTCTACATGCTCTTCTATAGTCTCGCGTATCTACTGCTCTCGCTGCTATCTCTCTTTCGAGAGGAGAGGGAGAGCAGAGAGATGGCAGATATCGAGCATGAGAGAGAGAGAGAAAGAGGTTGGACGGAGCATGATGCTCACTTATCCTACTACATCCAGTCATGGGGGAGAAGGAGGGCCGTGCATGCAGTTCTTACATACAATATCATCATCCATAACATCATCACCATCATCATCACCATCATCTTCACCATCCTGATCACCACCAGCAGCATCGTTATACCGAAACCCTATCGTCGCCCCTCCTCCGCCGCCCCCTTTTCCACGAGAGGGGGTTTTAGAGGAGTGGGATATGGTTTGTTGTTCTTGCTCATCTTGCGTGATCTGCTGCAGACATTCGTGTTCTGTGAGACCAACCTAGAGGGAGGGATTGGGATTAGCTAGGACCAACCTGGGGAGGGATTTGTTCTGTGAGACCGACCTATAGGGAGGGATTGGAATGAGCTAGGACCAACCTATAGGGAGGGATTGGGATGATGAGAGCTAGGCCCAACATAGGGAGGGATTTGTTTTGTTTTTATGTCCAACCGTGCGGGGCGCGCTGAGACAGGGTCGAGCAAGGGTCGAGCAAGACCTTGCAAGGTAAGTGGATTGGGATGAAAAAGAGATGGGATCAATTAGCCACAGCTCGGAAGGTGATAAACCAACTCGTTATATAACTTGTTCACACAGGAGAGAGCGTCTGAACAAGTAATGTAATGACGTCAAAAAGTCATAAAGTAATGACGTCATATCGCCAACTAACCAGGTCATTAGTAGCGAGTGTCCTCCATCTCTCATAAGCACACTTTTGTTCCACCACTGCATTCTCCTCGACCTTTCCGGAACTGAGGCCGGTATACTCAGGTATGACGTCCAGGTTAGCCCGAACATCAAACCTGTGGGAGAGAGAGAGAGAGAGAGAGAGAGAGAGAGAGAGAGAGAGAGAGAGGAGAGAGAGAGAGAGGAGAGAGAGAGAGAGAGAGAGAGAGAGAGAGAGAGAGAGAGAGAGATAGAGTTGATATTATGCCGGGATCTACGTGCAGTGGGAATTATAGGGAGGAAAGGAAGAGAGTTGATGTTAAATACCGGGAATCGGGGTCTACAATAAGTATACAGCGACTAGGGTCTAGGGAGAAGGAGAGTTGATATTATACCGGGGATCAAAATAGGTGGGGTGGGACGTCATATTAGTCTGTGTCGTGATTTTGCGTACGTGTTTTCTCAAAGCAGAGCATGATGTGCTCTCACGCTGTGTACGGCGCATTGTGTTGTTGCCCAAATAAGGGCAGAGTTACTAAATAAGGGATTAAATGCCCAAATATGGGATTAAATGCCCAAATATGGTCACAGTTACCTATCGATCAAGTTGTGTTTATCGCCCTGCCAGGGGAAAAGATCAGACACCGCCAGTTCTATCTCCTGCGCCTCCTCTTCAATATGTACTGGATATCTCGAGCCGTGGACTCTGAAACAGAACGGGGATCAAATTAAAAACAATTTAATATGTGAAGTTCTTTGCTTGAAATGATTTTGTAAAACCTCAACTTGCCTTTCTCCAACCTCTCCACGCGTGAAAGTTTGAACAAAACAAACCTCACAAATATCATATCTGACCCTATTCCTACCTTAGGAATTGAGCAGGGTCAGCCTTAATTTTCTGATAATATTGTTGTCTTCTTTCTGATCTTTTCCGATAATCGACCATCATCCCTCGAATTAACTTCTCCTGTTTTCTCGCTTCCTGCCACATGGTTTAGCTAATATGCACGAGAGAGTTTGTTAGTTTCCTAGTAGAATACAAAAAGAGAAATTTGGTTAAGTTAATTTTCTAGTGAAATACGAAAGAGTTGTTTAGTTTCCTAGTAAAACGGGGGTGGGGGGGGGGGGTGGTTGGTTGGATCAGGGTGGTTGAGTAATACAAATAAATGGACACTTGGGTCTTGTTACAAAGTTCGTTGCAAATAATAAATACTTGTACAAATTATATCGGAGACAAAATATTAAAATGAAAACTCGCTTAAAAAGACTCCATAAATTATACAAAATAAACCAGATCCATGTCTTACTCGAACCTCTCTCACCGTGCGACCAATTTTGTCAAAGAGGGTTAGAATAATTAATAACCGGATCCAATATATTCCTTTTTCAGTTACCACCAAAACCCTCCACCCCAGCCGCCTCCCCACCTCGGCCCTCGCCCGTCCCAAGGTAGAGCACTTTGGTACGGTAGGCGGACTCTAGTGCTAACGTACTCTATATCTAAACCCAAGGGGGACTCTATATCTAACCCTAACCTTTACACTAACCCCTAAACTCGAACCCAAATAACGGCCATAACACTTCTAGACGAGTATAGAGGCACAGCAAACTCTCGTTTCCGGCCTAACAGCCGAAATCTCGAGTTCGCTTTTCGTGATTTTAGCACTAGAGTCCGCTTACCCTTTGGTACACATGCCAATCCAGCATTCAGCAGGTCATTTTTGCGAAGAGCTTATGAGACATGATATCATTACTCTTGTAAAGACATGACATAATGCATGATAATGCATTGGTTACGAAGTCACGTGAGCTAGCGCAGAGGGGGAATTTCATTACCAAGAAAATGCATAATATAATGAAATTAAAATGCATGATAATGCATAATATAATGAAAATAAAAGTGATGGAGAGAATGAATTAATGATTTGCGGAAGGTAGCGAAAAATTGGGATTCATCCAAATCTAATTATGCATCCAGGATTCAGCTCGGTATAAAAACAATCCTTCGCTCCTTTCTTTAATTCTCGCAGTTTACTGTTCCAATACGTTGTATCATGAAGAGAGTCGTTGTGGTCTTGCTGGCTTGTTTTGTGCCCCTCATGGTGGTGGGTAGTGATACCCCATGGATTGTGACAACATCAGTTGGGTGTGGTTGGAATATGATGTACTTCCAAGATGGGGATTCCTGGGATCATGGATGTGAAGTGTGCACTTGTAAAGCCGGCAGTAAGTCACCTTTTTTTACGACAGAAAGAGAAAAAGGTTACATTTTATTTTAGTCAAATTGAGTCAATGGACAATCGATACGTTTAAAGTTTAAAAGCTATCTAGTTTGAATAATTGGGGGCCCATAATCTAATTCAAGGTGGTGCGACCGGCCCTTACCACAAATTACCACATTTCAGTTATCGAGTGCACGCAAGGCACGGACTGCTGTATGTTTGCAGAATCTGATGGTAGTACTGGTAGGGTGTTTGTTGGTGACAGGTACCACGATGGGTGCAATAGGTGCAGGTGTGCTAAGGGTGGTGTTGCACGGTGTCAAGAGAGAGCGTGTATCAACAAGTGCTACTACAAAAACTGGAATTGGAACTACGGATGGGCCAGTAATGGAGCTCGGGTCTCTGCGTATGATGACGAAGATAGGTGCCCTAAATCGTGTCAATGTAATAAGGGTAAGATGGAGTGCGGTGATTCGTCTCATTGTATTTATTATTAGTGACAGGGTGGCCCGACCATGTAGCTACGATGTCTTGATATAATGGACAATGTTTGGTCTGTTTTGGCCATCATTTCTTTGATAAAAATTCTTCAAAACAAAATTTCATGGGTTTTAATTGTGCCTAAAAAGAACACCCCCACCAACCCCCTGCCCTAGATGTCCCCTGTAAAAAGAGGAAATCAGTTATCATATCACCAATTGTTCATTAGATTCCCCAACCCCAACACTATGAGACCCTCCCTTCACGAGAGGATTAGAACATAACAAAGCGATGTAGTGATGTAACATTACCCAACAAGATATCATGGACCAGTTAGTTGAAGTGAGGTGTCTCTTTTCTAGGTTCTTTCTATCCTCCAACTGTCTATCAACTGCACCCCTTAGGGCCGTTAGAAATACATCCAGTGAAGGGGGACCTGACCTGAAATATAGAGAGATTAATAATGATGATGAGGCATCGTGACGAAGGTGGAGGGGAGACTGGAGGACCCAGTGCGAAACGTTGTTCAAGGTGTTATCAATGTGAAATCCGGTCGAAAAAAGTGCTATAATTTTTGTCTATGAGGGTGATATTTTTAGGGTGATATTTTCCAATGCGCCACCAATGCATTGATGGTGCATTGGAAAATATCACCCTGTATTGATGCCGCATTGGAGAGCAATTTTAGAGCACGAATATCTCTCTCTCACTATCACTGAGAGTTGTATATCACTGAATCATAATAATGGTCGGTGTTAGCCCTTGAAAAATTTCGCAGCGCCGGCAAGGGCCCCCAGGAGTATCTTAAATGCACATATGCATTCCGTGTATTCCAGCAGTTTTAACGACTATCCGAGCAATAAAAACTACTTTTGACATTATATGGTCTTGTTTTTTTTTAACTGGTCGTCTCCTCGACTGAAAATTTGACAAATTTTGGAAAAAGGAGTATTTAGGTAAGAAATATTTTTTCAAAATTGCTAAAAATCAAAATTATGATGTAAAAGTGTCTTGAGAGTAATTTAAGCTTGTGTTTTTAAACTTTACTCATGTTGTGCGGTGCATATGACCACGTTTGCTAAAACTGGTACAAAATCTTCAGGACAAATAATAAAACTGCAATTTTTGAGTAAAATTGCAGATAATTGGTCTATAAATCTTGCCTACAGCGATGAGTAAGCATGTGACTCATCTAGTGCGGTGCAATTGGCACTCAAAGTAGCAGCATTTTTAAATCGAGGTTTTATAGTATCAAATGGACTCTATTATTCCCCAAATGTTGACTAATACGTTCCTCATTTGTAAAGGAACAATTAGTGCTGAAAAAAAAATCAAAAAATTTACTCATTTGGTGCGGTGACACGGAAAATATCAAGTTCTATTAAAATGCCCATGCACCGCACCAAATGAGTAATAATGATTCCAATTTTGATCAGAAACAGTTGATATAGACACTAGCTACACCACTAGCTAGTTTTCAGACGTATTTACTCATTAAATGCGGTGCAGTTGACAAGTCGCAATATGCACCCACTTTTGAAGCATCTGCACCGCACCCCATGAGTAAACTTTAGTGTTGATTTTAGGTTCATAGTATCAAGAAATGTCTATAGAAAAGGTGTGCAAGAAACCGTAATGCTATTTGCTCATTTTACCCTTCAAGAGTAAGAAAAAAGCAGAAATTTAGGCCTGCACCGCACTAAAAGAGTAAAATTTTTATCGATGTTAGTTTTGTTGATTGGGAAAAAATTATGGTCATCGATTCCTGAAATTTCAACTTATAAGAGGCATCAGGAGGCAAATTAGAGGTCAGCACCGCACAAGAGCACCGCACGTCGTATTTTCATTAATAGCACCGCTCAGGAGTAAGATAGAGGTCTGGTTTTTTCGCTAAAAGGAAATTTGAACACCGCACCATCTGAGTATATGAAAATCAACCCCCGGCTGTTATGCTAATGTATCGGAATCTTTGATTGAAAAATTTTGGTCGGACGACCAGTTAAAAAAAAACAAGACCATATCTACTATCTAGGAGTACATATAATGGTCGGTGTTAGCACCTGAAAAAAAAATCGCAGCGCTGGCAAGCGCCACTAGCGTGTAATGATGATGATGGGGGTGCAATAAATCATAAATTTAAGCATAACAGTGATATCAATTAGATTGATAAATTGGTCAACATTTCGCACTGGGCTGGAGGAGCACCCAGTGCAAAGATTGTGCTAAAAAACTTTTTTCAAAACTTTTTCCTCTTTTGTGCAAAATAATTTAAACATTTTTTCTCTAATGCTGACCACAAAAAAGTTGTTAAACACAATTAATGTTATTGAGGTGAGCTTCAAAATTTGGTGGGAGCAAATTTTCGATAAAATTTTTAGATTCGCAGCATTTTTTAAGATCTTTGGACTGGGGAGGAGCAGGGGTATTGGATAATGAATATCAATACAGTCAAACCTAAAACCTCGATTTACTGGAACCAATCCGACAGAAAGCGATAAATTACCTAAAATCTCAGTACCTGAACCTCACAAGTTACCTGAAATCTGAGTAGGAGTGAGCGAGAAAGGGTAGTTTTCGTAACGTCCTGCCGCTCAGTCCCACACACCGTTCTGCAATGCCATATAACCGCTGACTACAGCATGTTGGATTTGGGGCTGATTTGGCAAGTGCTGCAACCGCCCGATGCCCCATCAGCTCCTCCGCTAGGGAGAGCAGGGTAAGATTGTTACTTTAACTAGAGGGAGAGCAGGGTGAGATTGTTACTTTAACTAGAGGGAGAGCAGGGTGAGATTGTTACTTTAACTAGAGGGAGAGCAGGGTGAGATTGTTACTTTTACTAGAGGGAGAGCAGGGTGAGATTGTTACTTTGATTAGGGAGAGCAGGGTGATTTGGGGCTGATTTGGCAAGTGCTGCAACCGCCCGATGCCCCATCAGCTCCTCAGCTAGGGAGAGAAGGGTGAGATTGTTACTTTAACTAGAGGGAGAGCAGGGTAAGATTGTTACTTTAACTAGAGGGAGAGAAGGGTGAGATCGTTACTTTAACTAGAGGGAGAACAGTGTGATTTGGGTTGGATTTGGCGAGTGCTGCAACCGCCCGATGACCCATCAGCTCCTCAGCTAAAGAAATATTAAATTGTTAGCACTCATCTCTAATCTCTTGATCTTGATCGGCCTTTGTATTTTAACAGTATGTACAATCAGAGGGTGGTAAGATTTTCAAAATCTTCAAAAAGTAAGCGCTCCGAGGCCTCACCTTGTATGATGCCCACTCGGCACAGCTCAGTTAGACAAGATTTCAGGATGGTATAGATAGCAGGGGGTCCCGGGTGACCAATATACTGTTTTATATCTGCCCTGTCCACAAAGGCCAGGTCAACATTACCTAGGGAGAGAGGAAGACAGTTTTAATCAGTAGTGCAACACATTTGGGAGCAGCCAAAATTTTAGAATGAATTTGGCTGGAGTGTCCTTACAGGCTACAACAAGGGGTATAAAAACAAGGTTTTACCCTATAATTAGGGGTCTAAAAGGCCATGAAGTTTTCAATCAATGTTATAATGCTTACCAGAAACATTCGAGGTTGTCAAAATAAGAACATTTGGATACTTCTTTATCGCGTCCAGCTGTGTCAAAAGTGCGTTGACAACTCGTACCTAAGCAGGAAGTGTGATTAAGTGGTCCGCCACACAATGCCATATTTGGTATGGCTACCATATTTAGACATAACTCCATATAAGGAGAACTAACATACCGCATCGGATGGTTCTGAACCAGTCATGGACTGTCGTGCCGCTGTTAGGCTCTCTACCTCGTCTATTAGCACAAAAACAAGCGCTTGAGGATCATCTATCAGTTCCTGCGTAAATAAGATGTCATTTTAGGGGATTTCGGTAAAATCGGAAATTCCCATCGTCAAAAACACACGGATATGCGTATTTATATCGTATTTCATAAAGGAGTAAAGTAAAGACAACTTTAAAAAATCCGACTAGTGGGAGACACTAGCGTGGTACGCACAAAAAAATGCGTGCCACACGATTATCATAATTGATGATATCTCCGGTTCCTGATAAGCTACAGAGTTTGGGTACCGTTGGAAAGGAAATTTCAAGCCCCATCGAATGGCGAAGGTTTGAAGTCTTTATCTTATCAGGAACAGGAGTTATGAGCCAAAACGAAATTGGTGTGGCGCGCATTTTTTTGCGTGTACCACGCTAGTGTCTCCCACTAGACTTTACTGACCTGAATTTTATCGAACATTTTCTGAACAAGTTTCCCACTTTCACTGAACCACTTTGAGAATAAACTGTGGGAGTTGATCTCTAGCAGCTGGCCATGTGTATACCTGGAGGTTTGAATGTTAGATCGCCCCTGGACTTATCCTTATTATCTCTAATTCACCCACACGTCCTTTATACACGCAAACGGAGCGTGCTTCTAATTTTATGAAATGAAATGCGGTGTGAGCCACAGAACATTAATTGCCTAGCTAGACTGTGTTTCGTGCGCCCCGACAAAGGAGGGTTAGAACATACCAGGAACCGACCGAATCAGGAAATACTAGTCCCTGGTTGGCTGATAACCAGTCACGTGACCTAAATAACGAGTTCGTATTGGTTGTTTACTTGTTTCGGTCGGTTCCTGTAACTGACCTATCAGATAATCGGATGCTGAGTTTCTGGGCCAGTGCTTTACATAAACTTGTTTTCCCTGTTCCAGGAGGACCATGTAACAAAACCACCTGAAATTGTTTGTGTGTTTGTACTGTTTGTTTGTGTGGTTTTGTGTTTTAGAGCGTTTGTTTGTATGTGCGGTTGTTTGTAATGTTTGTAATATACTGTTTGTTTGTTTGTTTGTTTGTTTGTTTGTTTTTGTGGTTTTATGTTTTAGAGTGTTTGTTTGTATGTGCGGTTGATTGTTTGTTTATTTTGAACACCGAAAGATCGAATCGAGATCGAATCGAAAGTTTTTCAACCCTCAAAGATCGAATCGAGATCGAATCGAAATTTTTTTGATCGCTCAACTTTGTTTGCATCTTACCTTATTCCAACTAATAATATTACTATCAATCCCAGCGTCTGAGAATGCGAGGGTCGTCTGAGCATACCGTAGTAGATCCTCCTTGATCTCCTTCAAGGGAGAATGTGATTATTAGGAAAATAAGGGAATCTCTCTATTTAGAAACGAGGAAGAGTGGGTGCCGTGATTAAAAGGTTGGAATTTTTATCTATCTTTGTTCCGGGCACCTCTTCTCAAGAAAAGCAGAGGCAAAAAGTTATATTACCCTGTACCTGATCATAAACCAAGCTATCCCAGAGCCCAACAAAGTCGTGCGATGGAAGAAGCCAGTGTTGTGCCGTACTGATCGTTTCTCCATTCTGTTCAATCTCCTCATTCCCGAC
Organism: Hormiphora californensis; assembly: GCA_020137815.1. Classification (NCBI taxonomy): domain Eukaryota; kingdom Metazoa; phylum Ctenophora; class Tentaculata; order Cydippida; family Pleurobrachiidae; genus Hormiphora; species Hormiphora californensis. The sequence continues at coordinate 5,209,570 of CM035361.1, read as the reverse complement.
TTCTGAAAACAGGGGGGAATATAAACATCATAAATGTCATAAAGTTGATTTAAGGATATGTAAAAGGGATTTCTTAAATCTTTCCACGATGGAACTGTCTGGCAGCGCCACAGAAATCTCAGTTCAATGTTATCGAGAGATCTCTCTTCACTTCTACTTCCTATCACCGTTGTTTCGTTGCACGTCTGTGTAGCTATCCATTCTTTGTGATTGAACCGTTATGGAGAGTGATAATGAAAGCGAAGGTTCTGATCCAACCCAACTCATTGCCCAAGAGATTTCTACACTTGCCAGCCAATTCTCAGTGACTGTTGGAGGCTACTCTTTGTCCTATAATGATGTTATATACAAGGCTGAGAGAAATGAGCACATTTTTGGTACTGGTGGAGATGCTCGCATGGAGAAACAGAACAAAAAGAGGTTGCTTGAGTTTATTAAGGAGTTGTCTAACCTTCTGTTCTACAAGTGTCTCCCTGTTATGGACACGTTCAACCAACGGGTGAAGATGACTAATGATGAGAAGCTAGTGAAGATTACTGAGCTAGAGAAGGAGCTGCAAACGTACCAGAAAGATGTGATCCAGTTGCAAAAGAAAGTGATCAAGTTGCAAGACGAGGAGCTGAGTGCAGCCAAAGCAGTGGCCCAAACAGTTGAGAGAGAAATGAAGTCTTTTTCCTCTGTAGTGTCAAGTAACTGTGCAGCGGCAGTGGCACCATCAAGATTGCAGGCAGTGATCAAGCGAGCATCAGCACCACCGAAGAAGGAAGAGGAAACTGACAGGAGCAGAAACATCATTTTCTACAACGTTGATGAAGAGGATGGCGAACAGGATACACCCGAAACTGCGAAGGTGGATCAAGAGTGTGTTGAGGAAATCGTCGGGGCTCTAAACGAGAAGTTCAAGCTGTCTGATGTGAAGAGAATTGGCGTGAAGAGTAGTGACAAGGCGAGACCAATTGTGGCGACACTGTCATCGAGAGAGAATGTTGTGACTCTATTGAGGAAGGCTAGAGAGTTGAGAGAGACCGAGAACTTTTCTGATATTTATCTTTCCCCAGATAGAACGTTTGAGGAGAGAGTGGAGAGAAAGAGAACAGTTGAGATTTTTAAGAAGTTGATAGCAGACAATCCAACTAAACAATATGTGATACGGAGAGGGGTCATAGAATGTGTGTGATATCGCCACATTCCATCATTCTCACCCTCACATTCCACCTCATTCACCCACACTACCCACTCATAGTCACATTCTCACTGTGTGCCCTACAAGCTTGTGGAGGTACTTGTATCTCTTCGCATGGGGCCGGACAAGTGTGTTTTGTGTTTATTGAGTGGTTCATTTCCATTGTATTTGTCCAACTTTATATTTCTTCTTGGATTATTTTTACCTTCATGATACAGCTGATAAACATAAACACTCCCCTCTGTACCCTCTCCCTGTACATCTAGGGTGAGGACATGTTGCCGTAGGTAAGGGTCCCCGAGATCCTTTCCAGATACACACCCTCTACCAACAAACTGAAGATAGATAGATGGAGAGAGAGAGAGAGAGAGAGAGAGAGAGTGAGAGAGAGAGAGAGAGAGAGAGAGATAGAGATTAAGTTATCCTTACCTCTTGTATTCTGTCTTGAAGAAGTTGAATGACAAATTCCTTCACCTTTTCTCCCTTTTCCAAGCTATCGGGCCTCTGACATACTTCAACAACAACACCGCTAGTCATCCTAAACAATAATTATTGGGGTTATAAGACAGGGAGGAGTGAGGAAGAGTTCCATTTTTGATTTTCTAGACTCGGAAACAGGAACACCGTTCAACACTTGCCACGATCTCCCAGATTTCTGTGCGCGCGCATCTCAGTGCGGCGCTGCGCTCCCACCCCGCTGGGCGTGATCCCGCGCCCTACGTAAATGTGTTCTGTAAAGTGTGACCTCGCAAACTTTTGGGACATCGTGTTTCATAGTTTAGGTACAGTTCAGCCGGATACCAGCAACTGGTACCCAAATTCTCCAGTTTCCGCTTGAATCGGGTTGGGATAGGTTTCATCAGTAATATTGGCCCTGGTATCTTATAATAAAGAATCAAATTAAGAATATTGATGCCTATAAATCATTTATAAAAGTAAAGTCGTTAAAAAATTTATTTATATATGGAGGTATAAAATATAAATAAATCGTTTTACCACATTCAGGTCAGTCATCGCACGCTGTTTGTGGCTGCAACATAGCGCACATAGGACTAGCACATCTTACCTCAGAAATACAGGGAGAGATCAGAGATACCGGGTGATCAGCCAGCCCTTAGTGGAAATGCTGTGAACTAGATTAGAAATTAGAAGTCTTGAGTTACTGCATCTTACATCGACAAAGGCCGTTAGGTTACTAGCCGTGTACCCTCCGGGAAAGGAGCATAATTTAGTTAAAAAGTTCACAAATCATCAAGACTCGGGAGGTCTCTTCCAACAATTTTGACGGTGTCTGCCAACAGACGCAAATCGTTTCGCACAGAACTCACAACCGAACAATTGTTCACCCGTGTGTACCCGTTTGTGCCTTGTAAGGCTATGTTTCTCGGCAAAAGCTTTTCCATACACTTGACAAACCCACGGTTTAATACCAGAGTGAACTCTATACTTGTGATGCGCAACATGATGCAATTCCTTGAACGTTTTTCCACAAATTTCACAGGGAAAAAGTCTGGCACCTCTTATGAGCAATCATCAGAGAAGCATCATGAAAGGACATAGGGCATTGACATAAATTCCTTGGTCGGATGACCATTCCTAATGTGATCGTCCAAATCCTCCTGGCTGCGTTTTATAACGATACATCCCTTGTATTTGCATTTAAATTCCAAATGGCGGCCCTCATGTGTAACCTTGTTACTACGAGAATAAAACAACTGCCCACTTACATTTACATCTCTTTTCTCCATTATGAACCGTCTGAATGTGAGTCTTGAAAGAATATTTAATATCATTTGTAGACAAAGAACTCAGGCATTTGACTAGCAGGAGGCGTAAACTTGATAAACGTAACAATTCAGTAAAGTGGAAATCGGAGATGGATTGTTTAATTGGGAAAATCAAATCCCATCTGATATCAAGGGACAATAAAGTGGAGAGGAAGGCTGTGGGTGCTATCAAGGAGAACCCCAAGTTCTTTTATACTCACGTTAAAAAGAACTCTAAGGTTAAATTATCAGTTGCCCCCCCCCCTTGAGAGTTGAGCGTGCGGATGGTTCCTTAACTGTTGACCCCCTGGAGAAGGCTAACTTACTACAATACCAGTTTGCTAGTGTTTTCAGCAATCCGGCGGCTATTGATCCCTCTGTGGCAGCGGGTAACATTGAACAAGTCGGCAATCTACAAGGAATTCCCTTTTTCAGTTGACATATGTTCGTACACCACAAAATCTGGAGTACAACTGTTTCCTGAAGCTGATGTCCGTGACTTGGGTGTCCAGATGTCCTCGGATGGTTCTTGGTCTAAGCACATTGCCATCATTGTGAGGAGAGCCTCTCTTCTATCTGGGTGGATTTTCAGTGTTTTTCGAGATCTTAGGTAATGTTGCAACTCTTCAAATCACTGATCAGACCAACTTTGGAGTATTGTTGTCTGGTCCAGGGCTGGCTCCAGCCCGATATTTCTGGGGGTGTAGTGGCCGAAGGCCACTTTTCCTTAATAGTAGCCCAGGGGGGGGGGGGCATGCTACAATGCTCTCTCTCTCTCACTCAGTGATGTTCACTAGGTGATTTAAATTCGCTTGTGATCAGTCAAAAATTTTACTGAAAATTTTGTATTTTTGGGGTGGTTTCCCAATCCAAATGGTCTGCTGCCAAGACTTTGGGGGGGGGGGTGCACCCCCCGCATCACCCCCTGGAGCCAGCCCTGGTCTGGTCTGGGATCCGTCAAAGTTAATTGAGAACGTCCAATAAAGGTGTTTTACTAGAAGACTTGATGGAATGCAGAATCTCGACTATTGGGAGAGAAAAAAAGTTCTCGACCTGATATCTCTTCAACGTAGGAGAAAACGTTACATGTTGATACATGTGTGGAAGACGATCCATGGGTTTGTTCCGAATTCTGCAAATATTGTGTTCCAACACAGTGCAAGGCTGGGTATGAGGTTAGCCCCACCAATGTTTCCACATCGGGCTGAGACCTGGAGAGCCCCGTTCGAAAATTCAAAATTTGCCAACCAATTGGAAAGAAATGTCTCCCAGGATGCTGATTTTTTTTAACGAGAATGCTGATTTTTACAATTCAAAAATTTTATCTACATATTATGTGCTGAAAATTCTGCTGAAAATATAGGTGGTGCAGTGAATGTGAAAGACTGAAGAGGGGGAAAGAGAGATATCTGGGGATATTATGTGTTGGTTGTGTGTGACAGAATATGTTGGGGAATGTTCCAGTTTTGCGTAATGCACCGACAACAGTTTTCATCACGATTTTCAGCAGATTGGTTGAAATGGTCAGTTTTCAGCACGATTTTCAGCAGATTGGTTGAACTGGTCGCGCTGAAAAAGAGAGAGAGAGAGAGCCAATTCAATTGCAATGTTAATGTATGAATCTCTCTAATCTCCCCCTTTCCCCCTCTAGACTGTTGTCGGTGCACTACGCACAACTGGCGCCAACCAACGTTGGCCAACACATGTTCTCCATCTCTCTCTCCCCTCTCCTCTCTCTCTCTCTCTCTCTCTCTCTCTCTCTCTCTCTCTCTCTCTCTCTCTCTCTCTCTCTCTCTCTCTCACTCATTCACACTGCTGCAGTACTGCAAGAATAAGAATCTCTCTGCACGTGTATCTGATATGATTGAGAGGAATTTTCAGCACATTGGCGGACTAAAATGCTGAAAATTCTGCTTATTTTAGATCAGGATGCTGCCAGTTTAATACTATAGATAGGACCAAAATGTGATAGGTGTGAACTAATAGTTTGTTTGTGTGTGTAACGTGTGTGTGCGATGTGTGCCATGAGTGTGACACAGTTTTCCTGAGTGTTTGTATGGAACGCGCGAGAGTTCCAAATGTGTTGTGAGATATCGCGAGCGCGGAATCACACTATTCCCGCCGCGCGAGAGATGTTTTACCTTTGATGTTTTGAGAGAATATGAATGCAAGAAAGTTTTGTCACTCTTCTTCCTAACAACTATACCTTCGTTTACCTTGAAACCTTCTTCTCACCTTTGTAAGATCCTGTGTTTATCTTTGTCTACGGAAATACATCGGTACGGTCACCCAACGCCCCTGGCCCCCTGTAACCCCCCGAACACCCCGAAACAGTGGTAGCAGCAAGTGCAACTCGATGCCGTCAGACATATATCCTCCCACTTTCAACGCCGAGTTACCATTCGATGTCTACCGAAGGGACGTGCTTCTCTGGATCGCTGGAACAACATGTCCACCAAAGAGCCAGGCAGCCCGCCTCGCCTATGTCCTAACTGGTGCCGCGAAGGAACATGCCCTAGGCTTGGATATCTCGAAACTGCAAACAGATGATGGCGTGGCCTATCTGTTAAAAGATCTCGAAGGTGTTTTCGGTAGGGATAAGACTGTAAGCTTGTTCACCGCCATAGAACGGTTCGAACAATTTGTGAGACCTTCCGATATGGCCATTCCTGAGTTCATTTCGGAGTTCTCAACACGGCTCAATGAGTTGAAGCAGAGGTGTGAAGTGGAGACTCAAGATGCTATCTACGGATCTCAGATCCTTGCCTATAGACTCCTTGAACAAGCAAATCTGACCCCGGAGCAAAAACGCCTTCTACGAGCAACTTGTCCTAATATTCGTTTAGAGGACATGATTCAATCGATGAAAAGGACTTTTGGTGCCAACCTTCCCGAGTCAAATGGTGCAGTTTCTAACTCTGAGAAAACTGAAACAGAATCATTAACTCTGATTGTATGTTTTAACTGTAGAAAACCCGGACATGTGGCCTCCAACTGTCTAAAGAAGAATAGCGCCAGGAAGGAGTCGAAATATGGTGGCAGTGGTGGTAGTCGTGGTAATCGTGGTGGCCGTGGTGGCGGCAGGCAGCACGGAGTTTTCAAGATGGTTGTCGGTACAGAGTATATTCTTTCACTAACTGAACAATGTGGCCTAAGAGCGATTTTGGACACTGGTGCAGCTATCTCAGTGTGTGGTGCAAATTGGTTACGTAAATTTGAGAGTGAATCTTGTATACGTTGTAAGAGAGAGACTGTCAGTGAGAGACATTTTACTTTTGGTGATTCCAAATCTGTAACGTCTAAATCGATTGCGTATATCCCCACAGATATATTTGGTTTGTCATGTGATGAAGTACCCGTGTTTGTCCTAGACCTTAACATCCCACCTCTTTTATCCAGAGCTTTACTTAGCGAGAGAGGAGCGGTGATTGATTTTGGGAACGACGTGCTACAGGTCTCGGGTAAACAAACACAGTTACATCTCACTGATAGTGGTCACGTCACAATTGATTTAAACTCCAAACTTTCTCCAACTACTCTTTTAACATCTTCGGATTCAGGTACCACATCACCCAGAAAGATTGCCCAGAAACTCCATCGTTACTTTGCCCATGGCTCGACTGCGAAAATCCAGGAGGTAGCTAAATCTTCCAATCACCCCAACAAGGAAGAGATTTGTCGAGAACTTCACCAAGTTGCACTTGAATGCCAACAATGCATGGAGCATCAACGATCCAAACCTAGGAGGAAAGTTGCATTACCTCTCGGGAACACTTTCAATGAGTGTGTTGCAATGGATTTAAAGATGTTGAAATTCAGCTCGGGTGAATCAAAGTGGACTATTCATATCATTGATACACTAACCAGGTACAGTGTTATGGTCCCCATTGAAAACAAATCAGCTGAAGAGTGCGTTCAAAAGTTCTTCACATGTTGGATTTCTATCTTTGGTCGCCCCAAGAGGATCCTATCGGACAACGGAGGAGAATTCACCAACGAAGTTATCCTGGAGATGGCAAGCCGCCTAGATATTGACTTGAAAGCTACCCCAGCTGAGAGCCCATGGTGCAATGGTCTCACTGAGAGACACAACGGAATTCTCGGAGACATGGTTGTCAAAACTCGTGATGACACTGGATGCACTATACCAGTGGCTTGTGCTTGGTCTAGCAATGCTAAGAACCAGCTAAGCAATCAGATGGGATTTTCACCACATCAACTAGTTTTTGGCACAGCTCCTACCTTTCCACACGTATTGGACTCAGAAGAATGCCTACCTGCTCACGGAGGAAATGCTCACGGAGATGAATTAGTAGTGAAGAATCTACAAGCCATGAAGACAGCCCGATTAAAGTTTATCGAATTGGAAAATTCTTCCAGACTGAAACGAGCACTAAATAGTGCCGGACCAACACAGGATCAACATACCTATGTCCAGGGAGATAAGGTATTCTACAAGCGTGAAGCTCACAAAACCTGGTTGGGACCCGCTACAGTTGTTGGAATGATCGATAACAATGTTTTAATCAAGCACGGTGGAGCACTACTACGTGCACATCCTTGTAAAGTGAGGCTAGTCCATGAGCGAAAAGACCAAAACCAGAGGACAGTCCCCAACTCGCGATTAGCACTGGGAGACTCAAGTGAGGAAGATGAACCCGAGGACAGGCCAACCGAGCCCAAGGTACAGAAGAAGAAGCCCAAGAAGAAGAAAACCAAAGTGGCACCTCCAGCAAGAGATTTCGGATTGAGGAGTAAAACTCATAGAGACACCCCCGCAGCAACACATCCTGTATCAGATTCCGAAAGTGAACACACAGTGATTGAAGTTACTAAAAATGGTAACGCGGTAGAGGAAGAATCCCAAAGTGGATCTGTCCAAGAGAACAATGTTCCAGAAAGTGAACAGCCTCCGAATCCTGATAATCCGGTTGAGGAAGTATCCCAAGAAAGTGGATCTGCCCCTGAGATAAATGTTCCAGAAAGTGAACAGCTCCAGAATCTTGATGATCATGTTGAGCAGAAGCAGGTACTTTTACCTGAGACTACAGATCCCAGAGAGGACAGTCCCAGAAAACCCCCAGATGATCAAGAACCCTTCAGTCCCGAACATGATGAAATTCTCCTAGCAGCATCAAAGATGGGTAAAGAGGAAGTGCAATTAGCACGAAGGAAAGAGATCGATAAACTGGAGGAGTTTAAAGCATTTGAAGAAGTGCCTGACACAGGACAGGACCGGGTAAGCACCCGATGGGTTATAACCCGAAAGGATGATGGGACAGTCAAGGCCCGTCTAGTTGCCCGTGGATTCGAGGAAAAGTTAGAGGACCAAACCCAATCCCCAACTGTAACAAAGTATGCAGTGAGAACTCTACTCAGTCTGTCTACTACAACCAACTGGAACCTGAAGAGTGTTGATGTAGCAAGCGCTTATTTGCAATCAGACACTATGTCAAGAGAGGTGTATGTTAAACCACCTAATTCCATGAGGAAACAAGGAGTGTTGTGGAAACTTCTGAAACCCCTGTATGGACTAGGAGACGCTGGTAGAAAATGGTATTTTTCTCTCTCTGCAACTCTGAAGAAGACTCTCCGTCAATCTAAAATTGACAAAAACGTATTCTTCACCATCGGAGATGATGGAAAGCTAGAAGGATTACTAGTTGTCCATGTTGATGACATTCTGATGACAGGTGACCACAATTTCTTCGCTAAAGTGGAACCCGCCCTGAACAGATACAAGATAGGACGAGTGGAGATAACCGATTTCAACTACCTTGGCTGGCAAGTCAAACAGCAAGGAAACAACATATTCGTCACACAGCAGCAGTACTGTAACTATGTCAGAGACAGTATGATGGAAAAGTTGAATTCTGTCAAACCTGTGCCCCAGAATAGTGAAGAAGTTGACGATAACCTCCAATCTCTCATGAGGACTGTGATTGGAAAGTTGAATTGGCTGGCAACACAGACTATGCCACAGATCTGTTTTAGCCTTCTTGACATTACTACGACATCACCGTGGACTGGGAAACAATTCAAAGAGCTGAAGAAGATTGTCAAGAATTTATCCCCAACAAAGATTACTTTTTCCCCTATTTTTCACACTAACGCTAATATTTCAGTTTTTACAGACGCTAGTCTTGGAAATCTCCATGACAAGAAAACCGGGGAAGGTGTCATTCTTTTCTGGGGAGACCCTCAAACTGAAACAGGAGACAACTCTCACGCTAACCTGATAGCCTACAGTTCCAACAAGGTTAAACGTGTTGTGAAAAGTGTCTACGCAGCAGAACTCTATGCAGTGAGTGATGGTTTGGGATATGCAATCCTGATCCAATCCTTCTTGAGAGAACTCACTTTTGACCCGGGAATCAAGATTTTCACTGACTCCAAACAAGTTGTTGACTCTGCAAACAAGGTGTCTTCAACCCCTGAAGATAAGTCAACAATTCTCACGTTACGAGAAGTTCAAGAGAGAATCGAGAGAGGGGAAGTCACAGTCTCTTGGATTCAATCAAAGTTGAACCCCGCTGACATCCTGACAAAGAGAGGAGTGAACCCGGACGTTATCAACGGAATGCTGTAACCGTTTACTTTATCCCTACTTTTGTATTTTATCTCACCTTATTTTAACCCAGTTTTTACTTCTTAACCCGTTTTCTTACTACTCACCCAGTGTGTATATTTAACTCACCTGACTTTCACTACTTATTTTACCCAGTGATAGATTTTTGTTCTTCACTTATTTCAACTCACCTGATGCTTTGTCACGAGTTTATTAGCCGACTGGCATTTTCCTTTTCCCTGCCATTTTATTTTTCACATCCAGCCACTCATGACAGTGTTCATTTTTAGCCCTGACCTGTAGCTTGCCGGACCTGAATCTCCTGCTTGCTCATCTCTCGATTCGGAAAAGGAAAGAGAGGGGAGTGTGATAGGTGTGAACTAATAGTTTGTTTGTGTGTGTAACGTGTGTGTGCGATGTGTGCCATGAGTGTGACACAGTTTTCCTGAGTGTTTGTATGGAACGCGCGAGAGTTCCAAATGTGTTGTGAGATATCGCGAGCGCGGAATCACACTATTCCCGCCGCGCGAGAGATGTTTTACCTTTGATGTTTTGAGAGAATATGAATGCAAGAAAGTTTTGTCACTCTTCTTCCTAACAACTATACCTTCGTTTACCTTGAAACCTTCTTCTCACCTTTGTAAGATCCTGTGTTTATCTTTGTCTACGGAAATACATCGGTACGGTCACCCAACGCCCCTGGCCCCCTGTAACCCCCCGAACACCCCGAAACACAAAATTCGATCGGGGCTGGAGAGCGAATCAGTACCATTCTTCCTTCGGACCGAGAGCTGCACACCTGTGGAACAGGTTGCCAGCGGCCATTAACTCGGCAAATATAGTCGAATTTTTTAATCAAGGGACAGGGGCCGCGCATTTACAAAAGTCTTTTTGCACGTGCTAAACGTTTTCGCTCATATCTTCTGTTCCTGATAAGATAAAGACTCGATCTTGGTTGCGTTAAAAAGGTCTTAAAATTATCTTTCCAACGCTTCCGGGTTCAAGTCTTAAGATTGCCAGGAACTTGATCTCGATTATCACGCGCAAATACAAAGCCGCGCTGAAACCCCTCTGAACGCGCGGCCCCCTGTCCCTTGATTAAAAAATTCGACTTTACTTGACAGGCTTTTATGACCGAGGTAATTTATCAACAATTAACATGTCCCCCCCCCAATGGCCAATGGGATAGAAGCAACTACAAACAGTGGCGAAGCTAGGCTGGGTCCAGTGGGTCCAGGACCCACTTTTTGGACGAGAGAAGAGAAGAAAATGGGAAATCTTGCCAAAAAGTGTCAAAAACAAACAAAAAAGTGAAAAAATGAGCCGATTTTCAATTGAAAAAACCGAATGCACGCAAGAAAAAGCTAATGCGGCAGCGCTATTGACCAATGTGGTCCAGACCACCTTCGCGCGTTACATTTAAATGCATTTTCTGCAGCGCTGGACCCAAAATTTTTTCCGTGAATGAACGCCGCGCACCGCCCCTGACTACAAACAAAATTGCTGGATAAAATGTAGCTGAATCAAATAAGGACCGCGTGGGGCATGTTATGGGTCGTATCCTGTCTAAAGGTTTCCACACACACAGCCCAATAGCCCTCCCGAGTGACAGGGAAGACCCGACCACGCCCTAAGACGTCCACACCCTGACCACCGCCCACCACCAAAACCGGTCGGCACCAGGCACACGACTGACACGCGTGAAAAGTGGGGTGACAACTTCAAAAACCCGACAGTCCTCTTTGGATAAGTGCAGTGCTTACCAACCGTAAAAAAAGCAAGAAGAAAGTGAAAGAAACGAAGAAAAAAAGAGAATAAAATTATAATAAAAGAAGCCGCATGCATCTGGCCTAACAATGTCAATAATAGTATGGATGCGAGACACTGTGTTGAGACGCGCACCATTGCGACGTGCATTGCGACGCGCATTTTGGCTTTGCGACGCGCACGTGCGCGTCGCAATGCTTAAATGCGCGTCGCAAAGCCAAAATGCACGTCGCAATGCGCGTCGCAATGGTGCGCGTCTCAACACAGTGTCTCGCCTCCATATATAAATTGTTTTTGCCTGACCGGCTACACGAAGAAAATCACATAAAATACATGCAACAGTTAAAGACTAGTATGTATGGTACAGATCTGATGAAGAGCCATCATTCTTGTTCCTTCCTCTGTAACCCCGAATAGAACAAGTTATGGAGCGGACCAACGAAGAAAAAAAACGAAGAAAAAATAAAAAGCAAACGGGCGTGATTATAATCTGGGTGCCTTGCGGCCTGTTTACAGGTGCGCGCTATCAAAAGAGTACACTTAGACCGACTTTTTTCAAACGGCTATAGCCACGCAACCACATGGCCAATTTGAGTAAACTAAACGGTAACTGATAGAGAATCGATAGCCCTAACCGATAACCCCAAACCAAACCCTAACCAGACCCTAACGGATAGCCCTAACCCGTCGCGCGCGCTAAAACTACGAATTGTTGGCAATGAAAGGCACCCAGATTTTAACGGAAAACGTTAAAATCTGGGTGCCTTTCATTGCTAACAATTCGTAGTTTTGGGCGCGCGCGACGGGTTAGGGCTATCCGTTAGGGTCTGGTTAGGGTTTGGTTTGGGGTTATCGGTTAGGGCTATCGATTCTATAATAATAATAATAATATCGAACATTTATATCCCGCTATCATGCGTTAAGGGTACACCTGGCGTTTTTCATCATCGAGTGCCCAACCAAATGACTTCACCAGGGTTTAGGCCATACAAAATGGACTTCAAATATGCAATTTTAGCCCTAAAGTCGAATTCATATTTTTGCTACAGCCTATTTTCAAAGTGGCGTTTTTTCAATTTTTGTTGAAATTTTTAACCTCAGGACCACTTTTTTTGAGATAGAAACATTAAATTCTTGGAATTTGAAGAGAATATAAAAGTGAATAAGCCCAAAGAAGGATTTTTGAAATGGAGCTTATTTCTGGCCATGAGAACGGTTTACTTTTTTGCTTCTTTGACACGCTGGCTGAGAATGTTCCCATGCTTCATTAGAGATGAAAATCTGGAAATAGTTGCTCAAAACGATTATCTATGTGGCCCAAAAATTTTGGAATTTTCCCGCCAAAGATGTGGTGTACAGAGCTTGTTTTGTGAAACCCGTTTTTTTGAAAAAGAGGGAAATTCCCTGTATCTCAAAAACGGATGATCGTAGAGACCTGGGACTAAGCTTAATCGATTCAGAAGGTCCGATTTTGGGGGGGTCTTCTGAGAGACATTTTGCTCCTATACTCCATTTTTTTTCAACTGTTCACCCCCCAAAGTCGTGCGCGGAATTTTTTTGCGCGTTTATCACATGTTAACGTATAGCGCGCGCCACCCAAATTCTAAATTTTATTAAATTTCAGTTTTTGGGTGAACAGTTGAAAAAAAATGGACTTTACTCCAACCGATTTTGCTGTAATTGCAAAAAACCAATTCTATGAAAAGAGGAAACAACTCTATTCCAGTAGCCTGCTTCGGGCTGATTTCCCCCTTACTTGCTGATACCTTTTTCGCAATTACAGCAAAAACGGTTGGAGTAGGAGCAAAATGTCTCTCAGAAGACCCCCCCAAAATCGGACCTTCTGAATCGATTAAGCTGGGTCCCAGGTCTCTACGATCATCCGTTTTTGAGATACAGGGAATTTCCCTCTTATTCAAAAAGACAGGTTTCACAAAAAAAGCTCTGTACACCACATCTTTGGCGGGAAAGTTCCAAAATTTTTGGGCCACATAGATAATCGTTTTGAGCAACTATTTCCAGATTTTCATCTCTAATGAAGCATGGGAACATTCTCAGCCAGCGTGTCAAAGAAGCAAAAAAGTAAACCGTTCTCATGGCCAGAAATAAGCTCCATTTCAAAAATCCTTCTTTGGGCTTATTCACCTTTATATTCTCTTCAAATTCCAAGAATTTAATGTTTCTATCTCAAAAAAAGTGGTCCTGAGGTTAAAAATTTCAACAAAAATTGAAAAAACGCCACTTTGAAAATAGGCTGTAGCAAAAATATGAATTCGACTTTAGGGCTAAAATTGCATATTTGAGGTCCATTTTGTATGGCCTAAACCCTGGTGAAGTCATTTGGTTGGGCACTCGATGATGAAAAACGCCAGGTGTACCCTTAAATATGATAGTCCACTACTCGTATTACTCGAACTAATAGATATAACTAAAAGAACACCGAGATTATCGTTAAGACTCTCACCGCGTCTATAGCGGCCATCTCAAAGCCAGAGTAAAGCCATAAATAATGCTTACAATGATTAAATTGATTAAAGATAAATAATTAGAGTAAAAAGATGATTAGATAATAAAATAAGTTGATTGGTATAAAATAGATGTAAATAAATAGGGCTAAGTGAGGGACAATGTGCATGATAACAGTTTGAACTAAACAAAATATAGAAAAGGGGATGGTGGGAAAATGCGGTAAAGATAAGAAGGAGTTAAAGAATAAATAAGTCGCCCGTAGGACTGGGTGCATGAGTCAGGTTGAGATGATACAGTTAAAAAATAACAAGAATTATTTGCATTATGTATCTGCATAATGCTACGTTTCCCTGCCCTCTTCGATTTGCCATTCAACTCACCCAACGAGTAAGCTGTCCGCAAAATGGGGATTTGTGTTTTTCGAATTTTTGAACAAAACGCAGAACAGATTTTTCAATTTCTCCATTTCTCAAAACGCGCGGCCGATATAAAACAAATTTTGCCGCGCGTTACAGTTTATAGCCGCGCGCCCCTCATAAAATTTCAATTGTTTGCGCGTGCGCATGTTACTCCGCAAGTGTCAGATCACGCGCGCCGCGAGGTTGCCCTTCGCAACGAAAGTGTGACCAAAATGGTCCCTCTACCGATTAGTTAGTATACCAAAATGTCGTTTTCGAATTCTAACCCTGCTATGCCTTTTTACAAAGTAAAAAGGCATCCGGGTGAATGCCTTCGGCATTCACCCGGGCAGGGAAAAAATAAAAAGCATAGAAAATTGATTAAAAAATTATTAAATTGATTGATTGACTGATACCGTTTAGTTTACTCAAATCGGCCATGTGGTTCCATGGCTATAGCCGTTTGAAAAAAGTCGGTCTAAGTATACTCTTTTGGTAGCGCGCACCTGTAAACAGGCTGCAAGGCACCCAGATTATAATCGCGCCCGATTTTAACGTTTTCCAAAGCAAACACGCCTCAGCGAAAAAAAAGTGAAAAGTTATTTTTTGTACTTAAAAACAACGCTGCGAAGATCCAAATTTAACGTAACGCGCGAATTTAAACAAAGTCCGATGCATTTATCACTGCCGCGCGACAAAAAATTGAAAACTTTTCTTAGCCAGATCAAAAAATTTTTACCCAAATTCGGAAAAAAACACTCACCAGTCACCTCCTTGAAAAGCGCTGCCTTATCCCGCGTTTGCCAAGTTACCTCCGTGAACTACTGACCCTGAGTCCTGCTTGAGGGGGTTTCGCACCCACACTCCTGACCATGGCTGCCCACTGGTATCGCAGGGTACCAGCACAGGGACACGCTGGGCCCGAAGCACCGTCCCTGGGGGCCCCAGGGAATTGATAATTGATTGTGACTTTAAAGTTGTGCTAAAAGTTATTTTACTGGTCTGCCAAACACTGCCAAGATTATGTGTTTTTTGATAGTCGTCAGGATTTCTAATTTAGAAAAACGGCCGTGGTGGCTGGTCGATCATATTTTGCATGAATAAGATGGTCGGGTTCATTTCAGCGGTTCGAGTAATTTCTGGGAGCGAATTTATATAATATTTACTTACAAATGCAATATTTTTTTGGTACTACAGCTTAGATTGTGCAGGCAAGTGGCAACCGCTGTTTTTTGTTGCCTTAGCCCCTTCTAAACTTGCTGACTAAAAGGAGTGTGTATATGTTGATTTTGCCAATGTATATAAATACAAATACATAGTATACAATATATAGATTCAATAATAACAATACTAGTCCCTACTAACAGAAAGATTATTGACACTTATCCTTATTGAAGTATGGCGGGTTCATGTTTAGATACGATTCTATGCTGCATAAAGCGTCCAACTAGTCACAGGTCAGTTGATGGGCGATACCTTTTCTGTTTTGATTATTATAAAATATGCTGTTTTAATTATTGCAATACCCTATACCTATACCCAGCCGGAGAATAGCTAAATTGAGCTTGCTCTATATATAGAACATACCTTACTCTCGCTAATTAAGAAACGCTTTAGGAAGAAATTTTTTTATAAGAAACGGGAAATGTGGAAACACATTAAATAAGACACCCCAAAATAAGAAACTCCCCCAAGAAAGTAAGAAACCCCAAAAATAAGAAACGCAAAAATAAGAAACCCCAAAAATAAGAAACGCAAAAATAAGAAACCCCAAAAATAAGAAACCTCAAAATTAAGAAACCCCAAAATTAAGAAACCCCAAAAATAAGAAACCCCAAAATTAAGAAACCCCAAAAATAAGAAACCCCAAAATTAAGAAACCCCAAAAATAAGAAACCCCAAAAATAAGAAACCCCAAAATTAAGAAACCCCAAAAATAAGAAACCCCAAAAATAAGAAACCCCAAAAATAAGAAACTCGAAAAATAAGAAACCCCAAAATTAAGAAACCCCAAAAATAAGAAACCCCAAAAATAAGAAACTCGAAAAATAAGAAACCTAATTAGGGGAGGGCCTCAAAAAGCCCTAAAATGGACATTTTTGACAACACAGACCAAATGCGGCAAAATAACGCAATTTAAACTAGGTAAAATGTTGTTTAGGCTATTTCGAAGGTGTGGTCTAACGGTTGACAGGTTACGAAATGGTGGCCGGAATAAGAAAGCTGAGACAAGGGGGGTTAAACACAAAACAACTGCAATGAACTGCTTGTGTGTTAACACTCAGAACTGTTGCAGAATGCAGAGGCCCGTTTCTTATCTCTGTTTTCAAGATGGGTGTGTCGCCCTGCTTTCTCTCCCAATCTCTCTCTCTCTCTCACACACTCTCTCTCTCACACACACACCCACACAGTCTCTCTCAATCTCTCTCTCTCTCTCTCTACCCTCTCTCTCTCTTCCCAGTTCCCGCCCCCAATCACAAACTCAGTCAGCACAGCCAATCAAATTGCTGCATTTATGGTCACTTTCACTTTCACTATGATCAGCCAATTGGGTGCGAGCATTCTAAGTCACGTGCGTGGAGGTCTGTCACGCATGAGCACCTCCCGATGCCTATCTCGTTCATCTATCTCTTGCACTCTCTCAAATCCGTGTGTTTTGTGTTCATGATTTCTTGCTTTCGTGTCGTCATTTTTGTTTCATCTCTTCCCCCCCCCCCTTTTTCCCTTCTCACACTCAGTATCACTTCTTATCTTTTCGTACCCCCCACTGTCGAGCTACATTCTGGTCTAATACCTTATCTTTTCGTACACACCCACTATTAGATTGTGTTTTAACACTCGCTTTGCTTCTTAGTATCTCTCTCTATCTCTATCTCTATCTCTCTCACTCTCACTCTCACTCTCACTCTCACACTCTCTCTCTCTCTCTCTCTCTCTCTCTCTCTCTCTCTCTCTCTCTCTCTAACACACACACGCAGACATCATCAATGATAAAGAAAGAAAAAGAGGACGAGATAGGAAGAGAGATTGGGAGAGAAAGCAGGGCGACACACCCATCTTGAAAACAGAGATAAGAAACAGGCCTCTGCATTCTGCAACAGTTCTGAGTGTTAACACACAAGCAGTTCATTGCAGTTGTTTTGTGTTTAACCCCCCTTGTCTCAGCTTTCTTATTCCGGCCACCATTTCGTAACCTGTCAACCGTTAGACCACACCTTCGAAATAGCCTAAACAACATTTTACCTAGTTTAAATTGCGTTATTTTGCCGCATTTGGTCTGTGTTGTCAAAAATGTCCATTTTAGAGCTTTTTGAGGCCCTCCCCTAATTAGGTTTCTTATTTTTCGAGTTTCTTATTTTTCGAGTTTCTTATTTTTGGGGTTTCTTATTTTTGGGGTTTCTTATTTTTGGGGTTTCTTAATTTTGAGGTTTCTTATTTTTGGGGTTTCTTATTTTTGGGGTTTCTTAATTTTGGGGTTTCTTAATTTTGGGGTTTCTTAATTTTGGGGTTTCTTAATTTTGGGGTTTCTTAATTTTGGGGTTTCTTAATTTTGGGGTTTCTTATTTTTGGGGTTTCTTAATTTTGGGGTTTCTTATTTTTGGGGTTTCTTATTTTTGGGGTTTCTTATTTTTGGTTTCTTATTTTTTTAGTTTCTTAATTTTGGTTTCTTATTTTTTCAGTTTCTTAATAAACGAGAGAGTTTCTTATTTTTAGGGTGTCTAAATTTTGGGGTTTCTTGTAAAAAAGTTCCTTATTTAAAAGTTTCTTGAAATATGCGAGCTTAATTAACGAGAGTAAGGTATATATATGTGTGTGTTTACTCATTGCAATACACAATAAAATCGAATCTTTAAAGACTCCAATTACAGGTTGTTTTACGAAGACAAAGAAGAACAAGGAATCGAATATGACAAGCTTATTGAGCTGTCAGAAAGCAGTAACAACAACCAACGTACTACACCGGTTGTAAGTGCAAGAGAAAGGCATCTCATTTCCAACAAGTGAGTTACATTTTTTAAAGGATTTCTGATACCATCCAAGATGATACCTCTCACTTATCTCAAAAGATGGCGAGGTTTCCTCATAAGTTTATTAAATCTTTTCTCGGTACCAAAATATCTTTTGCTAGGTTATACTCTGAATACGCTGAAGATGAGAAACGGCTCGATCGGATTCGCGAAGAGGAGGTAAGCATCTTCCCCTTTTAGTAGAGTTATTTGAACAAAGATTGTTCTTGATTTGATCAGATTTAGTGGCTGAGAAGATAGCATGTTATTATCCCCTGTGCTTTAACAAGATAGACAACGATATAATATATATATATATAATGGTACTAAATCAAATTAATTGACAGAAGCTTTCGAGATCACTGTGTATCACATCTTCATGCCCCTTTCTCTCTCAGCTACAGCGGGACGAGGAAGCCCTCGCCAGAGAAGAGGAAGAGTTCTATTCCCAGAAGGCCATGAGTATAAGAGAGTTTTATACAATTCGGCCATCGCCTACACCTGGAAATGAGGTACTGCTAATTTTCAGGAACCGACCGACACAAGTAAACAACCAATCAGAACTCGTTATTTAGGTCACGTGACTGGTTATCAGCCAATCAGGGACCAGTATTTCCTGATTCGGTCGGTTCCTGCTGATTTTATTACTTAGTGCCTAGTGGGGCCCCACTAAGTATTATATGACATACATTTTGCCCAAGTTAATAATACCACAAGGTATGGTGTGGTATTGTTATATTCGGGCACAATACATGACGTCATATTTTATGTGGGTAAATATATTATTATTTCTAATGTGCAAACTTAGCCCTCTCTTCTATTTTCATACAATTCTATTTCACATTCAATACTTGACTTGTTTATACTACTACTACTACTATCTTATGTATGTGGCCTCCTATCAATAATCCAAGTGGAGTATAAACGGGGTATAAACCTACCACAATCTCCTCAATCATATTCACCCTTGCAGGCCGCGACAACAAGTGGTAACTCCGCCAATAGCTTTGCGGACTTTGCATCAAGGTACCCCAACTCTCCAACATCAGACGATGATCGTTATTCTGTGATAACCACACCCGCTGTCAACGTCACCCAAAACGTGTTATCCAATGAGGCGTCAAATAAACTGTTACGTGATATTGATTTAGTGTTGCAAAGTGTTGATAGTGATGATGATGATGATTCAGCTGGGGCCGGTGATATTGATTTTACCCCAACTGAGTTCCTATCTGAACTGAATAATACATCTCCTGATGATGGCGGGGAACTTGTGTCAGAGTACTTTTTAACTAACATTGATTTGACACCTTCCCCTAACGATGACGTCACGACAACCTCACACATGACGTCATCATCACGTGATGATGTCATCATAACGTCACGTGATCACGTGGGTGTGGAAGATGAATTATCGAGTGTATCGCTAAACACAGAAAGTGCAACTTTTGATCCGTTCACAGAGTTTAAAGTGAACTCTTCAGTAGATAATGGTGTTAGTTGAGACATTCAGATCAGATAATATGGATAATATCTAGTTTATCAGAGCTATTAAAGTACGATCAGTGTCAAAATGTACAATGTATGTACAATGTACTATTTTTCCCAACTCATAAATCAAATCCAATTTTCACAAAGTTTACCCCTAGAATGAGTTCCTACGATCATTCTAAAACATTTGGTAAAAAAATTTTAGTCCTACCCTGGCCCAATTACGTGGGCCGATGTATGCCCATATATGGGCATATTCATATCAAAAAATGTTTTTTGGGGCGTTATTTCGAAAAAACCACACATATGAATCGCCTCATGAGAACCAGTACAACCATTATTTCCAGTCTGCACCTTCAGAACTCCATTTTATAATGAAAATTTTATTTTTTTTTCATCTTTTTTTCTTGCACATTTTCCTACTTTGCAGTATTAGTTTAGACGAATTTTAACTTTTTGAGATTTTATTTGTCGGAAACCAAATTCCGGTTGTAACCGACTACTTTTGACCTGCTGAACACGATCCCGTTCATGAAAAAGCTCTCAAAATTGAAGAAAATGGCCAAAATGAACATTTTTAGTCAAAAATGAACATTTTTGGTCCAAAATGAACATTTTCAGGTCAAAAATGACCTTTGGCTAACTTTCATGATACACATCCATTCTGATCGGTATCAAACCGCTGAACACGACCCTGACCATAAAAAGTTGATATCAAGAACATGCCAAACACTGGTGTAAAACACACATATTTTCCTTTTTTCGGTAAAAAAGTAAACTTTTTTAATCGCCTGGCCCACGTAATTGACATACACTATCCCAATTCCGTTTTCAGGATGTAGTAGACAATTGTCCATAGTTTCATATCTACCCTTAACCTTTTGGCCAAGTCGACAAAATTTTCACTTAGCACACCCTAATGTACATTGTACATATATGATTATTATTCTTTGTTGCGACTGTTATAATAACGAAACGCTAATATTACTATCATTAACATTAATATCATTCTCTTAATATATGTTAATACGCTGTCAGCTGTGTGTATAACAAGCCCTCTTGATTCCTTTATTTCTGTCTTTTTTTACTGGGTGAAATTTTGTAACAAATTCATGTGTTTGATTTTGACAACAATCGAAGAGAATACTACACAATCGTTTCCAAAACATTCCCCCTCTTTTCTTTTTCTTGTCCCAGTGAGAGGTTGAAACATCTAGAGGGAGAGGAAAACTACGAACGATTTCTTGAGCTGGTACGAAGCGAAAATAATATAGCGATAGAAGCGGAGGAGGAAGAAGACTTGATATGTAAGTATTTCTGACTTGTTTGCGTATTTCGTCTTTCCTCTTCTAGTTGTGTTTGTTTCAGCTAAAACCACCCTTTCCTTGTCTTGTTCGACCCTCCCTTTCCACCCTAAAAAGGTTTTGAACAAAACCTGTCTTTCCATACAGATACAAAAGAGGTGACGGACGATTTCTCAGATATGGAGTTAGACTACGATGCAATCTGAAGAACCATCGGACAGTGATATTGGAGCTATATCTTCTTGGGAAACCATAACGAAAAACCGATAGGACCATTGTCCTCTAAGAACGATAGAGAGAGAGAGTGGATGGGGAGTGAGAGAATATCAGAACACTTTGGGATATACATTGAGACTGTGTATGTGTGTAAATGTGCGTGCTGCTTCACCAATCGATGCAAACTGATATGAAGTTGTCCAACCAAACGTCGCGCGCGCTTGTAAATGACTGAACTGTGATGAAAGTAAGGAGTGTCAGCACGAATCGAAGAAAAATGTTGTGACGTTTTGTAAATCATGTTGTGTTTGTTTACTTCCGTTTTACATTTGTTGAATTAACAGTTTTGTTTGAATTTGCTAAGTCAAAGTCACATTCAAGTCGCTAATTAATTAATTAGGACCACTTCTTTTACCTTCCCGGTAATCACTGATTGCGCGCGCTACCTTTCTGTCATGGTGGCTGCTGGAAGGTGTACTTTTCAAGGATGCGCGTGGTTCAGCTGCTAGTCCATGGAGAGGTGCGCATTACAACCGAGAACTTTGTCCAACCTGCTCCAATAAACAGAGAATGTGTCAAAGTATATTCTCTAGAGGCATTCGACGACAACTCAATTTACAAGAATGAACCTTGGTGAGACTGGACAAAGACACGTACATACCAGGAAATATTAACATACTTTACACGCCTCAGAAACGGGTGTCACCAATCGAAAAAAAAAAAACACGAAGACTAAACTCATTTCACCTTACAAAAAAACCTAGTTGTTTTAATTTAATAGTTTGAGAAATGTGGATGAGATTTCCCGACAGACGCCCAGTGCCCACCGGCGGGCCACTTTGCCATATATGGGAGGTCGAATTTGGGTTCGTGAAGACATCAGCCATTCTCTCTCTCTCTCACACATTTCAGCTGACTGTCTCTCTGATCTCTCTGTCCCTGTCTCACTTAGTCACTTCGAAAGTAGGATAGATCCCTAATTTCGATTTTATCTACTTCTTCTTTTTTGTAGCCATCTTTTCCTCCAGCTGAGTCAATAACTCCCTTGTTTCCCGAATTAAATCATCTCCAGTATCATTCTTATCGATTTCTGTTTCGTTAATTATTTCTGCATTATGAGCAGGCATCCGTTCATGCGTGATAAACATCTTCAAGTCCTCTGGTAGGCCTTCCTGTGGAGAGAGAATTGTTAGAAAATACACATTTCTAACAAACCCTGTCTCTGAACGCACTGTCGAATCAAGACGCCAAGATGGTTTTGTCGCCACCAAAATGAAGAAACCTATAGCTCTCCTAGTGCTCTAATCGTGGAAAGGTCTGGTTGACATTGCGTGATGCGTCAGATGTGGGAGGAATTGTGCGTGTGTCATGGTATGACGGTATGTGGGTATGTGTAAAATAGGGTTAGAACATAACAAGGTATGGGCTGGTCAGCCGCAGGAACTTAACTAAAACGGTGTGCGGACTCTAGTGCTACACTCTAAGTCTAAAGAGGACTCTATATCTAAACTTAGATTTAGATAAAGAGTCCAAATAAGTCTAAACTCTAGGAGGACTCTTTATCTAAAAAGTCTACACAGGGCGGACTCTTTATCTAAAAAGTCTAAACAAAGTGGACTCTATATCTACATAAATCTAAATTAGATATAGAGTCCGCCTTTCGCCGCGAACTCGAGATTTCGGCCGTTAGGCCGGAAACGAGAGTTTGCTCTACCCCTATACTAATTTAGAAGTGTTAGGGCCGTTATTTGGGTTCGAGGTGAGGGTTAGGGTTAGTGTTAGGGTTAGGTTTTGGGTTGGGTTAGGATTTTAGACATAGAGTCCGGGTTGGAGGATTTGGCGCCAAAATGTACTAGAGGACTCTATATCTAAAAATTCTACACAGGGCGGACTCTTTATCTAAAAAGTCTACACAGGGAGGACTCTTTATCTAAACTTTTTTCAAAATCTAACTGTAGATAAAGAGTCCGTTTTTAGATATAGAGTCCGCCTTGGATTTAGATAAAGAGTCCGTTAGCACTAGAGTCCGCCCACCGACTAAAACAAACAATGGACATCGTGTAGGCAATAGAGAAAATATTTTCTCTCTCTCTCTCTCTCTCTCTCTCTCTCTCTCTCTCTCTCTCTCTCTCTCTCTCTCTCTCCCCACACTTACAAATATTTTCCCGTGTTCACCCAACTCGAAGGTGATGTCCAACTTCTTGACCCAGATGTCCCAGAAATCGGGGAACTTGATGAGAATTTCACGCAGGCTCTCGTGAGGTAACACCTACAAAGGGGGAGTTGAGAATGAGGTAACACCTACAAAGGAGGAGTTGAGAATGAGGTAACACCTACAAAGGAGGAGTTGAGAATGAGGTAACACCTACAAAGGGGGAGTTGAGAATGAGGTAACACCTACAAAGGGGGAGTTGAGAATGAGGTAACACCTACAACGATGAGAATTAAAGGGTGATTTACCTCAAGTTCAGCATATGTCATGGCCATCACGTCTGCAACAGCTTTTCCCGTAGGTTCTGTCGGCCACCACTTGTCACCAAATGTGTCACCCTTTGCTGTGTGGGGGATGGGTGAGGGATTGGGATGGGTGATTGGGTGTCACCAAATGTGTCACCCTTTGCTGTGTGGGGGTTAGGGTGGGATTGGGGTATAGCAGTTTTCGGTCATACACTATTACTGTTTTGGGGTTTTAAAGCAAATGTGATGCGATAAGCTAGAGTATATAATCCCATAGTGAAGCATTGTTGATATACTAACTACTGAGTACTGGTGACAGTCGTTGTGATGCGATAAAATATAAAGATGTGATAAGAGAGTATAAGCTAGTCGAAATTTATTCGAGACTCACTCAAAATGCCAATAACAGCTCCATCTTTCAGAATCTTTAGATGGCCCTTGACAACGAAGAATATACTCTCTACACAGTCTTCCGTGTGGACAATGTAGTCTCCCGGTGTTACACCTAGCAGGGGGGTACTATTAGAATATGAATTATATAAACGGGTCATTGATGAGGAAGTAATATCAGCATTTATATATTTTCTTCCCTATTTAACTCTTGCTCAGATCTGATCATTCCGGATCTAGTACTGAAGTTAAAATCTGAAAACTAGAAACACCCATCCCTTCCTCTTATTACCATGTCGTTTGATAAGACTGCTGAGAGCTCTCCTACATCCTGTGCTAGCCTGACTAAACACCGGCCATTCTGCAAACAGGACACGATGCATAAACAGGGAGGTATCTTCCTTGAGGTTCCGAGGCCAGTTTGACATCATTTTCGATGGTTCTATTCCTTTTGAGTTATACCTGTAGAGCTCAGAGTTAGTATTTTAGTTTTTGTTGTAAATTACAAACCGATGCTTGAGTTGAATATGAAGAGGATGCCTCTACTTTTATTTTAGTTTTTGTTATGATGTCTTATTTTAGTATTCAATAAGATCACGGCCAAGCATTCTCTACATAATATCTACTCAAGCTTCGAATATGATATCGGGGGGGGGGGGGGGGTATAGCCAACCGTGGGCATTCTACTCAACAACAATTTTAAGCCAGCATTTAAAGAACCGTTTTTTTTGTTCTAAGTAACTACTCTTATCAAAATGCGTCTGTTAATCGCTGTTGTTTTTATCTCTCTCCTTCTTGCCGGAGAATCAAAGCGTGGTTGGGTTATCAGGAGACGACGTTGTGCCCTATCCCAGTGGACAGAGTGGAGTGGATGTCTAGGTTGCAGCAGTAGTGAAGGTGGTGATGGGGTAGTGACTACTAGTGGTACAATGGAGGGCGATCGAGGGGACGAGGAGGAGACTGGAGGAGGAGGGGACAAGGAGGAGATTGGAGAAGACGAGAAGGAGACTGGAGGAGGGGACGAGAAGGAGACTGGGGGAGGGGACGAGAAGGAGACTGGGGGAGGGGACGAGAAGGAGACTGGGGGAGGAGACGAGAAGGAGACTGGGGGAGGGGACGAGAAGGAGACTGGGGGAGGAGACGAGAAGGAGACTGGAGGGGGAAGGGACGAGGAGGAGACTGGAGAAGACGAGGAGGAGACTGGAGGGGGAGTAACGGAAAGGACGAGGTACTGCTACACTCCTGTTTGTGGAGGTCCAGGGTGCAACGGGCACACAGAGGAACAGAAGGAATGTGAATGTGATGATTAGTGATACTATACCTTCTTGATTTCTAACCCTCTTTTACGTTTGTAAAAGAGGGTTAGGACTTAGGGGCGCCGTGAAACAGGATCGAGCAAGGCACGAACTACTGTTGCACTGACTAGAAATCACATGCAGTGAATTAGTATGATGACTAGACGTGCAATTATTGTTTTAGACAGTGGCAAGAGATTATAGTATAGTGTGTAATGAGTTCATTCCCGGGAGTCAGTACTTCTATAGGCCATTTCAAAAATTGTAACTTACTCTTAGCTAGCATCAATAATGATTATATTAAAAGTTTTGACAATGAAAATACTTTCAATTGTGTTTTTTTTTTTCAATTAATTTACCATTGATAATAAAAGTAGTCCTCGACTCGATTTTTGAGATCCTGGGGGAACTTGTTGACCTTCGTGTAAAGCTCCAAATTCTGCTGCTGATCCAAAAACCTGAAAATTTCAGAGTCTGGAAACTACCAGGCTGGGGAGTGAGGTACCGAATACACAGTAGCAATATGAAGCACCAAACAGCCCGGTAAAGTGTAAAACTACAACAAATAGAGTTGGAACCCCGAACAATATAATTCGGTGTCCTACTCGAATATAACAAATAGAGTTGGAACAGGGTCCGACTATTTAACAAGTTGTAACGGCCCAATATAACAATGACCTGCTTTGTTGAGCTCCCAATATAACACTGACCTGCTTTGTTGAGCTCCCATTTGCATGATGATGTTGGTCGCTGAACCGAACACAATGGCGTACAAGAAAGCTGTGAGGGATATAATAATGGGTTATCTCCAAAATATAATATCGAGGTATTCACTATTCAGGTATAATTTGTATAATATAATGACCTTCATTGTCGGAGGGAGACAAGGATACAAATTAGAAGTAAGGGTAAATAATTATGATAGAAAACAGTATAACCTTGCCTAGATCGACCCCGCGAGGGTTAGAACATAACAAGTATAACCTATACCTCCGATCAACATGACAAATATACAAAATATTTGTTCAGGGGTGTTCCAGGGTGAAATGTTACCAAATCCGACTGTACAAAATGTCGTCATGATAAAGTAGAGAGAGGCAGAATAGTAGCCAGGCTGCATCTCTGAAAAAGTATTGTAAAAGCAAAGATCTCACTTTTCGACCATGGACTATTCAGTATCCATTCAGTGATAGGGGTAGCAGTAAGTGGTTGGTTTAGGGGTTAGTTTAGGAATTGGCAAGATGAATACTTGGTAAGTACTACCAGGTAGATTCATGACATCATTATCACGATCTCACTCTTGCTCACTTTAGTAAAAGTAACGATCTCACTTAGTAAGTACTACTCACCAGGTAGATTCATGACATCATTATCACGTAATTCCGGGTCATACTGATTGTCCCTTAGGTAGTATGTGATCCAGCCATCAATTTCATTTTCGTAGTGATATTTTCCCAGCAGGTACCTACATAAGCAGAAATCAGAAATTATATTCTTCCGAAAGTCTATTCTGCTGCAGAATAGTATTTCGGAAATAACTAAACAACCATGCACTGTTATTATCAATCGAGGCAGAAAACGAAGGGATTGATTCCGATAACAATCTTAAAATTCTCACCAGAAGCAGGCGAAAATGTGTCCGAGGGAGAGGAAGAAAACAATAATGAGAGCGAGAGAGATGGGACCTTTTCTGGTGTAGTTGTCCAGATTCATCCCTACTTTTATCATCCGAAAGATACGGATGGACTTGAGTCCGCCCAGTAGTCGGTGGGTTTTTATGATTAGATTTGTATTAAATATCGTAGCAAACCAGTTCTGAAAGATGAGAAATTTTGTAGACTAATAGTTGGACACGCTCCGTAGTCCGAGCGAAACCTTCCACACGAACACCAAGTGGTGCGACGTGCCCAAGTAGATTGTGCAATGCACATTGTGCCTCTCTCCCTCTTCTTTACAAGTCTGAGTTGGGGCTGGGTACTAACCAATATATTTAAGACCCATTCCCACCGGATACTGGTTATGAGATCCAAAATGAACCAACCGCTCACATAGTGCAGCGCCATCTTTTTACCACTTGAGATTACCAACCCGTCCTGAGGAAATATTTAAAGTTGTGGGTAAGATCTCGAAAGACTGGGCCGAAGGATGTGAAGTGTAAATAATGATCTAAACGAATTTACATACTAAACAAACAAATATTTCATTCGACAATGATAATATGAAGATTGGCAATCTTGGAATTAAAACTGTGTTTTGATAGACTGCCAGTCGTCCATGCCGGATGAATACTAATTTCAATACTGCTCTTCTTCTTCACTTTCAGAACGGTATTATATCAACCCATTTTAATGTCCCTTACAGCTTTTAGCTTAGTGCTTACTCTACTTATTACTACTCTAGCTGTATATCAAACAATAATAAGTACCAGGAACCGACCGAATCAGGAAATACTGGTCCCTGATTGGCTGATAACCAGTCACGTGACCTAAATAACGAGTTCTGATTGGTTGTTTACTTTTGTCGGTCGGTTCCTGCTAAGTACTAACCTGATTGACGTAGGTAGATCGGAAGTTTACGATAATATCAAAGTTAAACACTACATCTGTTATCCAATCAACCTGAAACACAAAAATAATGAATTATTAATTCAAACAAATGTTATAAAGATTGCAAAGTACAAACTACAGTCGGAACTCGGACCCCGATTTAACGGCCCCCAATTTAGCGGCACCCCGATTTAACGGCAGCATAACCTTCCCCCGATATAGGAAATTAACAGTATTTGACCCCAATTTAGCGGACACTCCGATTTAACAGACAAACCCTTTCCCCCTAGAGTGCCGTTAAATCGGGGTCCGACTGTATCAATAAAGCTAAGTTACAAAGATTTGCAGCTTCTCTTGCATTATAATCAAAACATTTTGGGCATGATGTCTCGATCTTTGGGTTCCAGCTTACCCAAATTTTATTTAGGCTGGATATTCACACGGCAGACTCACCGTAGGGTTATAGTAGATGTTCCCATCAAAAATACTCTGAATGGGATTGGCAAAGACAGCCCACACCGTGAGAAAAAGAACAAACCAGTCCCAAGCGGAGCGGACTGCTGAGTCGGACAGGAGTCGGGTCATGGAAGCACAGTTTTCCAGTAGGTAGTTTTGACAACGGCTGTTGGGAGAAAACAGTGTGGAAATTTGATGTCCCAGTAACAGCAGTCGGCAAGTAAAGTATAATTAGGCACAAAATTATTTAATTAGCATGATACTTACTGTATAATTGATTTTTGGTAAGGTCTGAGAACTTTATTCTTGGACCTAACCAGGGGAGACACCAATGATTTCTCCCCTAGTTCACACATTATTTCTTTGTCAAAACCAGAATCGTCTTCCGCCTCCGTTTTCGGGTTGAAGGGATTGAATGTCATGGCAAAATACTCGTCCTTCTTTCCATCGCTTGAAGACATTATCTGAGAGAGGCTTATATTAGGTTTTTATCAAACAACAAAACTTGGATACAATTTAAAATGTTTGACGTTTTTCGGTACAGCATGTACGGTAAAGGGCATTATATTGACATTTTTTAAAAAAGCCCGCTCTGTGAGCCGTTTGAGGGTTTGGTAGAGTAAGTATCGCCCATGGGGGGGGGGGGGGGGGGGGCCACTAAGAAGACAAACCTTGAGGAGGCCAATAGTAGTAGGAATAGGAATCCCATCTTTTGTGTACAAAGTGTGCTCCAAAGTGTTCTCTGTTGTTGTTTCCAGGGTGTACATTATCTCACGAAACAGAGATGGCCTGAAACAATGGTTACATAGGTCAAATGATACATGGTGCATGTAATACAAGTTAGTTAATTTTTTTAATATTAATTATACTAGCACATCCATCGGGTGCACCTCAAGCACGGGCTCCGCATGGTGGCACTCTTTATTCAGCCAATTTTTACTGTTATCATGGCAATTGTATCGGTCCGCAACCATGAAAACTGAATCGCTAAAATGGGGTTTAA
Source organism: Hormiphora californensis (assembly GCA_020137815.1). NCBI lineage: Eukaryota > Metazoa > Ctenophora > Tentaculata > Cydippida > Pleurobrachiidae > Hormiphora > Hormiphora californensis. Next base: position 5,180,254 of record CM035361.1, on the reverse strand, counting down.
AAAGTGTCCCCGTCTGTCACGCGCGATACACCAAACAACGCTCCTTCATCAAATCAATTAACCTGGTTTGACTCCCGACCATGAACTCCAACCGTGCATCCGTGAGGAAAATATCATTCCTGTCATATCGGTAGAAATCTGTAAACTCATTGCTGACGAAGATGATTGGCGCTCGTGGTAGTGAGGTGTTGACGATCATGAACATCTTGCCTGCGAGGGTGAGGTAGTGCATGCAGTGTGAGGTAGGGTGAGGTAGTATGAGAGTGAGGTAGTGTGAAGGTGAGGGTGAGGTAGGGTGAGGTAGTATGAGGGTGAGGTTATGTGAGGGTGAGGTAGTATGGGGGTGAGGTAGTATGAGGGTGAGGTAGTGTGAGGGTGAGGTAGGGTGAGGTAGTATGAGGGTGAGGTAGTGTGAGGGTGAGGGTGAGGTAAGGTGAGGTAGTATGAGGGTGAGGTAAGGTGAGGTAGTATGAGGGTGAGGTAGTGTGAGGTAGTGTGAGGTACTATGAGGAAATGTGAGGTAGTGTGAATACGAGGTGATGAGATGAGTCATGGAACTAAAATTCAAACGATGAAAAAACTCGTGATGTAAGGTATGGACTATCGAGGTTATTGTGTTATACGGATTGCCCACTATAAAATAATAACTGTCTAAACAGTGAATACCATGGCAACCAGAAATTTGGTTAAAACTCACTTAGTTTGTGAATGTTTCCCAGTGTTGATTCAAGAAACACATTGAAATCCTGGTCATTATCAGTCAGTTCACCCTCTTTCAGACACTTTGAAATATCCAGATGCTGCTGGGCCACTGAAACAAAAACATTTACGGTTTTCCGATGGAAAATTTGTAAAACATTTAATTATCAATCTTTCCCAATGCCCAGCAATTCTTATTTATTTTATGTCACTGGTATGAAGATTTGTTCTACATACGAGTGGGCGGTAGTGTGAAAACTCACGTTCATAATCGTATGAGTGGTGGGTAGATACTCGGCGAGCATAGGTATTGGCTGATATAACTTTTTGAGTTCCTGAGACAGTATTATCCTTCACATCATTCAATCGGTTGCTTACCCACCGTCCTGCCATAGTGGAGCTATAGCAGCTGTGAAATATAGATGTGAGAGAGAGGGAGAGATCAGAGGAAAGGCAAGGTATAATAGGGAGGGGAGGGCCAGGGAGTGTGTAAAGGGGCTAAAAACAGAGGGTTAAGGCCATTGTTTGAAACTCATGTTACCCAAGTGTGCATTCTTGTTACCATGACAACCAAAACCATGTGTTGGACAGTCTAATGAGGGGTAAATAGTTGGGCACGATCTCAGGTATCTCTCAGGTATAGCTATATTGCGGCCAAGTGTTGTTATGTGTGTGTAAGCCTGTTGCTTCTAATCTCGGAATCGCCATTTTTAACCAAGATCCTGATCCTTGTTTGCTATTCTTCTGAGGGAAGTAAGCCTTGATAATGTGGATTCTCTAAACCTATATTTGTTGTTGAATCGTGGTTGATAGTATCATGGCCCGAGCAGTGAAAGGGATCTTTAGTAAGTTCCTAGGTGGGGTGAAGCATCAACCCCCCAGCATCACCAACCATGAGGTAGGAGCAGTGACACACGCATTATGGGGTTATTTATCGACTATTACCAAATACTATCTAAATCGTCTCGAACATACCGAAATCTAAAATCCCACCTTTTCAGAGTTTAGCCTGGCCCACCACGGTAAATCAGTGGAGTAGCCAGATTGAGGAACTTGTAGATGACGTTGAAGGAGTTACGCGACCCAGAGGAAAACTAGTCCTTGACAGTCCCCTTCAAGCAAACCGGAGTGTGATTGATTCTCATCGACCCATTCAGACTTTGTCAAGATCGGTGGAGAGATCAGATAAAACGTATGCTTCCTTTCGAGAACGTAAACTCATCTCATTAAGGAGGTGCTTCAGTCAAGAATCGTGGGCTCCAAAACCACCCTCGATAGCATCTCTCCATGCCATTCTCCCACAAAATGCCCTAAACAAGATTCAAAATGGTGAACTGGCGCTGACTCTATCAAGTTTGTTGGGCTGCACAAACCCCGTATCACCAGAAGCAAGTGCAGCTGGAGTGGACGTGTCTGTTAAGTTTCCATGTTATTATTGTGAGGTGGAAGTTGAAAGTTACCTCTCTCCCATGGAGCTTTCGGCCGGGGAAGTAGTTGGGAAGGTGAGAATTAACTCCGAGCTGACCCGAAAAGAAGGACTTTATGATTGGGAAATTGAGAGTACTCCTCAGGATACTCTACTACTGCCAGAAATACCAATTTACTCATCACCCCTTTCGACACCAGCCAGTACTCCAATGATCGAGGTGTACCATGACAACAATGGCCGGATTTCAAGTGCATTTCAGTTGTTTTTGACGGAACCGACGAGGGATCAACCCGCAATCACAACCCCGATGGCTCTAGCATCGATCGAGGAGGAGCAGGGTGGTGTTATATGCGTTGAATATAGCAGTGAGGATAATGATGGACGGGTTGTGACTGGTGGGTCTGGAGTTGATGCCGGTACAGTAATTGCGGTCATGTGGGGTCACACCACACCCTATCACAACCTTGAAATCGAGGAAGAAGAAGAAGAAGAGGAAGATTCTCAGACGGAATACTCGGAGGAACCAACGCTTTACAGTGATGATGAAGAAGGTTTATTGTTTGTAATGTCGGGAACCTCTCTAGACGAGTTTCTAAAGTGCGAACAAGAGTGTGATGGTGAAATGAGTGTCCAGGAAGAAGGGATAGAGAGGGAGGGAGCCTGGGGTTGTGGGGAACAGGGAGATAGGTGGGCAGAGCTGCCGACACCCGAATTACTTGACAACATTTTAAGTTACATCAATACGGAGGTAGAGACAATCAAAGACATTCTGTCAAGAGAGGATTAATAAAAAATAATTTTAGTAAAAAAATGTTGACGAGGTTTACGAAATGAGCGTCTCTCTATTCTTCCAGTATTTTGTTACGAAAATGTAACACGTCGTTTTAATGTCGAGTTCCACAAATTTCGATCTTAGCTTCCTGTTTGCAGTTCACAGACACCACTTGAGCTGTTATTAGCCTCACAGCACTCCCTCAGCGCGGCAGCAAATCCTGCACATGAACCTTCCTCCCCGTTTGACTTGATGCATTCTTGAAGAGCGGCAAGGGGAGCAGTACATACTTCCTCAGACATTACAGCTGTTTGAATTAGCTAATACATAGGAATGGGGGTTGATATTTGATCATTAAAATCGTTAAAAAAACATAAAAGGAACACGTGTGCGGGTGTACCATAGGTATATTGTGTTAGGACACGGAAAAAAGGGGTAGAGACACAGTAAAGAATGGCTGCATCGTTAAAAAAACTAAACTTAGGTTGGCGATGGCGATCTTCCTCCGATTTCCTCTCAAGGCAGTTTGGCTTTGGGAAACTTTGAAAATTTTCAGTTTTTTTTACTAATTCACTAACCCCAACACCGATTGGCATCACTTTCCAACAGCCGATGAGAAGCTGCCGAAGAGAGAAAGGGGGTAACCGTATGAAGAGTTAATCGCGATGAGTCTCATTCACATTGGGTTCGATCATTTGCCCCCGGTGTTGGGGTTAGTAATAAATAAATCTTAAAATCACTCACTCAAATAAACAATAAATATTATAAATAAAAAGTCAGTCAGTAAAATCACACATTGCAATGGGTGGTGGAGTCGTGAACTTTTTCCTCGTGCCCCTGAGTGAGACCAGAGTACTTCTGAGGAGACAGAATCGTATCCGCGTTCTCAGGAAATTAATCACTTCAGCATATTTATCCTTGTGTTTGGTAGAGATGCGTGAAGCGAGCTTTTTGATTAGTCGTTCTGCCTCTGGTCCGGAACCTCCGGAAGTAGCCATAACAAACGGGGTGAAAGCCCCTCTCTCCGATTCTCTGATTCTTTGTTGGTAATCACGTTTCTTCCGAAGTTAGCTTCACGCATCTCAACTAAACACAAGGACAAATACGCTGAGGTGATTAATTTCTTGAGAACGCGGATACGGTTCTGTCTCCTCAGAAGCACTTTGGTCTCACTGAGGGGCACGAGGAAGAAGTTCACGACTCCACCTCCCATCGCAATGTGTGATTTTACTGACTGACTTTTTATTTGTAATATTTATTGTGAGTGATTTTAAGATTTATTTATTTATTACTAACCCCAACACCGGGGGCAAATGATCGAACCCAATGTGAATGAGACTCATCGCGATTAACTCTTCATACGGTTACCCCCTTTCTCTCTTCGGCAGCTTCTCTTCGGCTGTCGGAAAGTGATGCCAATCGGTGTTGGGGTTAGTGAATTTTTTTTTCCGACTTTCATTCATTTTGTACAGAGTCGTGCGACGTGGGAGATTCAAGTGTCAAAATAGCGCGCGCAAATGCGCTGCGTAAGTTTTAGTTTTGCGCGTGACAAAACACGCAGATTTTACGCCGCGCGCATCGAAATTTCGAAAATTTCTCATAAAAAGCACACGGCAAACGTTAAAGGTCCCCCCAAACTACTATGTCCCTTGCTGCGCGCGACCGGATTTTAGACGGCCATAGCTCCACCCCCTGATAAGATAGAGACTTGAAATTTGTTTTGTAGGGAGATCATATCGAGTTCTTCGTACAAAACAAATTTCAAGTCTCTATCTCATCAGGGAGTGGAGTTATGATCGTGGGAAATTTCACAAAACCCGAGTGAGGGTCATAGTAGTTTGGGGTGTACTTTAATAAAGTCCGATTTTTAATAAAGTCGGATTTTTTGAAGTTGTCACCCCAAAATGACCGCGCATGTGAAATTTATCAATTTTGACGCGCACACCACACGTTAACATGTGATGTGACGCGCAAAAACATTCCGCGCACGACAAGGGGGTGACAACTTCAAAAAATCCGACTTTAAAGCGAAACGCAAAAAATTCCCACGCACCGTGGGAAAGTTTTTTGTCGGTTGTTTTGATCATATCTCTGGCTCCTGATAAGATAAAGACTTGATCTTGGCATGCGCTGCAGGCCCCAAGTGCGCGCGTTTTCCACGGCTTCTATTTAGGGCCTGTAAAAATATAGCATAAAGTCGGATTTTTTGAAACTGTCACCCCAAAATGACCGCGCATGTGAAATTTATCAATTTTGACGCGCACACCACACGTTAACATGTGATGTGACGCGCAAAAACATTCCGCGCACGAAAAGGGGGGTGACAGTTTCAAAAAATCCGACTTTAGGCCAAGACTCTCCGTGTGCCAACACAACACTATACTGGTACACCCGCACAGTCGTGTTCCATTTTTTTCCAACTTTAGGCCAAGACTTGATCCTGGTTGGGCGCGATTATAATCTGGGTGCCTTGCGGCCTGTTTACAGGTGCGCGCTACCAAAAGAGTACACTTAGACCGACTTTTTTTAAACGGCTATAGCCACGCAACCACATGGCCAATTTGAATAAACTAAACGGTAACTGATAGAAGAAGACAAAACTGTGCGAAATAAACTGGGATGGACTGCTCCAGCTCTGCAAAAATGGTGATATTTATGACCTAGAGCAGTACTCGACCTACGTAACCCAGATCGTACGTGAAATTGCATTGGAAACCCTCCCCAGAAAGGCCGAACGTGGAAAAGGAAAAACACACAAGCAGAGAATGGAGGCGAGACACTGTGTTGAGACGCGCACCATTGCGACGCGCATTGCGACGCGCATTTTGGCTTTGCGACGCGCATTTAAGCATTGCGACGCGCATATGCGCGTCGCAAAGCCAAAATGCGCGTCGCAATGCGCGTCGCAATGGTGCACGTCTCAACACAGTGTCTCGCCTCCATATCTGAAACTATTAAACGGAAGGCCCGAAAGATAAAGACGAAACTAAAAGGAGATCTAGATCCTCCCAGCAAAGAAGATCTCTATGACCAACTTGAGTTCTTAGATGATAGAATGAAGGAGAACATCCTGGAAAATCTAGACCAAGAGGAAATAAATGCAGTTGAAACGATAAAAATCAACCCTCGTTTCTTCTACACCTACGCGAAGGAGAAGTCAAAAACTGCTTCAACAATCGCCCCACTAAGGCGTCCAGATGGAAGCTTGACCACAGATAGTGCCGAGAAAGCACAGCTACTACAAAATCAATATGTAGGAGTTTTTAGCAACCCTGCTAACGTAGACGCTGAGAAGAGCCTGACCTGGATTAAGTCGGAAACAAATCTGGTTACCGAAAACTTTGACTTTACGCCAGAGGATATCCAGTCCGCCCTAAAGGAAATCAACCCTTATGGAGCGGCTCCGGACGGTGACATCCCGGCCAGGATTCTTTATGAGTGCAGAGCACAGCTTTGCTACCCTTTCTGGCTCCTCTGGAACAAATCAATGGAAGAGGAAGTCATCCCACCGTCTATGAAAAAGCAACAGATAGTACCCATCTTCAAGAAAGGAGATAGAACCAAGGCTGCGAACTACCGCCCTGTTTCTCTCACATCAAACGTTATAAAAACGTTCGAACGAATCATGAAGAAACACCTTGCCCAACATTTCGAGAATAATAACCTATTTCCCGAATCTCAACATGGGTTCCGAAAGCAACGCAGCTGTCTCACCCAGTTGATTGAACATGTCGACACAATCTTGAAAGAACTACGGGATGGAAATGAAGTCGACGTGATATATGTCGACTATGCCAAAGCATTCGACAAGGTCGACATCAGCGTTCTCCTTGCAAAGCTAGAACGTTACGGTATCCGCGGAAAACTTCTCAGTTGGATCAGATGCTTCCTGACAGACAGATACCAAACTGTCGTGGTTGATGGAAAACTCTCGTCTCTGGAGAAAGTGCTGAGTGGAGTTCCTCAAGGAACTGTACTAGGTCCGATACTCTTCATCATATATGTTGCGGACCTGACCTCAGCAGTTGTAAACTCAACACCCAAAACACTTGCGGACGATACTAAACTCATAAAAGGGATTGAAAGAGAAGTTTCGCACGACCAACTCCAAGAGGACCTACTTAAAGTAGGAATTTGGTCAAAGGCCAACAACATGAGCCTGAACGAAGATAAATTTGAGGTATTACAATACTCCCTTAACAAGACTCAACTTCTCAAGCAACTACCATTTACCCAAGACCTCCAAACATACTACACTCCAGAAGGACTTGAGATTGAACCTAAACACTGCGTCCGTGACTTAGGGGTTCAATTGTCAGATGATCTATCCTGGGAAAACCAAATAGGAAAAATGACAGCAGATGCCCGAAGGATAAGTGCATGGGTATTAAGGGCCTTCAAAACAAGGGACGAAAAGACGATGACTATCTTGTACAAAAGTCTAGTCCGCAGTAAGTTGGAATATTGCTGCCCCCTCTGGGATTCACCAAAGATCTCTGATATCCAGAGTGTTGAAGCGATCCAAAGGAAGTTTACAAAACGAATCAAAGGAATGGCCGACGTAAACTACTGGGAACGTTTGAAGATGCTTAAAATCACTTCTCTTCAACGCCGCCGAGAACGCTACAGTATCATCATGATGTGGAAAATGGCTAATGGCACAGCGCCCAACAACATCGGCATCCGTTTCTACAACAACAACCGTCTGGGGAAAAAAGCGGAAATCCCAACTTGTCCCACAATCACTCAAAAGTCAGTCGCAACGAAGTACCACAACTCGTTCATCTGTAGAGCGACGCGACTATGGAATACATTACCCAGGGAAGTGAACTTAGCGGAAGACCTACCGTCGTTCAAGGTACTTCTGGGGAAATGGATGACGAGATTTCCGGATCGGCCACTGGTACTCGGATACCCAAAACAAAACAACAATTCAATCTTGGACTGGATACGAGTAGTTTCCAGGGAGGGGGAGGCTCTGTGAGGAACTGACACCTGTGTAGTTTGTACACGAAGACGATAACAAGATAACAAGATAACAAGATAGAGAATCGATAGCCCTAACCGATAACCCCAAACCAGACCCTAACGGATAGCCCTAACCCGTCGCGCGCGCTAAAACTACGAATTGTTAGCAATGAAAGGCACCCAGATTTTAACGTTTTCCATCCTGGTTGCGTTGAAAAGAAAAAAAACTGTATCTTTCTAATGCGACCAATGAAAAGTCCCTATCTTATCAGGAACCGGATTTAGCACGCGCAAATGGAATTATGTTATTATTAATGCGCGCCCCCGGTTCGCATTATTAAAAATCGCACTTTAAAATCTGTGTGTTTTGAGTGTCAGCACGCACGGTTTTTAGGGTTAGGACTAAAGTAGGGTTAGGGTTATGGCTGGAAATTGGTTTGGAGTTAGGGATTGACATTTCCTATCAGATAAACTTTGAATTGGCCAAAACGGTTGAGTGGTTTGGTGGTTAGAGCCATTTTAGTGCAGGGTAATTTTTTCGCAGCGTGCACGGTGCACCTGTTATAAACACCCAGATCGTAAGACGTAACAGTGCCCTAAAATCTGGGTGCCTTCCACTACTTCACTAATAATCCGTCGATATTCGCGGTCGAGACGGGTTAGGGCTGCCCGTTGGCAGGACCCACGACACGGGATTTTTTTCCAGGGGGGGTGCGGAGCAACGTAATTTTCGAGATAGCATCGTGTTGGCCAGCGGCAGGGGGTTTTGGGGGCGAGACTCTGCAGGTCCCCAACCGGGTTAATCCCCTGGTGGGGGTTTAGGGGGGTTAGTGATATCGATTATCTATCGGATAGTTTACTCACATTGCACCAGGCCCTGTTTACCATCAGCTGGATTCTGATCCATGTGATCCTCAATTTGATCCTCAATGTGATTATGAAATATGAATTTGATCCGATACTCATTAGACAAACTCCGTGGTATCCAAAGCAGGTTCACACAAACCTTTATCGACTATTTATAATTGAGAACACCATTGCGGTGCTTTTTGAAGAGTCGCCGAGAAGGAAAGAAGAAGAAACGTGTTTGATAGTAGGTACTGGAAAATAAATAAAGGAGCCACACTTACTGTTGTTTTGTAAAAAACAGTGGAGTTGCCATGCTACGCAGTCTGTCCGTTCCGCCCTTTAAGCGCTTCGGTTTCGCGTAAGCTCACACCGGACCTTCGGCCCGGTGTGAGAGCTGACAGACAAGGAACATTTCAACAGTGGAGGTAGCTGGAGAAGACTCTAAATAAGGTGTAAAGGTAAGAGGGAGAGCCAATGGAGAGAGGAAATGAAACTTGTAGTTATATTTTGTTTGTCTAACCTCTTTTACTATTAAAAAGAGGAAACATAACATGGTGCCCTGTTAAACTTTTGCTAACACATACCCCCCAATTTTTTCCATCCCAATACCAGAAAAAAAACAAATAAAACTTGACTTACGATACTCTTTACACGCTGGTACAGTTGCCACATTCCACTGTCCAGTCTCCAGACAACTCCCAACTCCGTTTCCTAGCAACACATGATTCTCTTTACACTCCACGGTCACTGTAGTTCCGAGTGGTTGAGGATCCCAGTTCTCCACAGTCGATCCAGGGATCGAGAATCCAGGACAATACAGTACTGTAGTGGAAAAGAACCATAGTTACTTTTGGTTTTCCTAATTAAGGGGATGCTATTGAAATTATTTAAAATATTTTGTGCACTCATTACTCACCTCTGCTATACAGTTTCGATGCTTTATCACCATGCCAAAAAGATATTTTGTTCAAAGTGGTTCCTCTCCACAAACTGCCTTCACACGACTCACCGGTGAACATGTGGTCAACCAAGGGTACCCCGTTACAAATAATCATTAGAGATTTCTCTGTCTTTGAGAAAATCCAGTTCTTGGTTTCTCCAGCCGAGGCTTTGATAGGTAGGAGAGCCAGAGCACAATTAGTAAGCTTGTATTTTATGTCTCCATTTGAAAGCAGGTTAATCGCAACCCAGCTGTCGTGAGGTTCATAGCTGTTTCTAGTGTTGTCATAGACAATAAAGCAAAGCCAGTATTCTGCATTATCGCTTGAAATTGAATCAGTTTGGACTTGGAGTGGAACATTTTCAAAATCCCATGGAATCAGGGTACTGCGTACAACAGGATGCATCGTGGTTTCTGAAAGTGAGGGAGATTTATCACGTGACTGATTTAGAATTGATTTATTTTTTTGCCTGCTACAAGTTGATAAATCCCATCAGTCAATAAATAATAATTTAAAAGGGTTTGGTAAAAACAGTAGTAAAAAAATAAAATTACTAGAGCTATTATCAATCATTTGATTTTCTATCCCGTTATAGAGGCTCCGTACCTGGTGGTTTCGTTGTTGTAGGTGCAATGACACTGCAATCACCAATACTAACTGAACCAACTAATATGAAACACCATAGTAAAATAGCCATGGCTGAAAAATACTATTACATAATGCAAAATATTATAATGTATCGTACAAATACCAGTACCTACAACATTATTCTGGTTGAAATGCTTATTGATTGACAATTTTTCATTTTTTCAAAAGTTAAAAAACGAACAGTCCAACAGAAAGATTGTTGCGAGAACTAAAAACAGCGTACGCTGGTTTGCACTAAACAATGCTAAAAACGAGAGTTTAGAAAATGGGTAGCAGTACAGTACAAATAGTTGAATTTTCAAAGACAGAAACAGACCGAGTGTTGGTAGCTGAATAACTATATGGAAAAAGAGAATGCATCATGTCATGCCACCAAGGTCCACAGTAGTAGAGAAATAAAAATGAACGATACTTATATTTCCAATTTGCAAAATTTCATACCACAATCATCTCAGTTGAACTTCACACTCCGAAATTATAACTGTAGCAGTTATAGGAATATAGATATTGACAGTTTGCCACTAATATCAGCTCATTTGAAAAATGTGTTAGTTTGTACTACGTAGTACGTATAATTGTGCTCTCTGTGGCAAAGTTCTCTGTGAGCTGACGATCTCTCCCTCCTTCAACTTCAAAAACAACATGGTCATTGTGTAGTGTGCACATAATAGAGTCGAGCTTGCGTGACTATCTACCTAAGATTGTCACGCGAGCTCAGTTAGCTCTCTCTCCCTTTTCCTCCCCCATGTCTCAGGTCTCTTACTCGCATATATAATATAATATACCGTGCTTGAAAAATTATCTTGTCACCGACATCTCTCTCACTCCGGTGTGTTGACCTCAACTAATGCTCTTCTCTGAGTCAGTCTAAGACTGCAGCCGATGCATCCCTGATCCCTCTCTGCAAATATTTGCCTCTCCCTTAATAATCTCACTAGCCTTCTTTACAATGGATAATATTTTAATGCAGGCTAAACTCACCACACTCTATCCCTCGATCGTTGCAAATGATTATATCATTAAAACTTTTCACTGACAATTTGTGTTTCAAATCGGAGTATAGTGACTATAGAGAAAGGATCAAGAAAGGACATACACAGAGGCGAAATGCTACCTTTTCCGGAACAAACTCATCTCAAGGATCTCTCAGTGGCAACGTTATCTTTTTCCAGACCAAACCCATCTCAAGATACTCTCAGTGGCAAAACGTTACCTTATACCTTGATCCAGACCGAACTAAATTCAATAATCTCTCAGTGGCAAAACGTTATCTTTTTCCAGAACAAATTCATCTCAATAATCTCTCAGTGGCAAATCGTTACCTTGTTCGAGATTTGTATGAGAACTCTACTTTTACTTAGTTAGGCCGTGGGACGGGAGTTAGACTCCTTGGACCGTTTGAGGCGACAGAATGCTTTGCATAGTCCGAATCGCAGCAGTAATAAACAAACGATCGCTCGCTTGCATCGACACAAGATATTGACATTATTAATATTTTTCTTTACTTTATCATTAATATATTGCAATTCGCAGGTTGCTCGCGTATCAACAAGAGTAGCGGACCCTACATGATGATTATATATCATATTAGCAATATATTATCGGGGTGGTTCTATTTATAGAATAACACAATGGGGCGCCTGCTGCACCCCCCTAGTCAGAATATAATACGTATTATTTTCAACAATACGTATTAAATACGCGCGCAAATATGTATTTAATACGTATTAAATACGTATTATAAGCCGAAAATACAGAAAAGCCGCGCATTTAGCAAGTGCTACCATCGCGAGCCGCACAACTTCCGACCCAATTTTAGGTCAAAAGCGCGTTACAGATACTACCTACAGCCTCACCCTGCCACATGTCCCAATACAGCTCTGCCGCGAAGTGCTAGTACTGTGTTCCTTCGTCTTCTAAAACAGGTCCCTGTCCCAATACAGCTCTGCCTGCCACGAATTGCTACTGTGTTCCCCCGCCTTCTAAAACAGGTCCCTGTCCCAGTACAGCTCTGCCACGAATTGCTACTGTGTTCCCCCGCCTTCTAAAACAGGCCCCTGTCCCAGTACAGCTCTGCCACGAATTGCTACTGTGTTCCCCCACCTTCTAAAACAGGTCCCTGTCCCAATACAGCTCTGCCACGAATTGCTACTGTCTTCCCCCACCTTCTAAAACAAGTCCCTGTCCCAATACAGCTCTGCCACGAATTGCTACTGTGTTCCTCCGTCTTCTAAAACAGGTCCCTGTCCCAGTACAGCTCTGCCACGAATTGCTACTGTCTTCCCCGCCTTCTAAAACAGGTCCCTGTCCCAATACAGCTCTGCCACGAATTGCTACTGTCTTCCCCGCCTTCTAAAACAGGTCCCTGTCCCAATACAGCTCTGCCACGAATTGCTACTGTGTTCCTCCGTCTTCTAAAACAGGTCCCTGTCCCAATACAGCTCTGCCACGAATTGCTACTGTGTTCCTCCGTCTTCTAAAACAGGTCCCTGTTCCACTACAGCTCTGCCACGAATTGCTACTGTGTTCCCCGCCTTCTAAAACAGGTCCCTGTCCCAATACAGCTCTGCCACGAATTGCTACTGTGTTCCTCCGCCTTCTAAAACAGGTCCCTGTCCCAATACAGCTCTGCCACGAATTGCTACTGTCTTCCCCCGTCTTCTAAAACAGGTCCCTGTCCCACTACAGCTCTGCCACGAATTGCTACTGTGTTCCTCCGTCTTCTAAAACAGGTCCCTGTTCCACTACAGCTCTGCCACGAATTGCTACTGTCTTCCCCGCCTTCTAAAACAGGTCCCTGTCCCAATACAGCTCTGCCACGAATTGCTACTGTGTTCCTCCGTCTTCTAAAACAGGTCCCTGTCCCAATACAGCTCTGCCACGAATTGCTACTATGTTCCTCCGCCTTCTAAAACAGGTCCCTGTCCCAATACAGCTCTGTCACGAATTGCTACTGTCTTCCCCCGTCTTCTAAAACAGGTCCCTGTCCCACTACAGCTCTGCCACGAATTGCTACTGTGTTCCTCCGTCTTCTAAAACAGGTCCCTGTTCCACTACAGCTCTGCCACGAATTGCTACTGTGTTCCCCGCCTTCTAAAACAGGTCCCTGTCCCAATACAGCTCTGCCACGAATTGCTACTGTGTTCCTCCGCCTTCTAAAACAGGTCCCTGTCCCAATACAGCTCTGCCACGAATTGCTACTGTCTTCCCCCGTCTTCTAAAACAGGTCCCTGTCCCACTACAGCTCTGCCACGAATTGCTACTGTGTTCCTCCGTCTTCTAAAACAGGTCCCTGTTCCACTACAGCTCTGCCACGAATTGCTACTGTCTTCCCCGCCTTCTAAAACAGGTCCCTGTCCCAGGGACGGAGGAACACAGTAGCAATTCGTGGCAGAGCTGTATTGGAACAGGGACCTGTTTTAGATGGCGGGGGAAGACAGTAGCAATTCGTGGCAGAGCTGTAGTGGGACAGGGACCTGTTTTAGAAGGCGGGGGAAGACAGTAGCAATTCGTGGCAGAGCTGTATTGGGACAGGGACCTGTTTTAGAAGGCGGGGGAACACAGTAGCAATTCGTGGCAGAGCTGTACTGGGACAGGGACCTGTTTTAGAAGACGGAGGAAGACAGTAGCAATTCGTGGCAGAGCTGTATTGGGACAGGGACCTGTTTTAGAAGGCGGAGGAACACAGTAGCAATTCGCGGCAGAGCTGTACTGGGACAGGGACCTGTTTTAGAAGACGGAGGAAGACAGTAGCAATTCGTGGCAGAGCTGTATTGGGACAGGGACCTGTTTTAGAAGACGGAGGAACACAGTAGCAATTCGTGGCAGAGCTGAATTGGGACAGGGACCTGTTTTAGATTCTTCTTCTTCTTCTTCTTCTTCTTCTTCTTCTTCCTCTTCTTCTTCTTCTTCTTCTTCTTCTTCTTCTTCTTCTTCTTCTTCTTCTTCTTCTTCTTCTTCTTCTTCTTCTTCTTCTTCTTCTTCTTCTTCTTCTTCTTCTTCTTCTTCTTCTTCTTCTTCTTCTTCTTCTTCTTCTTCTTCTTCTTCTTCTTCTTCTTCTTCTTCTTCTTCTTCTTCTTCTTCTTCTTCTTGCAGCTGGTCCCTTCTACGAATTGCTGCTGTTTTTCCCGCGCTCTAGGTTCATCCAACGCGACTTTCAGCCTCAGCTTGGACGTTTAATGGCGCGGCTCAAGTGCTAAATGCGCGGCTTTTCTGTATTTTTGGCTTATAATACGTATTTAATACGTATTAAATACATATTTGCGCGTGTATTTAATACGTATTGTTGAAAATAATACGTATTATATTCTGACTAGGGCCGTTACTCAACAAGCTGCACCGATACAAGTGCAGTAGCTCCCATATTAAAGAACTTGAAGACTCACAATAATATGTTGACCAGAAAAAGGTCAGTAAAAGTTTGTGATCTTATAAATGTGATGTTTCTCTCGCAACTTTTCAGCCGCTAATATAACGCGATGCTTACAAAAATAAATCTTTTACTTTTCTTCAAATCCAACGGTTCTTTGTTTTTCTCATCGCCCCCAACTGCAACTTGATGTTCTAAATAATAGTTCGATGGCCTTTTTATGCTTTTCTTCTAGTTCGATGTCCTTGATAGCTGAGCAGCACAAACTAGAAGTGTTCTTACCTTAGTTATGATATATCAATCTCTCTTTTGCTCTCTTTAGTTATAATATATCAATCTCTCTTTACTCTTTAGTTATAATATATCAATCTCTCTTTACTCTTTAGTTATAATATATCAATCTCTCTTTACTCTTTAGTTATAATATATCAATCTCTCTTTTGCTCTCTTTAGTTATAATATATCAATCTCTCTTTACTCTTTATTTATAATATATCAATCTCTCTTTACTCTTTAGTTATAATATATCAATCTCTCTTTTGCTCTCTTTAGTTAATATATCGATCTCTCTTTACTCTTTAGTAACAATCACACCATTTGTTGGTGGCGCTGCTCAGCTAAGATAATATATAATATTATGCAGCAGATTGGTATCAGTTGCACATATAAAGCGAAAAGCATCAACCTCGTAATGCATTGTATATAATGTCAGCTTTTCTCTGATCTCTTGAATATCATGTAGTTTGAGTTCACCTTATTGGACATTGGTTAGGTGAAACTCATAAAGTTGGTGATATTTTGTTATGCAATTATCTTCATCACCCAGCTAGAGAGTTTTTAAGACATAATGAAACCCGATAGCTGATTTATCGGTCGTTTGAACATTTTACGCGCACATGTTAACTGCCAGCTGGGAGATTTAACACCCTGCTCGCGATTTAACAGACCAGTGCCTCTTTTCACGCTTTTCTCTTCATTTGAATAACGTGCGTGTAAAATTCCGAGGATTGAAAATGTGTGTAAACACTCAATAACGACAACAACAGAGAGGGGAACACATTTGCAACACTTTTTAATGTTATCTCTCTCATCAAGAGGCAGAAGAATAGCATTCCATTCGTTTCTCTCTCTTATTGTCTCTCATTGTTAAACATCTCTCACTGTGTGCATTGGCCCCAATCTTGCTCTCTTACTCAAATATGTTAGGAACAGTAGACACTACGTCTACACACATTTTGAGGGTGTCTGTTGACTATTTGCCAGCAGTCCTAGTGTGTTTCACCTTGTGTTGTGTCTCTTATTTGTGTGTAATTGCTATCGGGTTTCATAAACTATGAAAGTTTGTTAGCTTGTCACGTTATAGGTTTAAATCGCCTCCCCCTCACCCTCGGCTGCGCCTCGGGTTCGGGGTCGTGATTTAAACCAGTTTAATCGCCCTGCCGGGCGATTAAACTCCAGTTGGCTATCGCCAGCTCGCGCTGGCGACAGCCAACTTGATAACGCGCCGCGCTACAAACCTTCATAGTTCATTTAACGAATGCATGACAGTTTTATAGCGAATCCGGGACTTGCCACACGTTGAAATAGTGCATCTTACGCTTCTTGCTGATTTGGTTGGTACAGCTGGGAGAGTTATGTTAGTTGAGATGATCGTGATCGTGTTGGTGGAAATTAGTGCTGAAAGGCGGGTATTGGATCATGCGGCTAGTCTAGCACTTTCACCCGGTAATAACTTTTGCTACAAGAACCGACCTACACGTCATGTAAACAACCAATCAGAACTCGTTATTTAGGTCACGTGACTGGTTATCAGGGACCAGTGTTTCCTAATTCGGTCGGTTCCTGAAACATTTGCTAGCTTGTTTTTCAAGTCAATAAATTAGTTTGCACTATGAGCTTTACTCATTATTATAGAGCATTTGTTGTTCAATGTGATCTGAAACTTAATTAATCACAGTTTTCAGTCAGGAGTTTTGATGAAGAAGCATCGTTACTTAGAAAACATTATAGTTAATTACTTTTATCAAACGGTAAATTTTAATTTTATCAACTCCCCCAGGTCCCTTGGAGAGAGAATTTCGTGAAAATGCGCCGTGCAACGCTTTCCCCACTGCTGGAATATCTCTTTACCGTGGTAGTGACGTCACACAGACTAATGACGTCATAGACCCACTGAATGACGTCATAGATCCACTGAATGATGGAGATGATGATGAATTCTTTACCTGTCCCTTTAATCCCTCCCTACTGTCCACCTGTAACGATGGTTCAGGACAAGATTGCATGGAGGTAAATATATCTGTTTTGTTCTGAGAGGGTCGAACAAGACAATCTGATAATAGGGTATGCAATATGCATACATAATCAGCCCTGCTATAGTCTGTTTAATCCGTATTTAACTATCAATTTATTGTTAACCTCCTACTGATTGATTAGCCATGTTTTCATTACATTTCTTTAGATTGATTGGCAGTGTCGTCTACCAAGAAGGTTCATGTGTGATGGAGTGTCACACTGTCTAACTGATGAATGTTCCTGCACCGAGTCTGAGGTCAGCTCAAAAATTCTCTCCACACAATTATACACTCCAATACTGCACTCCATTCTCCAATACACTCCAATACACTCCAATACTCTCCAATTGCTCGTTTTTCCCCGCTGCTTTACTGTGATACTCCTAACTCCAATCTGTAATGCATATATATACTACTCCAATATCTACTTCAATATAAAATTCACATATATATGACAGGTGATGCAGTGTAGAGACGGTGAAGGGTGTGTAACATTTGCAAACTTGTGCAATGGGATGCCAGATTGTAAGGGGGGTGAAGATGAAACCTCGTGCGATGGTAAATACTAAAGCCAAATCTTACCTTGCTCGACCCTCTTTCCGTGCGCTCCACCCTCTTTAAGAACAGAACAAGCTATATTATATCGAGTATAGTACCATCGTTTCCTAATATTTTCACATCAGGTACGAAAGATGCGGGTTGTTTAACGGCTACTTCGGAATACTTCACCATTATTGTCCGACCATCTGTTTTCTGTTTTTCGGACTTCATAATCATGATAAGTACGGATCAGGAACCGACCGAACCAAGTAAACAACCAATCAGAACTCGTTATTTAGGTCACGTGACTGGTTATCAGCCAATCAGGGACAAGTATTTCCTGATTCGGTCGGTTCCTGGTACGGATATATGTAACTGATTACAAGTGTACATTATACCGAGAATAAGGATCGGTTGATTGTTTATTAGCCGCATATGGTCATTTTTTTTTAACTTGTGCAACTACCAAATTTTTTCAAATGATCATAGCAAAATAGCTGTTGCCACTGGAAATTTACTCAGCACCTCAAAAAATCGAGAAATATTAAAAGTTCAATTTAGTGAAAGAACGAAGTCTCTAGCTTACTCCAGTGAGGTGCTATAGCATTTCTACGCCGTGAGGTGCTATCGTGAGGTGCCCCCGATTTGTAGAAATACCGTTTGATCAAAAATCTCCAAACTTTCAGAAATGGTGGGGATATTTCTCACTCATCAGATGAGGTGAAAACCATGGAAAAATTTACTCATTTGGTGAGGTGCAAGCCGATTTTAGAGCTAAAAGTTTACTCACTAGGGGTCAAATGAGTAAATAAAGAATTGAAACTTGGCATAAAGCAAGATTAGACAATTTCCCTCCTGATTTACCGAAAATTTGCTCTAAAAATTACTCAGCGAGTGAGGTGCAGACCCTCAAAAAATGACATATTTTACCTACTTCTCCAGTGCACCTCACAGGTTGAGCAATGACCTTGGAATCGATTAGGTAGTGTTTGGGGATGTCATATGAGCAAATTAAGGCCACTTTCAGAACTATATACTCACTGAGTGAGGTGCAATTAGCGTTTGAAGAAAATACAGTTTTTTGGGTGCACCTCACTCATTGAGCAAAATTTTTGGAACTTTTTTGGTACAAATGATGGTTTTGAGTCTACTGCAAGTATCTAGCTAGGAAAAGTCGTGAAACGTGAGGTGCTACGGGCTTAAAAGTAGCTGTAAGTATACAGTGTAACTTTAAACACCGGTTGCACCTCATAGATTGAGTAAGTTTGCTTACATATTTTAATGGTGTTTATTATGGACATTTTTCAGCATATTTTCGAAAATTTTAGGAAAAAATATTAAAATTTGACGGAATGGCACACGCTTTTGCAAACATGGTCACCGGCACCTCACGAGGTGAGTTTTTAATTTATTTTGCCTGTAAATCTATTCCCTATACACTTTTACACATAATATTCGTTGGAAAATAATATTTCAATTAATATGTCGTGATTACTGTTTAATAGCCCAACTGGTCATTCCGAAAAATCAGATACAAACACATTAATGTGCTGCACTGTATATGAGTTCCAGTTTCAATGCTTGTTTAACGAAGGAAGTAACCAAGCGATCCACTGGATTCGATATATCTAGGCGCATATCATATTGCCACAGTACTGATGTATTAGCACTATCTTTATATCGGATATCTCGAACAGCAACAATCCTTGTATTTAAACAGGGTTCTTGCTTTCTAACCAGTTAGGCGTATTAAACAGGGCACATGTTATCTGCAGCGCTCACATATCATGATAATGAACTACATTAGCCGTAGTATTATGCACTATGCTGCAGGGACATCACACACACACATCACCCACACACATGATATTGATCAAGCCTGAACAACAGGTTATTGAATCAATCGACCGTTCAACGGTACGAGGTGCCATCACTGATTTCGTGCAGTTGATCCGAGGATCACGAATTCAATTAATATGTCGTGATTACTGTTTAACACGTGCCCTGTTTAATACGCCTAACTGGTTAGAAAGCAAGAACCCTGTTTAAATACAAGGATTGTTGCTGTTCGAGATATCCGATATAAAGATAGTGCTAATACATCAGTACTGTGGCAATATGATATGCGCCTAGATATATCGAATCCAGTGGATCGCTTGGTTACTTCCTTCGTTAAACAAGCATTGAAACTGGAGGGTTGGAGTAACTCATATACAGTGCAGCACATTAATGTGTTTGTATCTGATTTTTCGGAATGACCAGTTGGGCTATTAAACAGTAATCACGACATATTAATTGAATTCGTGATCCTCGGATCAACTGCACGAAATCAGTGATGGCACCTCGTACCGTTGAACGGTCGATTGATTCAATAACCTGTTGTTCAGGCTTGATCAATATCATGTGTGTGGGTGATGTGTGTGTGTGATGTCCCTGCAGCATAGTGCATAATACTACGGCTAATGTAGTTCATTATCAAAATAATATTTTTTGACAAAAACTATGATAAAAGTCGAAAAAACTGAACTTATGTCATTTTCGGAAAAAATTTTGCACAAGTTAAAAAAAAATGACCATATCAGTGAGGACGTTTTGTTTTCTCCTTCCGGCTGGACAAATGAGTAGACGTAGATTTTATTGTAGAATAACGCTATCAATTTCGGCGCACAGCACCATCTTCAGGCTCAAATTAATTTGTTTAAAGTAGTGTTGAAAAGTTTGAAACTTTTCAACACTACTTTAAACAAATTAATTTGAGCCTGAAGATGGTGCTGTGCGCCGAAATTGATAGCGTTATTCTACAATAAAATCTACGTCTACTCATTTGTCCAGCCGGAAGGAGAAAACAAAACTTCCTCACTGTACATTATACCATTATATCATAATAGTATGGTACCAGGAACCGACCGAATCAGGAAATACTGGTCCCTGATTGGCTGATAACCAGTCACGTGACCTAAATAACGAGTTCTGAATGGTTGTTTACTTGTTTCGGTCGGTTCTTGTATGGTACATAATACACAGCTTGTCTCACCAAACCGAAGGAAGGGCAATGTTACAGTCATTTACACCAGAGAAACTAAATTCTGGACTCCACGTCGAGCCTCATATATCAAACATTGCAGATCCCACGCATTGTAGTATGGATTGCAACGCAGTGCAGCACGGATCGGGTTTCTTTATTCTAGAACAAAATAGGTGCATGGATAAACACCGGTCAATTGATATGCAGATGAAATACCGTGGAGAGATCGGCATTAATTTTACTGATGTTTGCTTCAACGAGTGAGTATTGCAGTTGAATTGTTCTTTACACAGTGTCTGCAGCCATTATATATAGGATTGGACACTGGATATCAGGAACCGACCGAATCAGGAAATACTGGTCCGGGGCCAGTATTTCCTGATTGGCTGATAACCAGTCACGTGACCTAAATAACGAGTTCTGATTGGTTGTTTACTTGTGTCGGTCGGTTCCTGGTTGGTAAGACCAGCCAGAGTTGGATCGCTTTCTATCACGTCTCTCTTCCCTTCTCTCTCTCTAGTTAAAGTAGCAGTCTCACCGCAAGCTGCTACCTGATTTTACTGCCCCGTCCCCCAGGTGCAAGAGAGATGAAGTAATGAAAGAGTACTGTGGGAGGGTGGTGAACACTGCCATTAGCCCTGACACACCCTATACGTTTGCGTGTTCTGATTCTCTAATCGGCACAGAATACACGTGTGATCGCGTCTTTGATTGTCCCAGCGGCGTTGACGAGACATACTGCCTGGACAGGTATAATCACGTGATATCCTTATATGGTCATTTGATGACGTCATTGTAATATAAATATGCCCAAATATGGAACTCCGTTCAAATCACATGCCATATTTCCCAGGTTTTACTGTAGCAGAACCCCAACAATCACGTGGGTTGAGCTGTACCATGTGTGTGATGGATATCCTGACTGTGAGAACGGATTTGATGAGTGTCTGGGATGTGATGACAGGTGGGGGTTCGTATCCAACATGCGGTACATCCTGGCAGTAGATGGACTTGAGCACGGGTGTGTTGCCATGGTGATTGTAATTCTCGGTGGTGCCCTGGCAAATGTCATAAGCCTGATGGTGTGCAGCGAATCATCCGTTTGGGATCGCCTCATTCGTGCACAACTCTCATTCTACGAGTCTTTGATGGGTGTTTACCTGGGAATAGTGTTGGGTGCAAACACATTCTACGACAATACCTACTGTCTGAATGACTACAAATGGCGCTCTGGAGGTTTGTGTAAGGCGATGGGGGTGCTGTTCAGTGCTTCCTCGCATGGCTCCCTTGTTACAGCCCTCCTTCTTGCGATATCCCGTGCACGGAGTGGCGATAAACCTGGACCGGGTACATACATCGCAGGCATCCTTTTAACCGTCCCTGTGGTGTGTCAAGCGCTTCTTCCAATTGCAAACCACGGAATTATGTCGGATACATTCCGTATTTGGGTGAGAATGAACCCCGATAACCCGTTTTGGCAAGTTGATCAAGATCCCGGTGTCAACTGGGACCCCACCAACCTCCAGAAGATCTATGACAGTTTTGTGCAGGACAACAAAACAAACCCGACAGTTGTGGGTATGGTTGAGTCCCTTACCTCCCTCACGAACCGCCCTGACACCTTCAGCTACCACGATCTCCACTACTACGGGTCCTCGCCCATCTGCACTGGGGATCCCCTCAAGGGTGGCACTCACCTCTACCGTACCATCTACCTCTCCACACTCTCCCTCTTCCTCTCCCTCTTCCTATTGAGGATGCTGTGCTGTAAGATCACCAGGGATGATGAAGAAGAACGGCCCGCTGAGGCTAACATCAGGCTTGGTCTAATTGCCGCTACCAAGCTCGGTGTCTGGGTGTTCCGGGTGTGTGTCATGGTGTGGTCGCTGCTCCGTGATGAGGCCCCCCTTCCTGGGATTGAGTGTGCCGTGCTCTTGGTCCTCCCTGTCAGTTGTGTCTTTAGTTCCGCTCTCAACTGGACCTGCCCGTGTGGGTGTGGTGCAGGGGAGGCCGTGGAGATTGGGATAGAGGAGGGAAACAGGCAATCTGATAGGGAGCTGCCCGTGGAGAGAGGACCTGATCCTATGGACGAAGTGATGTAAGATATATCCATAATAATGTAAGATAGCCATAATAATGATATTCGAACTTGTTTCCTGCTCAGATCATCCCCCAGGGACAAATATTATTAATACGTAGCATAGCTGATGATCCTCCCACTGTATAATATAACGATATTAAACAGACATACAATATGACCCATACTATTATTAATAGTTAGGTATTAACAATACAAGCTTAAAGCTATTTCGTTGATCGCCTGTTATTTGGACTACATAGTAACATTTTCACGGTTTTGGCACAATTTCCAGTGCCAAAATGCCAGAAACGCTCTGCAGAGAGAATGTAAGTGATAATTGTTCAAGTTCGCCGTTAATTATTTCACGAAATATACTTGTATTTATGTCACCCAAAATCCGTTTAGTTATCGGGTCATTTGGTACAGTTAGAAGGGGGTAATCATGGTGACAAATGGTGACAAATGGTGACTCTTTTAGGGTATGTCACCATCACCATCTGTCACCATTCGTCTCCATTTGTCACCATTTTTTGACGAAATATGCGGATTTTGGCCGAATTTCTATAAAGATTTGATAAAATTTATTAGTTTCCTTAGACCGATTATATATTTGTTCATAAGTTGGTAAAAGAGTCATTCCAGATCGGCTAGTAGTGTTTTGGAACGCACACCTACTCTGTGAAATGACTGTCATGCAACCTTGAGATAATTGGTGAGGAAGTTTTGTTTTCTCCTTCCGGCTGGACAAATTAGTAGACGTGGTTTTTATTGTAGAAGAATAAATAAACTAATAAACAATCAACCGATCCTTATTCTCTTGAGATAATTGATGAACGGTCTAGCAATTAGCCCTCTTGTCACACCGGGGAGGAGTAGTGCAATTATATAAATCCTAGCACATACAGTTTCACACCTGGGCCGGGGGTCTTTGTCTCATGACTCTCATTAGGTTACGTGACTTCTTCAACTCCTCCCCCTCTCTCTCCCTTTCTCTCTCTCTCTCTCTCTCTCTCTCTCTCTCTCTCTCTCTCTCTCTCTCTCTTGGTTTGTTTTCTTAATCCACCCTATGATCAATTTACGTTAGAAACTGCAAGCACTAATAATAATAATAATAATATTCCGCGCTTATATACCGCCCATACCCGACGGAAACATGTCAAAATATTGGCGATGTTCCGACGAGTCATCAGAGCGGTATATCCTAGAGTAAAAATATCTCACACGAACAATTCTGGTTGAAAAAGACAATATATGGAAAACCAAATTAACTGGACTTATCAAACTGGGGGAATAACTGGTCCCATAAACCTGTAGATATAATTTTAAACACGCTATACTCACACCTGCTCAAAAAAGGATACCAGATAGTGATTTAATAACATGACTAGAGAGAGGATGACACTTATTGCCCGCAGACCCCACAACTACAACAAACATTACAACTCAGCCATGGGTTCCCCATCACCCACTCCAAATGCACCAACGAAGAGATGTGTTTTCAGGCGAGCTTTAAAGGTATCAACGTTGGGGATCGACCTTAACTCAAGGGGTAGCTCATTCCAAATAGCAGGCAGAAATACTGATAGTCTCCTACGTCTCAATTTAGAATTGGCGTTGATACTGGTCATCTTGGGGTGTTTTAATCTGTAAGGATCAATAACATTTGTCATCCTTGTTGTCCTGGAGACTCCCCAGTTTTCATCAAGAGGAACCATTTCCTGGAGGTAACCTGGTGCTGTTCCATGGGCTATCTTATAAGCGATTAGACAGGCTTTAAAGTCCAGTCTGTAGGAGATGGGCAAAATATGACACTGCCTGAAGTACTCCGAGTAATCCTCTTGATGCCCATGGATGTTGAATATAAAGCGTACACAGGAGTTTAGTGTTTTCTGGAGCCCACCAAGAACTCGGGCCGGAAGTCCACAGTACAGAATATTACTGTAATCAATCCTCGATATAATCAATTGTTTCACCAACATTATCTTCGTTTGAATGTCAAAACATCTGTGTAACTGCCAAAGATTCCGTAGTATCAGCCCACACTGTTTCCTCACATTGTTAACCTGTCGTTCAAGATTAAGATTGTGGTCCAAGAGTATTCCCAAGGTTTTCCCATCTGCTCCACTGCATTCACTGGGGAAGATTTCCGTTCCTCCAAAGTTGATTTTACTCAAAGAACTGCGCTTTCCAAGCAGGATGAATTCCGTTTTGGCTTCATTACACTTCAACCACTGCCCCACCATCCACCTCTTCACCTTCGCCAGACACTCCTCAATATCCACCTTCGATTTACGCTTGACACTTGCAGTGACACAGTTTGATGGACGTGTATGCGTGCGCCACTCAACAAAACATGAATAGCGCTGCCGCGTGTTTCACGTGTTACATACACATTGTCATCTTGCGAGTCGAGTGTGAGAGGTTAGATAGGGCGCGATTATAATCTGGGTGCCTTGCAGCCTGTTTACAGGTGCGCGCTGCCAAAAGAGTATACTTAGACCGACTTTTTTCAAACGGCTATAGCCATGGAACCACATGGCCGATTTGTGTAAAATAAACGGTATCAGTTAGAGAATCGATAGCTCTAACCGGTAACCCCAAACCAAACCCTAACCAGACCCTAACGGATAGCCCTAACCCGTCGCGCGCGCCAAAACTACGAATTGTTAGCAATGAAAGGCACCCAGATTTTAACGTTTTCCGGTTAGATAAGTACCTAGTTAAGTTGGAATGTCAAAAGCTGGTTAGCAAGTGTCATGTGAGTAAACTAAGCTATGTGAGAAGTATACTGACAGTCTTACTTGACTTAAGGCGGGTGGAATTCCCGAACGCCTTGAACAAGTTTTCTCCACGCATCACGTTCCTCCATAACTGAAGCTATCTCCTTCATGTCTCCCAGACCCGTATCTTGCCGTAGAACATCCACAAAGGTTTTCGAGGGCCTGCCACGTTTACATTGACCGTGAGTAGGCTCCCAAAGAAGGACTTTGTGGAGTGTCAGCTCTGAGTGTCGTTGTGCATGTCCGGCAAGTCGTAGTCTTCGTTCCGCTATTTTAGTGCTGAGAATGGGTAACCCTCCAATACCATACAACGTGCCATTAGTCATGCGGAGTTGCCACTGGTTCTTGTTAAGTGCCATTCTCAACATACGAGTATAAGCTCCATTTAAACTCTTCTCCATTTGTTTGGTGAGGGTCCAGGTCTCACATCCGTATAGGAGAACGGTTTCGACAGTAGCAACAAATAACCTACACTTGAGTTCGTCTTTAAGATCTGAGTTCCAGACTTTCTTCAAGCCGTGGCAGGCAACCCATGCCTTACTCTTCCGGTTCTTGATGTCCTTGTTCGAATCTCTGATCCACGAACCCAGGTATTTGAAGTCATCGGTTGTTTTGATGGTGTGTCCGTCACAGGTAAGAAGCGGCTCTGGATCTGGGATGTTCTCCACTATGAGCTCCGTTTTGTTCTGGTTAATAGCCAGACCAACCTCCTTACATATCGTTTCAACCTCACGAAGTAAAACCCCTAACTCCTCAACCGAGTTTGCCAGCAGGGCCACGTCGTCCGCGAAGCCAGTGTCAGTAACTCTGGATGCCCCAACTCTCCTACTCCTAGCAGGTCTCAGAGTGAAACCGATCTCCGGGTGTCTACTGAGTGCTATCCGTAAGCAATAGTCCAGCACTATGATAAAGAGATACGGGGCTAATGTGTCGCCTTGTAAGACACCAGCCACGATCTCAAATATAGCAGTAACGCCGTCAGCTGTAAGGATTTGCGCTTTGGTGTTAGTGTAGAGCCATTGGATAAGATCGACGATAGCATCTGGTATGCCGTATGCCCTTAAGATTTTGATCAGGCTGGAACGGTTGATACTATCAAAGGCTTTAACAAAGTCGATGAAAGCCATGGCCACCGGGAGTTGTTTCCTCCTCGCACCCTCCAGTATCCTCCTCAGTGTTAAGATGTGACTGGTGGTTGAGCGTCCCTCTCGGAATCCGTTCTGGGAGTCAAGGAGTTTAGTCTCAATATAGGGCCGGATGCGATGTAGTAGCATCCTGTTCAACGTTTTAGCAACTATTGAAGTCAGTGCAATACCACGGTAGTTCCCAGGCTTGGACAGGTCGCCCTTCTTCGGAACAGGAATGATGTTACTCACTGTCCATTGTTCTGGAATACCTTTACCTTCTAAAGCACCGTTACAAAACCCCAGCATTATCTCATCCAGATCACACCTTTTCAGAACCTCAGGAGGGATGCTGTCATCCCCATAAGCCTTCCCCTCCTTAATCCTCTTCTTGGCCCTCTGATATTCCTCAAGAGTGAAGCTGCCAGTGAAGATGTCCGCCGGGGGGAAGAGCTGTTCGACTTCCGTGTCTGATGACCCTGATGGTGTAGACCCTAGTAGGGTTCGGAAGTGATTCAACCATATATCATTCCTCTCTTCCGGTGAGCCCCCCTCCAACTGACTAGCTGTCCTCAGGTTTCTACCAGAGACCTCGTTAACTATCCTCCAAACTTCTCGTGACTTAGCATTCCTAGCAGCATTCTCTACCCTCCTAATCTTACCCTCAATAATCTCCGACTCAACCTCTCCATAGGCCCCCGATAACCCCTCCTTCGCCCTATTTACTCTGGTCCTCGTCCTCTCGTCTGGTGCTTCGTGATACTCCTTACTGGCACACTCCAACTCTGTCCTCACTCGCTTAACTCTATAGTCCTCTGCCACAACGTCTTTCAGACGTTTTCGCTTCTTCCCAAGGAGAGCTTTACTCGTTTCCTGTACTGCGCTAATGAAGTGACCATAGTTCGTAGTTGGGTCGTCTTCAGCAGTAGATGTTAGACAGGAAAATCGGTTGTGAACCTCAACAGAGAAACGATCCCTCAGGTCCGGGTCGGTTCTGAGAGGACCATAGTCGAGATTCGGTCTTCCTGGCAGAGTCTTCCTCTTCCGTAGGGTGAGTTTGACCTTGGCGATAAGCAACCGATGATCAGATCCAAGGGAGCTTAACGCCTCGGACGTCGTGGTGTCCTTAATACTATTCCTCCATTTCTTCCTTATTAGTATATAATCCAGGGTGGCCTTCCGCTGTGTCCCGTCCGACAGGAATGTCCACAAACGACTCTTCTTCTTCCGGAATCTAATGTTGGTGGCCTCCAAGTTGGTTTCCTCCATAGTTTCCTTCAGAAGGACACCGTTACGGCTGGTGGTACGATGATAGTACCATCCAGAACTAGTTCCTTCCCAACCAAGGCGAGCGTTGAAGTCGCCACAAACAATCAGGAGATTGTGAGCAGGTACTTCGTGTAGATATTCTCTTAGCTCGTTATGGAACTGTTCTACTTCATCAAATTCGGCACCCTCTGTCGGTGAGTATACGGTAACAAGCGTTAGCTTGGGATTGCCGGCGAAGGTGACGGCCAGGATCCGATTAGAAACCACTCTTGTCTCAACAATGAGCTTCGATGCATTGGTCCCCATTAAGATTCCGACCCCTCCAACAGACGCTCCCATACTATTCCGCCAGGCTGTCGATGTTAATAGGATTGAGTCTGGCCCAGCCTGGGTTCTCTTAACAGTCTCTGGATGGACAATTCGGTGCTCCTGAATACCCAAAAGACCAATACCATGTTTAGAGAATTGATAAGCCAGCTCGCTGACTTTGTCAGCTGTTCGGAGTGTTCTGCAGTTGAAAGTGCCTATGCGTGTTCTGTGTATAACTTTGTTCATATTGTTTTTCTTTGGTTGCGGTTACCCCGTCCGGATCACCACTCCGGGACGGCTGGATCTCTCTAGAGTTAGCCAGGACAACATATAATAGGAGTTGAACTGAAGGACTCTGAGTGCATAATTTACCACTGGTTTGTTCCACTAAGCCTATAGAAGGCAGAGTGGTGCATGCTCAGTGGTTCACTACACACTTTAGCCCACGTTTGCCACCGTACATAAAATACAGCCAGTCTTTTTAGGACTCGTGGTTAACCACCCCTAGGTGTTCTGTCATTACTCAGCATCGGACCTATGTGCCTCTTCCCCTATGACATGCAACAATCAATAAGGGGAAGATAAGAGGGGCAATAAGGGGAAGATAAGAGGGGCATAAGGGGAAGATAAGAGGGGCAGCTAGATCGTATACATCTCACATTACATTATGACCAAGCCTTGATCCTGTTGACAGTGACACGTGAAACGGGAGGGCAGGGAAACACAGCATTATGAATACATAATGCAATGATTCTTGTTAGGAGAGACAGATAAGACGATTTTGAATGTTTTGTCTGCTTTACGAGTTGATAACTTTTACCGTCTTTTCACAGGAACTGTTTAAAGTGATGTAACACGCCCTAATTAGGCCAAATTTAGGTCATTTTACCCCTCAAAGATCACATGTCCAGCTGCTTCTAGTGGGCTAATGAGGCCTCTTACACGAATTCGTCACGTGTTACTGCAAGGATACCGCTCTCCTTTTTCACCTTGACCAAGCAGACATGATCATGGTGTCTGGAAGTGGTAACAAGCTGTAGGATACCAGACAGATGCTGCTCTCTACTTCAATCACTCTCTCGTTATAAGGTCACGTGACTGGAATTGGGATCTCGACATCAGACAGGAATTAAACAGGAATTAAACAGGAATTAAACAATATACATCTATAATGGCACTTCATTGTCAGATGAGATTAAAAAAATAAATAAAATAAAAATGCTAAGGTGTTTAAAAGTTTAATTTAAAGTTAATATTGTTAGGCAAAATTGACACGCTCGGGTAAAAAAGGAAAACATAGGCGAAGGGAATAAATAAATAATAAAAATATACATAATAAAAAGGCTAAAAAGCGTAAAGTGGTCAACAAGGGCAGGGATAAGGATTACAGGAGGGTAAAAAGTGGGAGCGATATAAAATAGAAAACGTAAAGTAGTAAAAAAAGAACAAGTCTCGAAGAAAAATAAATCTAAGGGGGACGGGTAAAAAATGCAGTAGGCAGGCAAAAGACACACATATGACACACAATGACACACAAGGGGTGGAAATGGGTGTATGATGTTTGCTGTAGCGATTACGCAACACATCCCTCTCATACATCAAGTCCAAAAAGTCTACCTTCTCGCCGGTCCACCCTGATTTCGACTAAAGACTGAGGACGTTGCGGTTTTTCGGGTTGGCAACCCGTCTGACTTTAATAACTTGCTACGAATCTCTCGGCATCCTCAAATTTGGCGTCGGCGAATGCTGGCAAGCACCTTACTCCGGACAGCGAGGTTAGGGTGACCAGAGGACGGGAGGAGGGTAAAGCTGATTCAGGTGTTTCGGGGCCCTCCGACCTGATGGGAGTCTCGGATCTGGTGTCATTTAATCGCAGAGTTATTTCTGGCCAAGACGTCCCTGGTGTGGCCGCCCCTGGTTCTTTTAGTTCCTTTAGTTCTTTTAAGCCGATTAATGCAGTCCGTAATTATTTTCATCTGGCAACTTGGAATGTCTTATCGTTACAGTCATCATCTTCCAAACTTTTTGAATTATCTAACGCAGTTTCATCTTTCCGTCTCGACGTTTTGCTCCTCACAGAGACGCACTGGCCTGGCGTGGAGACGAGTACCCTAGACAACGGGTCTCTATTTATTAACTCTGGCAGGGCAGATGGTCTGAGACGGCAGGGCGTCGGGATTGTTTTATCTAAATCTGCTAAGAAGTCCTTAATTTCCTACAGCCCTTTCTCTGAACGGATTCTAGGAGCCCGACTACACACCAAGCACGTGAACATCTCTATTGTTGTTGCGTATGCTCCCACCAATGACAAGGATGACGCGGTTAAGGAGGAGTTCTATAACCAGCTTTCATCGGTTCTGGATAGGCTTCCCCGACAGGACGTGGTTTTCCTTGGTGGTGATTTTAACGCCAGGGTTGGTGGTGGACATTCTCTTCATACGGTGTCCAATGATAACGGTCAGCGGCTGGAGGATTTGTGTGGTACCTATCAGCTCTCTGTTGGTGGAAGGATGTTCCCTCATAAGGATCATCATAAAGGAACCTGGAAGTCCCCTGATGGTAAAACTGTTACACAGATCGACCACATCTGTATTGGTAACAAGTGGCGCAGTTCACTGCTTGATGTGAGGGTGATGCGGAGTGCGGACATTGGGTCTGATCACTACCTGGTTCGTGGGAAGGTCCGTATTAAGCTCAGTTCAGCTAAGAACTGTAAGAAATCAGTTAGGGAGGTTCCTGCTGTCGAGAATCTGAGAAAGGGGTGCGCTGAGACACGCACGAAATATAATGTCTCTCTCCAGAACAGGTTTGACGCCTTAGAACCTGAGGAAAGTCTGGAGGGTCAGTGGGGGCAACTTAAGGAGGTAATCGGCGAGGTTTCACTTGAGGTTCTGGGAGCTCGGCCGAAGCGGATCCGTCAGCAGCACTTGTCTCTCGAGACTCGAGACCTCATCGCACAGCGTGCTGAGCTGAAGAAGAATGATCCCGAGGGTGGATCTGAGTATTCTAAGCTGAACAAGCTGGTCAAGAAAGCAGCACGGTTGGACGATGAAAGGTGGGCGGATGGTTTGGCATCGGATTTGGAGGATGCTGCGGTGCATGGGCGGCAGAGGGAGCTTTGGCAGCACATGAAAGATCTTTCGGGTGTGAGGAAACGTGGTGGTGCTGCTGTTCGCGATAGGAATGGTGAACTCATCGCTGATCCTGTTCAACAGCGGGACCGCTGGGCGGAGCACTTTTCTGAGCTGTTAAACCCCCCTGTAACTACATCACAGCTCTCGGATCTGGATGGTCTGGATGTGGACCCGTGTTTTGAGGACCTTGGTGAGGATGATCCTCCACCTTCTCGTGTAGAAGTATTGACAGCACTGAAAAGGCTCAAAAACCATAAGAGTCCCGGCGTCGATGGGATCACGAACGAACAACTACGGTATGGCTCGTCCGGTCTCGTTGGCCCCCTTGTGGATCTGTTTGGGGGAGTCTGGAGGGAGGAGAAGGTCCCGGAGGAGTGGTTAAAGGGTGTCATCTCGGTGATTCCCAAGAAGGGTGACGCCAGTGTGTGCTCAAATAATAGGGGCATCATTCTGCGATCTACCACTTCCAAGCTGTTCCAGATAATTATGCTGAACAGGTTGTCTTCTGGTCTTGAATTGGCACTTCGAGAGAATCAGTGTGGATTCAGACGTAACCGGTCTTGTGTGGATCAGATTTATTCCCTTCGTACCATCATCCACCAGTGTATCGATTATAATTTACCGTTGTATATAAACTTTATTGATTTCAAATCCGCTTTCGATTGTATAAACAGGGATTTCGTCTGGGCCGCATTTCGCCATTACGGTCTTCCAGAGAAGTATGTCCGGATAATTCGAGCATTCTTTGACGGTACTATGAGTGCAGTGAGACATGGTGGGGAGCTCTCCAGCTGGTTCAGTGTTCTCAGTGGTACTGGTCAAGGCGACATCCAGGGTCCTCCAGTCTTTAACATCGTGATTAACTGGGCGGCTCAGCTTGCTGAGTCCAACAAGACTGTCTCCAGGGGTCTCACTCTTCACGGCGCTGAGAGTGATGAGGGTGGGGAATGGATCATGGACCTCGACTATGCTGATGACATGGCTGTTATGGATGATACTGAGGAAGGTCTCCAGGAGTCTACGGATTTGCTGGTAAAATACGCAGGGTATGCTGGCTTGAAGATTAACGCGAAGAAGACCAAAGTTGTAGCTTTTTCAAAGGGTCTTAGCCAGCGCCCATTTTCCGAGGCGGATACGGTCAGCATTTCTGTGGAGGGTAATCCGGTTGAGCAGGTTTCCAGTTTTACCTATCTCGGATCGGCTTTGTCCTCTGATGGTACCATCGACAAGGAGCTGGGTATCAGGATAGGGAAAGCTTACAGTGCATTCAGTATGCTTTGTCGGATCTGGTACAACCGTAACATCAGGACCTGTACCAAGATCAGGATATACAGAGCTGCTGTTCTGACGGTGCTTCTCTATGGTTGTGAGGCCTGGACAACAACCCAGGTGCAAGATCGCCGCGTGGAGGCATTCCACCAACGGTGCCTGCGGAGAATCCTGAGAATACAATGGTATAAGCGGGTGTCTAACAGGGAGGTATTGGAGAGAGCTGGGATAGAACCATTATCTGCGTTCATTGGCAATGGGAGACTCCGATGGTTTGGGCACATGATTAGAATGCCTGAGGATAGGGTTCCCAACAGACTTTATCATTGGGTGCCTAGTCATGGAAAACGATCCAGAGGAAGACCACGAAAAACTTGGTCCTCCTGTGTGTTAAATGATTATCGAGACGCTACAGGAAAATCCCAGTCTATCCGTACAATTACTACGACTGCAATGAACCGTAACGAATGGCGACAGCTTACGACGCTAAGAGTGAGGATACCGGAAGCCGGCCACTCGAATGATTGAGGAGACCGTTCCAAGTATCAAGTAAGTAAGTATGACACACATAAAAAATGAGAGAGTTCGTGAGGTAATTCTTGGTTCTAGCAACCCTGGACTTTCAAGAAAACAGTGCTGGGGTTGAGTATGCTCAACTAGGGTTGTTTTAAAGATATCAATATTGGATTGGATTGCCGTAATGGAATCCATATCCTAACGGGATGTTGAGAGTACTCAACGATTCGGTGGGTATTACCCACTGACTGGGTAAAGCAGATTCGGTGGGGTTGAGTAAGCTCACGCAGCTCAACGAAGGTGGAAGGTATTACTTGATTAGTATCCATAACCTACCAGTTGGTTGAGAATGCTCAACGTTACAATGAGAATCAATATGATCACCTCAAAGGATAAATAGATATTTTCCATCGTATATCGACTGGAATTTGGTGGATATCAGAACTTTAATGCTTGAAGCGGCTGACTTGTTCGAGATTCCACATGCAGAACTCAGAACTTGGAGATCAGGGGGTTTGATCTTTTCCAGGATCAGTTTGGCGATCTCTTCCGGCACAAACCGACCAACTGGTCTGATATTTGCAATCGGCTCGGTGTCTACTTGGGTATCAGCATTGTGAGAACTGTCTTCGGGATGAGGACTCTCTTCAGACTGGCCGGGTGGGGCCGTTTGGAGAATGAACAGTCAATACAGACAGATGAACTTACAGTATTTGATGTATGATTGATACCGTGATGTTGTTGGTGATGAGGTGAGAGGTGTATTCCTTTCAATTACAGGTAAAGATAAAAGACGATCAAACACAAATAAGGCGTGGGGCAGTACCAACGTAGAGTGTAAAATGTTCTAGAAGACAAGTCGGATAATATAGATAAGACCATTGATAACTGTTACACGCGATAAGCGACTTAGTGCACCAAAACACAAGGATTGTCGCTGTAGTGGCCTGTGTAACAAAGTGCCCTAAATTGGGAAGGGCAGGGGTGGGGGAGGTGGGGCGGGGGTGGAGGGGGCGGGGCGGAGGGGGTGGGAGGTAGGGAGAGATCAGAGAATAGAGAAGAGTGCTAAGTGTGAGATTTGATCTGAAGAGAGTTGTTGAGTAAGGGGGAACTCAACAAGAAGAGAGGGGACGGGACAAAACAACGAGACGTAATCACTCTGATAATTGCTAGGGACTGCTGGGGGAACATTCAGAAGGGATTGTGAAGTGAACAAAGTGAATTAGTAGAGTTAGAAAGGGGAAATGAGATGCCATTTCCAGACCAAATTGACAAGAATAACAAGCGAGAAACGTATTACAAGTGGTAGGTGTAGAATGAAGTTGCTATGCATCAGGATACCGCAGTGTGCTCCTTTATCAAACCAGGGATTGCATTTGAAGATTCAGAGCTGTTTGAGCCGCGCAAATTAACAGGAAATGCGCGCCACACAGTGGCTGCTGGTGGTGTAATATCTCCAAAGACATGATCGATACATTTGGAGGCGTTGCCATGGGAATGAAACAGGGAGAGAATAGAGAAGAGTGCTAAGTGTGAGATTTGATCTGAAGAGAGTTGTTGAGTAAGGGGGAACTCAACAAGAAGAGAGGGGACGGGACAAAACAACGAGACGTAATCACTCTGATAATTGCTAGGGACTGCAGGGGGAACATTCAGAAGGGATTGTGAAGTGAACAAAGAGAATTAGTAGAGTTAGAAAGGGGAAATGAGATGCCATTTCCAGACCAAATTGACAAGAATAACAAGCGAGAAACGTATTACAAGTGGTAGGTCAAACTTGGTCAGTATCTTCATCTAGGTAATCCCGATGATATGACGTCAAAATGTTGACGTCGTGACGTCATTTTATGACGTCAAAATGACGTCAAAAATGAAAAAATTCAACTTAGCGATTCCATCCTCTCCGTACTTGTTCTACTACATCTAAATGGATAAAAAATCCCAAAAATAATGCAAATTATACCAAAACTAATTGAAATTAGTAGGCCGGAAAGGTTGCCCTATGATTTGAGCTACCTTTGGCACCAGTACATTTCCTTTTGAAGATAGACGAAGCATCTGTTATACCCTGTTTTTACCCCGTGAATGTTACGGTGGCAAAGGTAGCTCAAATCATAGGGCAACCTTTCCGGCCTACTAATTTCAATTAGTTTTGGTATAATATATATATAAACTTCATATATGAAGAGTGACCCCAAGCACTAATTAGGGGGGGGGGGTGGTGACACGTTACAATTAAATGGTTCACAAAAAAGTTTCTCTCTCTCTCTCTCTCTCTCTCTCTCTCTCTCTTCTCTACTCTACTCTCTCTCTCTCTCTCTCTCTCTCCTCTCTCTCCGCTCTTCTCTCTCTCTCTCCTCATCTCTCTCTTCCTCTCTCTCTCTCTCTCTCTCTCTCTCTCTTCTCTCTCTCTCTCTCTCTTCTCTCTACTCTACTCTCTCTCCTCTTCTCTCTCTCTCTCTCTCCTCCTCTCTCTCTCTCTCTCTCTCTCTCTCTCTCTCTCTCTCTCTCTCCTTACCTCCTCTCTCTCTCTTCTCTCTCTCTCTCTCGACTCTCTCTCTCTCTCTCTCTCTCTCTCTCTCTCTCTCTCTCTCTCTCTCTCTCTTCTCTCTCTCTCTCTCTCTCTCTCTTCTCTCTCTCTCTCTCTCTCTCTCTCTCTCTCTCTCTCTCTCTCTCTCTCTCTTCTCTCTCTCTCTCTCTCTCTCTCTCTCTCCTCTCTCTCTTCTCTCTCCTCTCTCTCTCTCTCTCTCTCTCTCTCCTCTCTTCCTCTCCTCTCTTCGGACCTGATGACTTTATCTCACTCTCCGATTATTAGATTCAAGATTGTAACTCGTAACATGGCATTTGGCACATATTCCCACTTGCTTGAGGAATTCAGTTTTCTCTCCCTCCTTTTCTGTCTCTGGCCTTTTCTCTCTCTCTCTCTCTCTCTCTCTCTCTCTCTCTCTCTCTCTCTCTCTCTCTCTCTCTCTATCTCTCTCTCTCTCTTCGGGTTCTTACCCATTCATTTGTTTCCTTTTTTTCTCTGATCCCTGTCAGGTTCTTACCCATTCATTTGTTTCCTTTTTTGTTTCTGTTGGTCACGGTCAAAAAAGTCTGCTCTGCACATACGGTTAAGTAAATTTTACTCAACCATGGTGGATACACAGCCTCCCAAACTTGAAGTTGACGATGCGAAAATTATCCACAATTTCGTTACACAACTTGCAAAATGTTCCTAATCGATACGTAATCGATGGACACGCTGGATTAGCTCCAATTCGATACTCAACAAGTGTGGATAACTTCGTTTTTCCGCTAAAATCCTCTCGATAGTAAAGTGACGCTATCCACACCGGTTGTCGGTTGAGTTAATTTATGCTCAGAAATTGTCCTGTTTGGTTGATGTCGATCTCTAGCTGTAATGTTATGGTCATATAACTTACTCAATCGATGTGGATAAATGAGAATCAAAGTTTCTAATGCTATAGTGAACAATATCGAAGGCAATTAACACAGCTAGGGACAGTTAAGGACAGTTAAGGACAGGGAAGGACAGGGAAGGACAGGGAAGGACAGGGAAGGACAGTGAAGGACAGGGAAGGACAGTTAAGGACAGGGAAGGACAGTAAAGGACAGGGAAGGACATTAAGGACATTAAGGACATTAGGGACAGGGAAGGACATTAGGGACAGTAAAGGACATTAAGGACAGGGAAGGACAGTAAAGGACAGGGAAGGACACTCAAGGACAGGGAAGGACATTAAGGACATTAGGGACAGGGAAGGACATTAGGGACAGTAAAGGACAGTAAAGGACATTAAGGACAGGGAAGGACAGGGAAGGACAGTAAAGGACAGGGAAGGACATTAGGGACAGGGAAGGACAGTAAAGGAAAAAATGCACATATCCCTAAAGAGCTTATCAGGTCATATTCTCGACAGTTAGATCTCATTATTATGTCTGGCAGAAAGGGGGAAACAGTGCGAAACAGTGAGAGAGAGAGAGAGACCGTGGAGCCGAGAAAAGAGACAGACCACGAGCAGAGAAAGACGAGAGAGAAGACGGATGAGAGAGAGGACAGCACCGGCAGACGTGAGATGAGAGGAGAGGAGAGAAAAAAAAGGCGCACAGAGGAGAGATGGGAGACCAAGAAGACGAGCAGACGAGAGAGAAGAGACGGACGAGAAAAAACCCGATTTTTTAAAAAAAGGGGAAAAGGAAGGAAAATCAAAAAAAAATTAAAAATTTAAAATTTTTTTTGGTGAAAAAGGTTAAAACCCCAAAAAAAAGGGAAAGGGAAAATTTTAAAAAAAAAAAGGGGAGAAAACAAACCAAGAAAAAAAAGGGAAGGGGAAAGGGAAAGTTTAAAAATTTCTTTTCACCCAAAAGGGGGGTTTTCCCCTTTTTTCCCTCCCCCCCCTTTTTGAAGTTAAATTCCCCGGGGGAAATGGGGCGCGTTTAATGGGAAACCCGGGGGGTAAAAGTTTTAAGAGGTTTTTAAAAATGGGGGAAAAAAAGGGGGGAAAAATTTTTAAAAAAAAACCCCCCAGTTTTAAAAATTTTTTTAAAAAGGGAAAAAAAAAGGGAAATTTGGAAAAATATTGGGGGGGGAAAAAGGGGTTTTTAAAAAAAACCCGGGGAAAAGGGGGGGAAAGGGGGGGGGGGTTTTAATGGATAAAAAATTTTTTTGTTTTTTGAAAATAAAAAAAATTTGATTATAAAAAAAAGGGGTTTTAAAGGTGGGTTTCGGGGGGTCCCCGGGGGGCCGGACCCCGGGGACCCAAAAAAATTTGGGGAAAAGGGGGGGTTGGGGAAAAGGGTTTTTTTTCCCCCCGGGGGTTTTGGGGGGGGGGGCAGGGGGGAAAAAGGGAAAGGGGTTTAAGGGAAAAAAAAAGGGGGGGGAAAAGAAAAAAAAAAATTGGGGGGGAAAGGGGGGGGGAAGGGGGAAAGAGGGGGGGCCAAGAAAAAAGGAGGGGGGGGGAAGGGGGAAAAGGGATGGGCGGGGGGTTTCCCCTTGTGGGTTGGGGGAGGGAGGGGGGGGGAAAAGGAAAAAACCGGTAAAAGAGGGAAAAAATAAGGGAAAGGGGAAAGGAAAAAAAAATAAAAAAAAACAAGGGAAGGGGGGAAAAAAAAAAAGGGGGGAAGGGGAAAGGGTTTGAACGGAAAAATTTTTTAAAAAAAGGGGAAAAGAAAAAACCCCCCCAAAGAAAAAAAACCCCCGGAAAAAGGGGGTTTCCCATCAAAAGTAATTTAAAAAAAAAACCCCCCCAAAAAAAAAAAAAGTTTTAAAAACAAAAAAAGGGGGGGGAAAGAAAAAGGAAGAGGGG
This sequence comes from Hormiphora californensis, assembly GCA_020137815.1. NCBI lineage: Eukaryota > Metazoa > Ctenophora > Tentaculata > Cydippida > Pleurobrachiidae > Hormiphora > Hormiphora californensis. The sequence continues at coordinate 5,141,930 of CM035361.1, read as the reverse complement.
GGGAAAAAAAAAGGGGGGAAAAAGGGGGGAAAAAAAAAGGGGAAAGGGAAAAAAAACCCCCCCAAAAAACCCCCCCCAAAAAAACCCCCCCGGGGGGAAAAGGGGGGGTTTTGGGGAAAAAAAGGGGGGGCGGGGAAAAAGGGAAGGGAAAAGGGGGGGGGGGGGGGAAGGGCGGTTTAAGGGGGAGGAAAAAAGGGAAAAAAAAGGGGGCCTTTAGGGGAAAAGGGTTTTGGGGGGGGGGGGAAAAGGTTTAAAAAGGGGGGGGCCCTAAAGGGGTTTTTTCCAAATTAAAAAAACCTTTCCCCGGGGGGAAAAAAAATAAAAAGAAAAAAAAATTTAACCCCAAAATTTACCCCCCAAAAGGGTAATAAACCGAAGGGTTTAAAAATTTGGGGAAAAACAAAAAAAATAAGGGAAAAAAGGGAAAAAAAAATAAAACGAAAAGGGGGAAAAAAAAAAAGGGGGAAAAAACCCAAAGAAAAACCCAAAAAAATTTATAAGGGGCAAGTAATAAAAATTTAAAAAAAAAAAAAAAAAAAAAACCGAAAAAAGCGCGGGAATCCAACGAACTTTTTTTTAAATTTTTTTTAAAAAACCCGGTCCCCAAAAAATACCCCCCAAAAGAAAGGCCCCAAACACTTTTTTGAAGAAGGAAAATTTCCAAAAGGGGGTTTTGGGAAAAAGGGAAAGTAACCCCCCCCGGGCCCCCCCGCGGGGGGGGGGGCGGGGGGGGAAAACAAAAGTAGGAGAGAGAGAGAGAGAGAGAGAGGAGAGAGGGGGGATGGAGAGGGAGAGAGGAGGTCGAAAAGGAAGCCGGGTCCGAAGTCCAGAGTGAAGAAACCAATTAGACGATGCCTCCAAATAATAAGATTAGTACCAAACGCGATGATAAACTCCATACTCCAATTGGGTTTACATCCAAACCTGTCAGATAGTAGATTGGCCCCATTAGAGTAAGATGCGATAAAAAGGTTGACAGGAGAGATAACTGGAAAAGATAAGCTGAGAGAACACTGGGACTCCGCTCCAGGAAAAGTGATGAAACCGAAGCCGGCCCTGGAATATCAGTGCGAAGAAACCAATTAGTCTTGACCTCCAAATAATTAGTTTAGTACCAGGTCGGACCAATGTTAATCTCCATATCCAATAAAAAGAAAAGAGGTAAAATAAGAAGAGAGAGACCGTAGAAAGAGCAGCTGGAGATCCAGACAAGATAAGAAACAGAAGCATACCACGTGACCAGGGAGAAGAAAACGCGGCTGATCCCAAGCGGAACCGAGAGCAAGGATCCCCCACTGAAGGACTCACTGTCTGGAGAAATACCTCCTAAAAAACAGGCAGGACGACGAAACGAACCGGATGACAACAAATACTGGGAAGAAAAGGGTAGATCAAAAGAAACTGCCTCCTGAAACGGGAACTAGAACAGAGAAGGAGTGCATACTGCAACTCGCACACTGAGTCAATGTCACTATCTAGAACAGGTAAGCGGAAACTGAAAAAAACGGTGGGTGATTGTGATCAAATAAACCCGATCTAATATTGTGATCCTGAAACATGTTTTGGGTTAGGTGAGAGTGAAAGATCTATATCCTTGCCCCCGCTTTAACTTAAATAATAAATATAAAAATAATAAAATTTATGGATAATAAATTAAATGGCGCCTTCCCAGCACCTCCTACCTAGTGGAGCGCGCTTCAAGTCATGTAACAGCCAGAGTTCCAGCGCAGGAAGATTTATTTTTTTTTTTTCCCACTGGCAGGTTATTTTAATTAATTTTTAACATCCTACGTACATTCAATCAAGTGTATGTAAATGGATCAGTTCTACTAAAATACAGAGACCTATGTTCAACACTTACAGACACTACATTTGAGAGAAAGAAATCGAACACCTTCCGTCATGTTCCGACATCAAATATAATATTATTACTCTCTCTGTTATCTCCCCGGCTTTTTGTCTCCACTATCTCTTTCTTTTCTTTCTCTCTCGTCTTTTAGTCTCTGTGTTATTGTGACATACATGCCTCGCTTATCAATTCAGTCTATTCTCTTTTTTTTTTTTTGTTTTTTTTTTTTTTTTTCATTTTTTCTCTTTCTCTTTTCCCTCTCTTTCCTTAGCAACTGCTAGTAACGTTACAAACGTAATAAAAATTTATTAACTGATATTTCTTTTAAATAATTTGATTATATATTATTAATTTAATGGAATTTATCTAAGTATAATTTTTATTAGATTTGTTTATATATGTATTTATATATTATATTATATAATTTGATTAGTTATATTTTAGATATTTATTTAATTAATATAAATTATTTAAAATAATTTATTTTGTAATTATATTTATATATTATTATAATTTATATTTGTTTTTTAATAATTATAATATTTTCAAATTATTAAATTATAATTTTTATTAATTTATTAATTTAATGTTTATTATTATTGTGTTTTTTATAATATTATAATCTAAATATTTTTTTATTAAAAAAAAAAAAAAAAAAAAAAAAATTATTTTAATTTTATATAATTATTTTTTTAAATTTATAATTGTTTTATAATTTAATAAATTATTATATAAATTTAGATATAAAAAAAAATACAACTACAACACAAAAAAAACCTACCACCCAAATACTAAACTAAAATAAAATAGTACAAACTAAACAACCCAAAAATAAAAAACCAACCAAAAAAAATTAAAAATAAAAACACAAACGAACACCCACCCACCACTCCACACAATAACCACATAAAACAAAAAAACCACTCCACACCCTCACTTCCCAGCACACAACCCCCCCCAACCACCAATACCCCAGAAAAACACCCACCCTCAATTGTGGACGTGTTTTAACTTAAAATTTTAGACATACCGTTTATTTTTTTTTTTTTATTTCTTTTAATTAAACCTAAAAATTTTTTATTAATTATTTCTATTTTCTATTTTTTATATAAATTTTAATATTTTTTTATTTTTTTTTTTTTTTTTTTTTTATTTCTTTTTTTTTTAATATTTTTTTTTTTTTTTATTTTATTTGTTATTTTTTTTATTTTTTTTTTTTTTTGTTTGCGTAAAAAAACTAAAAAAACCCCAACTATTTTTTTTTATTTTTATTTTATTTTTATTTATTAATTTTTTTTTTTCTTTTTTTTTTTTCTTTTTTTTTTTTTTTTTTTGTTTTTTTTTTTTTTTTTCTTTTTTTGTTTTTATTTTTTTTTTTTTTCTTTTTTTAATTTTTATAAACTATTTTATTGACTTTTTTTTTTTTATTTTTTTTTTTTATTATTACTAGTTTTTCTAATATTATTTTTGTTTAATTCTAAAAACTATTTTTTTTTTTTTTTCATTTTGTCGAACTAATTTATTTTTATATTTTATTTTTTGATTTAGATTTTATTTTTATTTTTTGTTTTAACCCTTCTAGTTTTTTATTTTTGATATTTTATATTTTAAAACTACTATTATATTTATTTTATTTTTTATTTTAAATAAGTATTTATTTCTATTTTTTTTTTTTGAGATTATTTTTTTTTTATTTTATTTAAATTAACAAAACCTATTTTATTTTTTTTTATTTTTAATTTACTATTCTATCCTATTATTTTTTTATTAACTAACTAAACTATTTATTTTCATTTAAATTTTTTCATATTTAATATTTTTTTTAATTTTTTTTTTTCTATTTTATATTTTATTTTTATTTTTTTATATTTGTCTCCGTACTATTTTTTTATATTTTATTTTTCAATTTTTATTTTTTGTTTTTCATTTTTTTTTTATTTTTTTATTTTTTTTTATTTTTTTTTTTTAACTATTTAATTGTGTTATTGAATTTCTAAACGACCTATTCTTATTTGATATTTTATTTATTTTATTTTTTATTTTTTTTATATTTTTGTATAATTTTATTTATTTTTTATTTAATTTTATTGTTTATATATTAAGATTTTTTCTCAGTTCTTCCCTTATCATTTTTTTCTCTTTGTGTGTTTTGATTAGTGTTTTTTTCTTTCTTGTTTTTTTCTCTTTTTTTGTTTGTTTTCTCCATCTCTTGCTTCTTGGTTTGTGGTGTAATAACTTGAATAAACAAACTAAAGCACGGGTAATATAACCCCATAAACTCTCTGATCTGACACTGGCAGTCACGTTAATATTATAAAGGTTTATAAGGTTTAAAACAAATAAAAAACCCCTCCGCCTCTAACCTCTCATCTCTCTCTCCCTCGGCTCGCCTCGCCTCGCTTCCGCCTGCGGGTCTCGTCGTGATTTAAACCAGTTTTATCCGCCAGCGCGGATAAACTCGCAATCTAACTTCTCCATGGCGGCGCGTGGACTGTAGTGGGGGGGGGGCGGGGAGGAAAGTTATCCAATCCCATGATTCATATATCATATCTACCATCATATCATTCATCATAATCATATCTGAAATAACGACGCGAACGAGACGCGAAAACGTGCTCCAGGTCCAAGAGTTTTTTAATGCCTCATTTACCTCTTTTCACCGACTCTTTCGTTCTTTCTTCTCTTTCTCACACATGGAGAGATGGCCCGGGAATGAAAAAACCCCCTGGTATAGTTCGAGTTGCTTTCATCATGTTATTGATGAGAGATGAGATCTAAAACACTATAATAATCTAAAAAGACTAATCTATAAAGAACCAACCCCAAAACCCCGCCTCCCCTAAGTTTTGTACCTATCTTTTTTTATCCTGATATTCTACTTCAGGTTTTGTACGTTCTTTTTTGGATTTTTGGATTTTTTTTTTATTCATTTTGTTTTATTTATCTTTTATTATCATGATTTATGTATTCCCTTCGTTTTTTATTCTGTATCCAGGCTGCTTTCGTTGTTTATATCTTTTTTAGTTTCTTATGTCTTCCTTTTAGCCTCCTGTCTTTCTAATCTTTATTTTTTGCACTTTATTTTTTCTTTCTTTTCCCTGTTTTTTTTTGAGCTTTTCTTTATTTTTTTGTTCCTCGTTCTTGTTTTCTTGCTCCTTTTTAAATGCCCTACTGGTTTCCTTTATTTTAATTCACTGTCCCTCTCTCCTTCCTAATTAATTTAGCTGCATTCCCTTACGTCTGCTTCCTGAAGTTTATTTTTTCTTCTTGCTTGGTTCTTTCTATCGTGTGTTTGTTCTGTGTATGTTCTGCCTTACCTTTTTTGTTCTTCCTGCTGTTTTTCTCGTTTTTTCTCAATGTGTTTTTTTTTGGCCTTTTTACTTTTTTTCTTCCTTTGATGAATGCCTATTTTAGTCTATTTTTAGTCGGGTGTTCTTCTTTTTAGATTCCCTTACCTGTGTTTTTTATTTTGTATGTTTGATTTAAAAGTTATTTTTTATTTTTTCGGTTTTATTGTGTCCTATTTATTTGTCGTTATTCCTTTTGTCCTTTCTTAAATTTTTTTGGTCTTATTTTATTATTTTTTTTATTTTTTGGGTTTCTTTTATAGGACTTTTGATTGTTTTCTTCTATGTGGTGTTTTTAGTATGCTTTCATGTCTTATGCCTATAGATCCTATTAATTTTTCTTCCTTACTTCTGTTTTTTTTTTTTCTTCGTTCCTTCGTTATGCTTTCTTTTAAGACTAGTTTCGATTATCTTGTTTATTTTTTGTCCTCTATTAAGTCCTAATTTTTTTTTTCTGCTTTCTTACGCTTTTGTGATTTTGTGTTTGTTTAAATTGTGTTTTCTTTTGTTCTTCTTGAATTTTTTTTCCTTTTTTTTTTGCTTTTTTCCTCTCTTGTATGTACCATAAAGACTATATCAAATTTCGTCTTAGTGCTCCTTTTTGTCCATTTATATTATCTTTTTCTTTTACCTGGGGCCTTTATTTCTTTGTTTTCTTTATGTATTTTTTAGCTGTGTAATTATATTTCTTTTTCCTTCTTGTTCTTTTTATTTATTTCTTTTTTGTGTTATGTACTTTATCTATATTATTTTTTCCTCCTTTGTTCTTGTTTTTACTATCTCTGGTATTTATGGGATATTTCTTTATCTTTTATATTTATCTTTTCCTTATTTTTTTATATGTTTTTTTTTATTTCCTTATTTTCATGACTATTACTTTTATGTTAAATCTGTATTCTTTTTTTAATTTTTGGTTGCTTTTTCGATTGCCTTTATTCCTTCCTTCTAGCTTCAGTGTTTTTATTTTTCTTTTTAATAGTGTGTCGTTTTGGTTTCTAGGTATTATTTTTTCTTTTGTTAGTCTTTTTTTCTACATTTTTGATTATTTTGTTATTCTCCTTTTTATTTATGGTTATTTGGTGTGTGTTTTATTTATTTTCTATATAGTTTCGTTTTCTGTTTCTGTTTTGTAGTATATTCCTTTGTTGTAGTAAGCTATTAGTTTTTGCTATGTTGATTTTTTTTTTCATTCTCTATTTTTCTTGTTTCCCCACCCCAGGAGCCCCCAGGAGGGCCCAGGAGGCCGAATGATGAAAGAGCCCCCCTCATTGAGGGAATGAGGGAGAAGGAGTCCGCAAGAAAAGAAGGAAGAGCTTTAGGGGGTGGAATTTTGGTGCAAGGTTGAGAAGGGAGGAGGTGAGGGTGGAGTAGCCCCCCTAAAAAAGCTAGCTCAAGCTATTCACAACAATCACGAGCAGACAGTCACACCCTATAGACAAACGACCTAAAACGATATAGACGGCCGAAAACTAAAAAAAGAAACGGAAAAAACGCCGACCAGACATAAAAAAAAAAAACACAAAACGAAACACTAATACGAGACGCCGAACAAAAAAAAAAACGAAACAATAACAAAAAAACCCAACGAAAACAAAAAAAAACAACAAAAAACGAACGAAAACGTAAAAATAACAAAAACGAACGCCGATAAAACAAAACACGACAACGAGACAACCAAGACGTAACAAATACAAAAAAAACGCCACGGGAAAACAAATAAAACAACTGACACGCAAAAAAACAACGAACAGACAAAAAAATCAAAAGAACGAAAAAAAAACGACACGGACAGAGAAACAAAAAACGCCAAAAAAGAACAAACAAAAAACAAACACGATAACGTGCCGCCGCTACTTGCCCTAGACTGCCACCCGGGGTGCACCCACTGGCTCACACAAGGGGCCCCCCAACTATGCCCCACACCCGAACACAGTCCTCGGGGACCCATCCACTTTACACTTGCATGAGAATGATGGATCTCTCTCTCATCAACCTCTCCTCTCTGCAAAAACTTCTCATAAATCACCTTCCTCCCTCCGCCATTCTCTCTCACTAACATTCGTTACTTAGAGTGGTTTTGTTTTGTAGTTGTGCACTTTCTTGTTCTTGCCAACAAATCTTTACCTCTGAACTATTTGAGCTGAAATGTTGAAAAAAATTAAAAAAACTTATCTATAGCTATCTCTCCATGTATATCAGGGATGGTGTCCCATTATCAGTAGATTTTACAGTTGATGGCTGCTTTACTGTGCTGCATTCAGTTAGAGTTAAAGGTCCCAGTACGTGAGTAGAGGTATCGATAAACCTCACACCAAATAATTAAGATGATAAAGATCTCTCTCTCTCTTCTCTCTCTATCTCTAGCGACTAGCTATAGCTATCGCTCTATCTATACAGCATTTCTTCTCACTCCCTTTCTCTTTTAAATCGAACATTTATACCATGGATTTTACACAGTTATCTGCACCGTATGTCTAAAACCAAGTTTGCCGGCCTTTCGTGCAGCCTGGAGTTGGCTAAAGAAAGGTTAGGTGACAACAACTTGTTGAACAAGGAAAACTTGTTGAACAAGGAAAACAAGAACAATGTAATGCAGAGAGATCAGATGAAAAGGCTGGCTGAAAGATCTAAGGTAAATTATTAATAATAATATCAGTCGGACCCTGATTTACCAGGATGCCCAGGGAAAATAATCTAGCGTTCTAACTGGTAAATCGGGCTAAAATATTGTAAACTCCTTATTTCGAGGAAATTTTAACCGTCCGGTAAATCGGAATTCCGTTGAATTGGGGTTCCGGTAAATCGTGTTCCAATTGTACCTGACCATCAATTATAATATTAAAATGATATTCGAGGTCTTATCGACAGTATGAACAGCCGGAAGATACCGTGAGAGGTGCACAAAAACGAAATTTTGAATAATGTCTGAACTAATTGTTTGTTACATCCTTGGTATCCAATTAAAAGTTTGGTGAAAAGATAACGTCTCTATGTTGTGTTTGAAATTCCTTCATAACTAGGAACGCACATGCACGTGCAAGCTTCAAACACAAGTTAGAAGCATGGGACCTTCACCAACTTGTTTATTTGATCCAAGGAACACTTAAGTTTTTCGTGCACCTCTCACTTTATATTAACACAACTTCCTCCCAACAGGTTCTCATAATGCAGAAAAAGTCATTAACTTCGCCGCCATTGCTAATCCGAAGAAGTTCAAGCTGTCCATTCTAGATGTAAGAGTGTTTATATTTTTGAGTTTGAAATTTGATTACCATTATTATAATGAGATCTGATCAGGTTAAAATAGGTTTGAGCAATGTACAGGGTATCCCACTGATCCTGATCAGATCTCATTATAATAGTTAACAATTGACTCTTCACCCCGAGATCTGCCCGCTGTATGTTTTCAATTGTTATGTTGTAACCCACGCGAAAGGCAGACTAGCTTGGCAAGTTTTCAACTGTTGTACAGTATAATGCAGCAAAAGTCATTTACGTGTGTTGCCTGGCTAGACTGTGTTTCGGGCGCCAAATGTAATGGGAGGGAACATAACATTACAATGTGCGAGTTGTGTGAAAAAAAATTGATAAACATTTATAGTTTATACAAATTAAAAACAACGGAAGTTTTTAAGGTCTAGTTTATACTTTATACCATTTTTCTCTTGTTTTGACGTTTCGTTTTTCTTCTACATTTTCCATAGCCCCTTATCCAAAGACACTGATCAATCACTACGACTAATTAGCTTTTCGACTTAGCAGTTAGCATTGAGTTTAACAAACAAATCTCGACTTTTGTTTGTTATACATTTATGACAAACACTTCTCGACTTCCTTTATCAAGCATCCCATAACATTTATCAGATGCTCGTCCCCAAATAAATCTCCCCAATCCCCATCAACAGTTTTATAAACCTCTCTAATCGCCCATCAATTCCCATTCTAGCTAGTTATGAATTTCATCAATTACACAGAAATGACGAGTACCAATTCCGCACATTGCACAATTAGGTGAAAATGATAATTGAACCCTTTCGATGAGATGGTGGAGGCTGGTGGGGTAGTATATCTGTAACAGATATAATTGAACCCCATGTGTTCTTTTATTTCGGAACAGCGCTGTGGTATCCTCCCTGGCCTTGCATGCAACGATGAGGTACGTGAATTTACTGAACGCTGACTCTGAGCTGTGGCATTGTGGCAATTAGTTACATAATACAGTCGGACCCCAATTTACCGGGATCTTTGGGGGAAGCCATTTTGCCCGGTAAATCGGAGTTCCGGTAAATCGAGGCCCGGTAAATCGGGGTCCGACTATACCCGAAATATGGGTTGCCTTGCTCGACCCTCTTTCATCTTCTTACTTCGCCAAATATTACGTGCCGCTTTATGAAGTAGCAGAATTCAGAAAGCTTAGCACAAAATAAGACCCTGTTTACCCACGCCCCGGGTCTTTACCTTGGTCCTGTTCCCCGCTCGGGGCCCCCTGCTGGCTGCTGCCCAGTGCCAGGCATGTAGGGGAAGTTTTGAAAGAGGTGGGACCCTGCCCCCCTTCCCCTACATGCCCAGTGCCCCAGGGTACCAAACAACGTTATCCATGTTATGTAGACCAGAGCCGTGAAAGACACATAAACGTAACGCGCGATGTATCCCATGTGTTAAAATGCGATTTCCAAGCAGTGATGTAGATGCGCGCGCGGGTAGAAAGTCGTACGTTCTGAAGTTGGCGGCAAAACTGCAACAATCCTTATATGGAAATGCCAGAGCCACGCCCTTACCCCAGAATGTTCTGAGCAATGTTTTATTCTTCACCAGCACCTTAAATTTGTACGAAATTACCTACGAATTATGAGACCCTCATCCCATGATCGATTAGGGGCTACGACACGCATGTAGGGGAAGGGGGGGGGGGGGCAGGGGCGCCATGGCGCCCCTTACTTTTCGGGAGATGGGGAGTGCAGCTGTAGGCCATGCCCCCACTTTAAATTTTTCAGGGTGGAAGCTATAAAATTTTGCCGCCTATTCTTATCTCTATCGAGGTACATAGAGATTGAGAGCGATTGATTGACCAGCCCATCGTTCCACTTGTACAGTTTCGGTATTTCTCTCACTGAAACGGGTTATCTCATATCTGTCGTCTCAATGTACAACTTTCGAAATCCAATCAAGATCAAGGCCTCCGCCTAGTTTATCACTGTGCAGTGTGCATTGTACAAAGTCTGCTATGTAGTCTGATGCAAATCGTTCACTTTTGATTTCGGAATTCGGTTACCCAACACTAGAACCAGCTCCAGCTCAGGTCGGTTGTAAGTCATGAACGAAGATTAGAGACTCTTTTTATCCGAGATGGTTTCATCATGGTTTGCCTGGAGCAGCTAAATTTGGTTCCCAAAATAGTGAAAATTTGCGACTTTTACCTCGAAAATCTCGAAAATTTTCCGGGCTCCGCTAGCGCTCCTCCCGAATGATTAACTGGTGTAAACTAGGGATCTAGTAGGGGGGTAATGGGTGACCGGGGCACACGTGAAGGGGGGTGACTCACCGGGTAACTACCGTGTGCGGCAAAAAAAATCCCCCCCCCTAGACCACCATAGTTGCCGATGTGGTGGAGAGCTGTAACTTGACAGGGTTGCTCCACTATGTCTATCTTGATCCTGACAGAAAAATCAGAGCTCTAGCTCAAAATTCATTTTTTTGATAGGAATGAACATTGTCATTCATTCCAAGAAAAAAATATTTTCGGTCCAGAATTCAAGCAATTATCTTTGGCCATCGATTAGCTTTCCAATGTGACCAAGATCATCTAAATTGGGCAACCACAAGAGACACAGTGTCATCTTTCTTAAATTTAATCAGGTCATGTGATCTTCACCGAATCGTTGAGTGTTCAGTATTACGAATCGGTCTAAGTGGTAGAGAATCACGTAGCACGGCTACTAATGAGGGATGACGATGCTGATTGGTCATGAGATCTGTAGCTCTTTGATAAATGTCCTCTTTCCTCGAATCACATTACCCTGTATTGGTACACATACCTCATTAGCGGCCGTGATACGAGATTCCTCTGCCCATTGGCTCGATTAGCAATCCCGGATAATCAACGATTCGGTGAAGATCACATGACCTGACTAACTTTAAGAAACATGACACTGTGTCTCTTGTGGTTGCCCAATTTAGATGATCTTGGTCACATTGGAAAGCTAATCGATGGCCAAAGATAATTGCTTGAATTCTGGACCGAAAATATTTTTTTCTTGGAATGAATGACAATGTTCATTCCTATCAAAAAAATGAATTTTGAGCTAGAGCTCTGATTTTTCTGTCAGGATCAAGATAGACATAGTGGAGCAACCCTGCCAAGTTACAGCTCTCCACCACATCGGCAACTATGGTGGTCTAGGGGGGGGATTTTTTTTGCCGCACACGGTAGGTTCCGTGGCGAGCTCCGGGGCCTCCAGCGGCGTTGGGTGACACAGGTAGATACAAACAACCGGATATGGGAGTGTAACCACGGAATCCATTCATTTGTCACTACACGTGATCGGTCACGTGACATTACACATATGTCAAAATTTCGCCCCCATAAGTAAAATCTTCCCTACATGCCTGGGCTACGAAAAACAGGGGCTACAAAGTAATACACGATAATATTGTTTACTCAAAGTTTCATGTGTTGTTACAGTGTAAGTCACTTACAGGGACAATCTTCAGAACAATCCAGCTCCCTGATCCTGTCAAGCAATTTGCCAGGAATCCCTTCCAAATGAAAGCTAACCTAGACTTAGAATTAAAGCCCTCACTTGGGTTTTGTGAAATCCCATTGGTGAGCACAGCTCCATCCCCTATTCCCCTGATGAGATAGAGACTTCAAATGTGTAGCTATTGGAAGTTAGGAAGATCACGTCGAGTTCTTCCCAATTTCCAAGTTGGAAGTCTCTATCATATCAGGGGTGGAGCTATTTCCGGTGTCCCTATGACCGTGGGAAATTTCACATAACCCAAGTCGGAGCCGTTTTAGTTTTGGTTTTACGTTACTCTTTAGGGGTTTGCTGGCGGTCTTAACGCCAAGCAGACTTTTAAACTTCCAGCCTTTTTAATAGACCTGTAAGTAGACTTTGTAGACACCGACTATCTTGTGCTGTTGCATAAAAAAAAATAATAGTATGCACAATACAACGACTATCCAGACACTGATTGCAATTTAAGGTTCATAAGACTACATTACAAACTAAACATGTGGCAGTAAACGGAGAGCACATCAGGGGAAGCAGAGGTGGGTATAATCGGCCCCCATAAAAAAGTCGCTTGGCAAATTCCCTCGTCGCTCGGCAATTGGTTCGGCAACAACAGGTGGTTTGCCGAGCCAGTCGCTCGGCTAATCAAGGAAGTCTCCGTGATTTCACCGCGTTCTTACAGAAAAAGCACATTTTTTCAGCACTTTGTATTTTTCAGCAGGAGATTTTGAAAAAAAGTGCTGAAAAAATGTACTTTTTCTGTAAGAACGCGGTGAAAACACGGCGACTTCCTTGATTAGCCGAGCGACTGGCTCGGCAAACCACCTGTTGTTGCCGAACCAATTGCCGAGCGACGAGGGAATTTGCCAAGCGACTTTTTTATGGGGGGGGGGGGGCGCCGTTACAATCTGGGTGTTTGGTGGCCTGTTTACTAGTTAGGAACACTATTGGTGCGCGGTCGTGCCCACGGAAGGAGTGCTTGGATCATCTTGAAACCGGTTTTAAGTTAACTAATGCATATCCAAAAGTGTCTGTAGCTATTTGGGTGATGTTCTGACAATCCAATCACGAGTTATGACGAAAAAACAGTCAAAAAAGACGTTTTAAAGTGACAAAAAGGAGGACCTGAACACAGCCCTTATATGAAGGGTTAGGGCTATGAAACTTCTTGAGTGGACAGAGAATCGTCCAAATTTGCAGTGTCAACTTTGGAATAGTTTCTATCTTTTGTAGTTATCTAATTAGAGCCGTTCAAACATGTGAGATCATCTGCAAAACAGGGTAATTTAGTACTGTTTCCGTCCCATATTGCTTGCTCTCACCGCTTGTATGCTTTAATCTGCTCTATAATTGGGTAAATCTCGTCAAGTGATCACTTCACAAGCAAAAATACACAGTATTAGAGGCCCCTGCAGCATCTTCTCACATGTTTAAACAGCTGTAATTAGATAACTACAAAAGATAGAAACTATTCCAAAGTTGACACTGCAAATTTGGACGATTCTCTGTCCACTCAAGAAGTTTCATAGCCCCAACCCTTCATATAAGGGCTGTGTTCAGGTCCTCCTTTTTGTCACTTTAAGGCCAGAGGGGGGGGTCCGAGGGTTTAAAAAGTCACTTTCGGCCTCTGGTCCGGCTCGAAGAGCCGGACCAGATGGTATGCTCAGAATGGATTTTGCGCACACTATTTTGGAGAAAATTGAGGTTAACTTTTGTCCAAAATCTAATGTTAACCTCATTTATCCATGAACCACAATAGCTACAAAGCTAAATTTAGTACTGAATGAAAGATCTAGTTACAAGGTCAGCTCAAACGAAGTTTCAGACCTCTACACCTAATGGTTGGAAAGAAATCTGAGGTTAACTTGATCCTCAAAAACTATGTTTTTCTTGAATATCTCGGATGAAATTTGGGCCAGTCTATGTCGTTTCATTTGACAACCACTCATCCGTTAACCTCAGAACTTGGCAGGGATGTTCCTCGGATGGTCCTCTACAAAAGTGATGTAGCGATTTTTGATATCTGCCCCCGTTCAAAAATTATGAGGTTAACAATAGAGCCCGGTCGGCTAAAAATGCACTGTTAACCTCATAATTTTTGAACGGGGGCAGATATCAAAAATCGCTACATCACTTTTGTAGAGGACCATCCGAGGAACATCCCTGCCAAGTTCTGAGGTTAACGGATGAGTGGTTGTCAAATGAAACGACATAGACTGGCCCAAATTTCATCCGAGATATTCAAGAAAAACATAGTTTTTGAGGATCAAGTTAACCTCAGATTTCTTTCCAACCATTAGGTGTAGAGGTCTGAAACTTCGTTTGAGCTGACCTTGTAACTAGATCTTTCATTCAGTACTAAATTTAGCTTTGTAGCTATTGTGGTTCATGGATAAATGAGGTTAACATTAGATTTTGGACAAAAGTTAACCTCAATTTTCTCCAAAATAGTGTGCGCAAAATCCATTCTGAGCATACCATCTGGTCCGGCTCTTCGAGCCGGACCAGAGGCCGAAAGTGACTTTTTAAACCCTCGGACCCCCCCCCCCTCTGGCCTTAAAACGTCTTTTTTGACTGTTTTTTCGTCATAACTCGTGATTGGATTGTCAGAACATCACCCAAATAGCTTGTTAAAGTGAATATATCGTGTCTGAATGAATGACCCTGCAAGACACACGTGCAACCGTACCGTGTGACCGTACCGTGTAACCGTACCGTGTAACCTACTGTGTAACCGAACCGTACTGTAACCGTACTGTAACCGTCCGTAATATCAGGAACTCTCGCTAATAGCAGAACTGTATCTCGATCCTTGTTGGGCAAGGATCTGGACTGAATGAAGACTGGAGAAACACAAGAAATAAAAACTGTAAATAGATAAACTACAATCGGTCGTAGGTAGTAGTCTCTTGATAGTGCGCTGGTTTTTAGCTCCCCCTCAATCCTTCCTCTTCCTCCTTTATACCTCCTCGTAGCTTGGTCTGCAGTCATAACATCTTCTTTGATGTCCAAACAAGTCCTCGGTGTTGTGTCTGCAACTAGCGCGTCTTGTAAACAATTATATCTTGACGTGGAGACTGATGATGACGTGACTGCTCCAGCGCTGCATCTTAGATTGTAGATCTGACTTCGAGGTGACAAGACTCCTGCTGCGAGCATGCGTCTTCTTGACGTGGGGATTGAGTTGCTTCTATATTCATTACTACTACTACTGGGTTGTGATCCTCTGTTGAGATCCTCTTCATAGGGTAACATGATCCTCTGTCTTGATCCTCTAGGAGAGTGCTTTGCACCCTTAACAACATGCACATGCCACACATACATGCAACACTCTCTCATATACTGCCAAATATCTTCACACTCAATATAACCCTTTCTCTGTATACTGCCAAATATCGCTTCACTCTCACACTGTATAAACCACACTACAACAAGCTACAGACACTTTTGGATATGCATTAGTTAACTTAAAACCGGTTTCAAGATGATCCAAGCACTCCTTCCGTGGGCACGACCGCGCACCAATAGTGGTCCTGACTATACAGGTGCACGATTCCAAAAAAGTTGATTCACTAAAATGGCTCTAACCACCAAACCACGTAACCGTTTTGGCTAATACAAAGTTTATCTGATAGGAAATAATTGTCCACAATCGCAGTAAATTACATATTGTTGAAAAGGAGGGTCGTACTGGCAATGATAGTTATAGTAGCCGGGCTAGATGTTCTGAAGGCTAGGTTTGTGAAACGAAAATTGGTTGTCGACCAATGCGATACATTGAAAATCTTATCTTTGAAAAGCTATAATCTTTGTAACGTCATCATATCATCAGAGATGGATTTTACGGTTAACCATCACTACCAGGAACCGACCGAATCAGGAAATACTGGTCCCTGATTGGCTGATAACCAGTCACGTGACTTAAATAACGAGTTCTGATTGGTTGTTTACTTGGTCGGTCGGTTCCTGATCACTACACAGTTGTCACCCTAATGACATGTATGTATGTATGACATGTGTATCATGGGGGTAACATAATCAGCTTTGATCACTGGTTTGTTAGATAGTGAAACCATGACGTGGGAGTAACATAATACCAATCATAATACCAATCATAATACCAATTAGCTCTGATAGTAAAACCATGACGTTGCGCCGACGTTGCTGGATAGTGTGCAAACATTTTTACTGACTAATTGATGTTTGTTTCTGCATAAAGATAAGACAGAGAGGGAGTTCAGGGAGACACACACCGAGAAAGAGAGATATGCAGTGAGAGATTGTTGAGTAAGGGGGAACAAGTGAGAGAGATAGATGCAAAGAGAATAAGAGAGCGCACGAGAGTGAGAGAGATAGAAAGAGATAGAGATGTGGATTTTTTTCAAAAATGTATGCAACACATGGATGAAGATAGAGATCAGAGAGCAAAAAAATGATGGCAAAATTAGGATAGCATAAATAAAAACGGATTCACGAATCACGATAAATTCTCGAATCCGCGTATCCACGGTTGTTGATTCGAGTAGAATCATAATATGACTGGTATTCGCTCACCTGCAATTGATTTTCTCAATTGTGGATACGCGATTCTATGAAATACCGCAAGAAGACATGCAGGATTGTCGTTTTGCAAGACAGTGAAGCTAGGCAACAGTATTGACAAATCACGGCACTAGATTGTGCTGTTCAGGACCCGCGTGTTACACAAACGGTGCGTCTGCGTACCGTTTTTCAAATCTCCGCTACAATCGGCACTGGTATAACGATATGGTTTTCTGGCCATAATGCCATATTATCTATGATCTAATCAATCTCAAACTTGACCACAATCTTCATCTAGATGTAAGCCTAATTGTATAACGACATAACTTTGACGTTATGACGTCGCGTTATATGACTCGGTTTCGTGCGCCCTGCCCGAGAATGTACAAATGTAAAGGAGGGTTAGAACAAAACACAATGAAAATTTAAAAATAAAATTTTAAACTTTTCAGCAGATACACCGACCGCTGTTAAAAATATCTAGCTGTATAATGTGAGTAAGTTGAGAACATGAATCATGCTGCCAGACCAAACCCAAAAAACCGAGACAAACCTCGCAACACCAACCTCCAACCTCCGTCCCACCAAACCTCCAAACCTACCGCAACCACACCTAACACCGCCAACACCAAGAGATCCGGAACAGCGGAAAGATCAAAGACCAAGACCCTCCGTCCACTAAGATGGTAAACGTGGACACTCGCCAGAAACCGAGACTCAGATCGAACTCATCAGCCGTAAACCTGACACCGTTTCGGGGCCTTTTCTATCGTCTAGAAATATCTGCAAAATAGGGGGTCTACTGATAAATGAGAGGTGCAATTTAAAAATTGATAATATCTCCGGTTCCTGATGAGATACAGAAACCGTTTTGGTAGCGTTGGAAAGGTCTTATTAAGACCAATCCAACGCAACCAATATCAAGTTGTTCTCTTTTGAGGAACTGGAAACGTGAATTTCGATTTGCGAGACGCAGTGAGTGTGCCCAGTAAACCCAGTGCTGACAATATCGGTAGACCCTCTATTTCGAATTTTTTTCTAGCCGACAAAAAATTCTGAAAAAAATGCTTAAAATTAATGATAAATCGAAATAAGACGATATACGAAAAGTTTTAGGTATCTTGTCAACCTTTAATTCGGTACGGGTACACAAGGTACTAAGTCAGGCGCCCCGGCAATCTCGATAATCTGAGACCACCGTTCGATCTGGGTATACCCAGTTGCCCGGAATGAATGTGTCGACTGGGGTCCCTCACTGCCTCCCCCTTTGACAGGTTTATGACAGTAATCGTAACAGTATGACGGTAACCAACGCAGTTGCTATGGTAACGAAGACAGTTGCTATGGTAACGAAGACAGTTGCTATGGTAACCATTAACCAAGACAGATCCCTCGATTTTTGATCGGTACGATCGCCCCAGTTTTACTAGTTCTCTCTAATTCTAACAGTGCCAATCATTTTAACTTGCACAGGAGGTTTTAACGGGTTTTAAAATTTCAAAGCCCGTTTAAATCCTCCTGTGCACGTCGAAATGATTGGCACTGTTAGAATAACACGGCGAATTTTGGATTGAACTCTCAGAAAAGAAGCCCAGATTATTCCCTCTCGAAATTCGCACTGTGCATTATGGAATGTTTGCATTTCTGAGAGAATACGGGGTTTATTTTACTAATCACGTCTTGCGTTATGTCTCGTTTGTGAAGAAAGCGCACAATCTCATCAAATTGGCAATGTGCAAAGCTACTTTCGAGGACTAAAATCCTGGGCTTTTTTCCTGGGAGTTAAATCGGGTATCCGTAATCCGCTGCATAAGAGAGAATATATTTTTAACAGCGGTATGTCCGCTGAAAAGTTTAAAATTACTGTCCCTTACCCAAGATAAACAATATTTCAGGATTCATTATTTATTGGCAGAAATGTTCACTAATGAACAAGAATTATTGCATTATGTATTCATAATGCGGTGTTTCCCTGCCAAATGGATTTAAAATTGATGAATAAGCTTCAAAACTGGATTTCCTGATGAATTTTGTGCTCAAAGAGCATTTTTTTGGCTGATGCGATATTGGTTACTAGGGGTAACTAGGTAAGTTGCTATGGTAACCAAGGGCAGTTGCTATGGTAACCAGGACAGTTGCTATCGCAACCAAGTCAGTTGCTTAGGAGACCCCAGTTGGTTACCAAAATGCCAAGTGCTTCAACTTTAACCGCATCTCAACTCGAGTCACTAGTGTGACAGTAGTTTCATGCTTGGAGGACGTTCTATCACTTCATAGCATGGATGTAGGGCGCCCAAAGTGATTTTAGGTGATAGTGGGAAGTGCTATCAGCGAGTAATTGCGCGTCACAATGTATGTTAATCATTTCCTTTGTTGAATCAACGAAGCGTGAGATGAAAGTTTTATGAAGGAGCAGACTTGTTGTTAGGCGTTGTCCGTGACGGACGGACGGACGGACGGACACTTTTAGTTAACTACACAATCTGCTGATTTCTAAAC